>JAPTGZ010000012.1:22881667-22893971 GCA_029814645.1 Fowleria isostigma
AATCCAGTCAGCTGTTCGTACATGGAAGCGGACCTCAGCTTTTGTACTAACTGATGAAGATATTTGTAAAGATATTAAAAACAAGTACACGTCAGATTATAGCTACTAAATGTTACTATTCACTTACAGAGAGTTGAATGATATAATAAAAAAACTTGAAACCTTTATTGACATGTTGACCACCAGGACCACTACTTCTGCTGTATGATACTGTCAGACGGTCTATCAGCAAAAAATAAGACGTACATGTTAAATTATCTGGACTGACAGAACACAGTTTCTTATGAATCTTTTTGTAGATGTAAATATTGATGCTTACCCACTGGAATGTGCAATTGGGTTTCCTGAAAAAGTAAAAAAAGAAGTGCATTACTTCACTGTAGCCTACATTGTGGCTGCAAAGTCATTACATTGTCAGACAGTACCTGATTAGATGTGTTTATTGATTTGTTTGTGTCAGTGAGACCACACTATTACAATATTTACCTTACGGGGAAAAACTGAAGCACATATCTAACAGTTTATCCTAAAAGTGATAGCTAATCTCCCAGCTATTAAAGCTTTAACCCCAATTATTTCGATTAAAGACAAACTGTTTTCACTCAACACTGACACCTAGATTATTCTATTGTTATGGTAAATTATACAGTTTTTGACACAAGGCCTAATAATACTGATTAACATTAGGCAAAGTGAGTTTACCCTGCTTTTATAGGAAGGATGGATTATTCTTTTTTTTACCAGTTTAGATAACTCTTGACTAACCTCTGCAGTGTTCGTCCCTCTGGTCCCATAAGTAGCACATGACTGTAAAGCGTTTCTAATATCATTTACAACGACACCTCGTAGTTTCATAGGTTTTGGAATGAGATTTACTCCAGCACTCCAGCGAAGTAAATAACAGCAGCGTCCTATGAGCGCCGCCATGTTTAATGTGACGTAATTATGGCGAGTGAAAAAAAAATAGCAATGCCGACACATATGAATATACTGAGAATTAGTACAAAACATACACACATATGTCGGAAAAATGAATGTGAAATGTATAATATAAATGTATAGTGAAATGGCATTCTTATTTACGAACCATACTTGTATATAAACTTCCTTTCTTTTACAAAAGATCAGGTTCCACCGAGATTTGAACTCGGATCGCTGGATTCAGAGTCCAGAGTGCTAACCATTACACCATGGAACCCCACGTACATATCCCGCAAAATTATACATTATAAAAATAATACCAGAAGATCCATTTTGATTACTCTTTTTTCCAATAATTCTATCGATGACTGATTCAAAACGTATACTATCCAACACTTTGTCATTGCCAGTGCTGCGACAAATTGCTGAGTAGACGTCGACAGTATTCAGTTTTCTATCATCAAATTATAATCGTATAGAATATAAATTACTCATTTCAGTGCCTGTAATCTGTTGTGTTTAATTAATATTAATTTCTCTTTATTGGATAATTTGTGTTTTGTACATTGTGTTAAAGTTAGTTTTGGTGTACTTATGCGCGATGCCGATGCGGCCGCGTGTTGACATCTAATGTATTTGACTAAAGTGCAGCCATACAAGTTTAAGCTGTGAAACTGGGGGTGGGAGTAAAGAAGTTCTACTTCTTCTCACTTTCTTTCGGGCTACTAGGATTGTATTTTAACAGTGAATTGCGGTACATTTCTCATTTCCTACTACACTTTTAGGATAAATATCTGTGACTCTCGCGCGGGTTGACGTCTGCCAGAAGGAGGCGCTTCTTCCGTTGCAATCCCAAAGCGGAACCTTTGAAAGATGGTATTTGTTGCAGTTGGGATACATTAGCAAATGGACACTTCTGGTAAGCAAAACAAAACAATAAAAGGCTCTGATCATTTTTATAATAGTGGATGGTATGTATGTAGCTGGCATTATTATGAAGACCACATAATATTATTCAAGCGTATTTAAGTAGTGATAGCCAAACTTTGCCAGCACTGCACAGGATTAACGATCAGGATATTTGTGCAGGAAGCTCGACTATTTTTAGCTAAATAGCTAATGCTAGCATTGAAGGGCAGTCACGCGACGAAATAAAACTAAACGTTAGGCCGTGGCTTTCACTTTAGGAGCAGTATCTGACGCCGGATACGGATACGTCTCGGGGGATCATAAATCGTATCAGTGTGACATCGATGAGACAGCTACCTGGAGTGATTTATACCAACGTTACATCACGGATACCAACACATCTGCTCACCGTTAGCTTAAAGTTAGCTGATACCAGTAGATATAATCTTTGACGTAATTTGAATTAAGATGTAACAATGGGCAGTGGTGTTTGCCTACTACTTTAGCTGCTCTGCTCGGGGTCATGCCTGTCCGGAAGTATCCATTGTTCGATAGGGCACTACCCGCTGTGTAGCGGCTCAAAGCTGGGTTCCTGTCGGTGAGCTGTCAGTTCAAATACATGAAAAATGCCTGGGATGGTGGTATTCGGTCGGCGCTGGGGAATCGCCAGTGACGACCTCGTTTTCCCTGGATCCTTTGAACTATTCGTCCGGGTACTTTGGTATGTTGTCAGCTTTCATGTATGCACACAAATCCCCACAAGTTAGGCTCAATATTAATATCTGCCGGGTTTGTATTCTTCTCGTCTTTCAGGTGGATAGGGACCCTGATCCTGTACACTTACCATAAGGGTCATTTCGACTGCAACGGGGGAGGAGTTCTTCACAGCTACCTGGTTGGACTGTTGACGGTTTTGGGTCTGATCATCCTGTCACTATGTGCTATTGTCTACGTCAGCGCCCGAGGTAAATCAGTTATTTGGTATTCAGCGTTCATCTCATTGTCTTACAGAAAGGGGTTTTAATTATAAATGTATGGACACTGTTAAGGTAGGGGTATCTTCCAGAAGAACAAAGGCTCCACCAGGACAGGAGTGGTCACGTTGATTTGAACAGTATAAAAATGGTGTGACCCATATGCTGTAGCCTTCACATTTCCTAGATCTCAGGTCAACAGAATATTTATGGAAGATTTTGGACCAATGTATATTAGATAGAGCTTTCCACCACCGTCATCAAATGTGGAATATATTTCATGACAATGGTTCCAATCCTTCCAGGAGAATTTACAAGAATGCCAATGAACACTGAAGCTGTACTTTGAAGCACATGGGGATCAACATCTCATGAGGGCCAGCTGTATGTTGCTTAATATATTTCCCTATAATGTGAGAATATTGGCAATGTCCAAAAAGTAGCTGTTTAGTAGAAATGATTGGTTAGTATAGAGGAAAGCTAATGGCAGATTAGTCACCAATATCACTCTTTCCCTTTCTTTCCACAGGTTTTTCACTAAAAAGTATAATATATGCTTGATTTGAAGTATCCTTGACCTCATTAAAAACTGAAATTACTGAACTAAATGTCAAAGTACTAAATCAAAATAACAAATACTAATACACTACTGATAATCCAGATCACAGATCATTAAGATAACCAAAACAAAATATGGAATGATTTCAATTTTTGAGCCTTGATTTCCTTAATAGTCAGTAATTCCACTTCAGAAGTCTCATATTAGGCTTTTGTAGTTGTCCAAGGACCACATTTTCTCAATATAGTAGTTTATAAAACATCAGCTTACAGAGCTGATTGTGATTAATAAACAATTACAATTGATTTTACTTTTTTTTTTTCTAGTATGCTTTGTTTATGGTCAGGTTTTGGATTTGAAATTAATCTATAGTTATTCTCAGGTACCATCACAAACCCTGGCCCTCGGCGCTCTATCGCTGCGTTGGTGTATGTACGAGCTCTACTCTACATCCCTGAGCTGGTCTGGGCCTGTCTGGGTGCTGTTTGGGTGTCTGATGACAGTAAAGGCTGTGACCCTGCCACAGTGGGAGCTGTCATCGCAGCAGTGGTTGCTAGGTGAGTTGTTCAATCTAATACTTTATTTGTCCTCTCATTTCAGAATAAGCTGTTTTTATACTGTCTCTTCTCACCACAGCTGGATCATCCTACTCTTCACGTTACTGGGTGTGGTTTTTGTGTTTGACCCACTCGGTAACCCTCGGCCTCAGCCCCCCACCATGGAGCCGCTGGGTGTGCGAGACCTGCAGAGCAGTGAGGGCACCCAGTTCCTGTCCACAGCTCGCTCCCTGGCTGTCAAGGTGTGGGAGAGCAGGTTGAGGCTCCTGTGCTGCTGTCTACCACAGGATGAAAGCCATCGAGCAGCGTTTTCTAGCATTGCACAGCTTGTCAGCGGATTCTTTTCTGTAAGGCCCAGTAGGAAACTAGTATGAAGTGCATGATAGTGGCATAAACCCATTTCAAGCTAACTGATGTTTTGTGTGTGTATAACAGGATACAGATCTGGTTCCCAGTGACATAGCAGCTGGTTTAGCTCTGCTGCACCAGGAGCAGGATAAGATGGAGCAAAGCAGAGATCCAGATGTCATTGTCAATCACAGCCCATCCTCCCCAATTGTATGTAAATGAATAGTATCTAGAATTTTTTGGGGGTTACACTATATATTTGTCATGTGAATCAACAGATATGTGTGTAAATATTAAACAGTTCACTGTATTTTTCTGTTTTAAGGGTGAAGATCTGGAGATAGAGTTGGAGAAAGCAGCTCACTGTATGCGGTTTGCTGCAGCAGCTTATGGATGGCCAATGTACATTTATTCTAACCCCCTAACTGGACCTTGCAAACTCAGTGGAGAATGGTAAGATTTCCCCTTTGTTTAGTGTCACCAGGTTTTAAGATGTATACTTAAGATTTGCTAAGATACACTCCAGAATCAGTATAGTGCTCACAAGACAGCAGACAGGTTTCTTCAATTAAAGACTGTGTGAAGGAAATTCAGACATTTATCTCATATTACATAATATTCACTCCCTGATACCATAAGTCACAGCCCTTGTAATTTTGAATACTATTGTTCAAGTAACCTCAATCATTATAATGGCATAAAAAGTAGAAGATATTGGCATCAGTGGATCTCCTGCTCAAATCCTTGTTATTACATCTTCTGCCTTCAGTTTTTGAGATAGATAATGAAAACCTATGCAGTTCAGTAATCCATAATAGTAACATGTTTGGTTCTATGATTCCGGTTAGGGATACATATAAATAATAATTAATCATCTGATTAATCAAAATAATAAGCCCATTAAGTCCACTAGTTTTATTTGGTGGGAGGAGATTTACATATTAGAACTATAGTAGAATTTACTTTTCATACGCTTATGATCTCATTGTTGGTATACAAAAAACACAAACGTGATGTTGTGAATACTGATGTACTGGTTGAGCACAGTGTGGATACATTGATGAGAGAGCTGGACAAGATAGAAAAGGAAGATAAAATAAGAAATGAATGACAATAAAAATTAGGAGCTAAAAATGATACGACACTTTAAATATTACACATATTTAATGGTTTCGTTGTGTTTAAGAGGTCTGAACAAATTGTCTGTGATACCCCTTAGAGGAGGAGTGCCCAATCCTGGTCCTCAAGAGCTACTGTCTTGCATGTTATAGATGTTTCCCTCTTCCAGAACACCTGACAGTCATTATCAGGCTTCTGCAGAGCTTGATGATAGGTTGATCATTTGAATCAGGTGTTGGAAGAAGGATACATCTAAAACATGCAGGACAGTAGCTTTAGACGACCAGGATTGGACACCCCTGCTCTAGAGTTAGAGACAGCATATCATAAATGGGGCAGAGATGTGAATCGTTTGTGCTGTCTTACTATCACTCAGACTAAAACAACAGAAGATGCTGGTGTAAGGCATTCTGTTGTGTGTTGTACTTGTGGTAAAATCACTGTAAACCACAGCCTCTTGGGGCCTCTTGCATTAATCAACCACAGGATGACAAAATAGGAAACATGAGGCCATATGTCAGTGTTTTCTTTGTGCTTGAGTCCGAATGAGTGCATTTAGTCACGTAATTGTATCATTGCTTGAAGCATTTGTTAGTGTAGTTCAGACCCACTTCATATAATACATCTCTGTATGTTTATCAGCTGTAGAAGTCGTGCAGCTGAGTATGACATCGTTGGAGGAGACCACCTCGGCTGTCACTTCTCCTCCATCCTGCACAGCACTGGTCTGCAATATCGAGACTTCATCTATGTCAGCTTCCACAACCAGGTATAACCCAATCCTCTTCGTATTCACTGTTTAGGTCAGAATTTCCCATAATACCTTCAATCAGCAATCGGACTATTCTGTTTTAAACATGTGTTTGTTGCAGATCTATGAGATCCCATTTTTTGTGGCTCTGGATCATAAGAGAGAGGCTGTTCTGGTGGCTGTCAGAGGAACACTGTCACTAAGGGTGAGTGGAGACAACAGATCCAGCTTACAACACATGCAGACATCTGCTGTTTCATTGTGCACTAATACTTGATTTGTTTATTGTTAGTTGGGTGCCACCTTACTCTCTGACACATACAGTCGCTAAAAAAATTATTAGACCATCAAAAGTCATCAAAATAATGGTTATGCAATCAAGTACTAACTCCTGTGTGTATCATGTGACTAAAACAGACATAAAAGAAAACATGGAATGTCTAAAAGCACTGTTTTTGTCGCTACAGTGCCTAGCTATTGATGTAAGAACTGATGTGATTTTGGTTATTATCAAGAAAACTATAGAAAATGGATAGATATCAGCTCTTAAATTAAACTTTTATGAGCTATTTTTGTTGTTATCAGTATATTTGTCCAAACAAATGTATCTTTAGTTGTACCAGGCATTAGAATGAACAAGAAATTGAAGAAAACATAGGGTAGTCTCATAATTTTTTCCACAACTGTATTACAAACACAACTCACCTCCTTTTCCACCTACACAACATGGCTTCTGTATCTCCATAAAAAGTCTAAAATCCAATAATCTGAATATTAGGCCTTACATTTCCTCCAGTTTTGACAGAACATGAATATTCACTGGTTTTGCTTGATTGAAACCCGTTGATAGTATTGAATTTGATTAAAACAGCGTCTTAAATGTTAATGTTGGGCTTGAAGAAATTATGAAAGCACTGTAAACACCATCTCCACCATGAACAAGTGAGCCATTACCTCCAAGAATCACGTGTTGTAAAGATGGTTTACCATAACTTCAAGGAGAAGGCAGCGGCAATGCTGCATTTTGTGGCGCTTAAAAAAATCCAAGAGGAAAAAGGAGCATTTGTTTGTGATACAGGTCATGAAATAAAATGCTTAAGAGTCATTTTATTTAGAAATGAGGTCACATGTATGTGTGAATCGACATCACAATTTTTTTATGATTCATTATACAGCCCTAGTCAAGACTGCAGATTTTATATTGTGTAACATGCTTAATATGAAATTATTGCACCAAGGCTTTAAATAAAGGGAGGAAAAACAATCAAGTACAAGTAATAACCTGCACAGTTATTGAGTATATTCTAAATGCAATTAGAGACAGGTGTTTCCATGCTATTCATCAAATTTAATGTGATATGTTTATTTATCTGAATATAAAATAATGAGGTTAAGTTATGAAAGCTGTCGTCTGTTTGAAATGCTCAGTGTCTAACCTCTTGTTTGCTCAGCGTTCAGAATCACTTCCCTGTTTGTATGCATGGTAACTGATAGAATGATGACAGACGCTGGTAAATATAGAACCCAGCTGGCCTCATGTAACCTCTGTCCAACATATTCAAATGTCTCTGTATAGAAAAAAAACAAGTCGTAGTGGGAAGTGAGAGTGAGCTGAGGGCGTAGTGACACATGACTGTACATGGAACCAGATAACAGAAGGATTATCGTATTATTGTTTCTGAATACATGTGTTGTCACCTCACGTTGACCTTCGACCTAGGACAGAAGACCTGCTGCTGTTATCAGTCACTCTACGGTTGTTTCACTCTTTGCGCATGCTGCTTCTCCATTTTTACACAAATGCGTTGCTCGCACAAATCCACAGCACGACAAAAAAAATCATCTCAATACTCAGTTCACTTGATGAAACTGTTCACAAAGTAACGCCATGCTTGTATTTCCACTGCCAGATTTACATGTCCTACTACCCCTATGCTGTGGTTACCATCTATTTCTGAAGTACAAACTAACATAACAGCAGTATTGGCACAGTCTCTGGCTAAGAAGGGTCTCTTTGTGTTTCCTGCAGGACGTCCTCACAGATCTGTCGGCTGAATGTGAAAATCTGCCCATAGAGGGGGTGTCTGGAGCCTGCTATGCACACAAGGTTAAATGTCCACCTTGCACCTGTCTTTAGAGACATTTATAACAGGTTGATGTAGACTGATGCGTGGCTGTCCGGCTCTTGCAGGGAATGTGTCAGGCCGCAGGTTATATCTACAAGAAACTGGTAAATGATGGCATCCTGAACCAGGCTTTCTCCATTGCACCGGTAAGAATGTATCATATATGAATAATCGGAGAATTTCCTTCATTATAAGTCAGTTTTTTGTTCAAATATTAGTTAAATCTATATGAGTTTTATGTTTTTATGGGTGAAATTTGCAAATCTATTAGAATCCATTTATGTCTCACCTTAACCCTGCGGTATCCCGTCAAGAGAGGCCCTTACTAACAACCAAGTGAATGAAAAATGCACACTTGTGGATTTCCCCTTGTGGGACTAATAAAGAAATATCTTACCTTAATGTCTTTTTTTTATTTATTTATACAGTTTGTTTTTAACTCTTTTACATTTTTTTTTTCTATTTCATCAACATGGGCTGTAAATAAAAACACTCAATAATTGTCACTTTTTTAACCCTTTAAATGCCATGTATGTAATGTAAACAAACCATTTTTTAAATGCAAAAACGCACTTTTTTTTTTCAGTATACTACAGAAAAATTTGATTTCATATTATTTTTTTTTACAGCCTGGCATATGTCAGTGATCAACACCAAAATTGATTAATTTATATAATTTTTTTTGCACAATAATTTTTTTTCATAAATACTATCATCTGTCACCAAGTGTGTGAAAAATGCACACCTTGAAATCAAACTATGAAATATATATTGATTTTTTTTTTCTGCTCTTATTTTATTTTTGGAAATCAAGGTCCAACCACAGGGTAAAAAGTGGTTAATTAATTTAAAGCCTTACCTCTCAAATGAAGCCCAGATATCAGTAAAAGCATGGTTTATGCCTTGATGATTATGGATCAAAAACAGTGATTATACTGGGAGAAATAGTGTTTTTCACACACCTGTGAGACAGATGGTAGTCTTGCAATTTTCTTTTATTTACAATGTGCAAATTTTAGTTGGTGGCCAGAAATGTAAAGATCATGCAAAAATGAGCACCTTTTGAATTCTAACCTCATTTAAATTGTGAAAAATAATATGGTGTTTTTTAACACAAAGTGGAAAGTGTGTGTAAAAAGTACACCTGGATACCAGAGTGTTACACTTTAAACAATGATCTGTGACTAAATGCACTCTCTAGCATCGATTCTGCAGCTGTGTCCACACTAATACAGTCAGACTTAGCATCCACATTATTCCAGTCAGGATCCTTAAAATCGACACTTTTGGAAAAGCTGCTGACTCTGTTTTAGTTTGTAACTGCCAAGAGTGCATTATAGTGTTGACAGATAGAAACAATGATACATACACAAGGTCATCTGGCTGACAGGGCCTTAGGTCCTTTGCTGATTCATTGTGTTGCTATCACATGACCATTTCTGAGAACAAAACAATTTGCTTATAATTCCAAACTGATTCCAAATTATAGACGATTCTCTCTTTGTTGTCTCTTCTAGCAGCTGTCATGTAGTTAAACATTCCCCATTTTTCATGCCATTTCCACTACTGTCATATGATGCTGGCTGTTATTAGAGAAAGTTTTGACAACTCCCATGTCTAATGGTGTTGTCAGACCCCCTGGCCATTTAATTTCCTTCTCAGGAATTTTAAAACACAGACTCTTCCTGAAATGTTACAATGTCTGGAATATTAAGAGTTCATGAAGGTGAAGTATAAAGACATGATTTGTGGTGTACCAAAGAACACGTACTGCACACCTCCTTTATATCTGTTTCCTGTATATCACATTCCCAGATCCACATATCAATGGCCACCGCATCTTGTTTAATTGACTTACTGCCATGGGAAAAAAATGTTTTTTGGTTGATTAGCTCTGATAGAAATGTGACCCCACTGGATGAGCTATATCCATGCGAAATCTTTCCCATTCATGTTGGTTGAGTATTTGTGATAGTCAGATTGCTACTCCCCATAAGTTGTAAAAAGTCTTGTCTATATGGGATGCAATATAATGTCAGATAATCTCAACAACAGAAACAAAAAAAAAGTTGAGTGTACTATTGATCCTCTGTAGAAACAAAATAGCCACATAAGTCCAAGCTTATTTTTTGATCAATAATGCAACTTAATTATACCATGTGCTTTTGTATTGGTACATGCACAGGAGTACAAACTGGTCATCACTGGTCACAGTCTGGGTGCAGGCACCGCTTCACTGCTGGCAATCCTCTTGCGTAATTCCTTCCCCACCCTGCAGTGTTACTCATTCTCTCCACCAGGGGGCCTCCTGAGGTAAGGAAGCCATACAGTAGCATCTGGAGATGTTTATATTATGGTATTAGAACTTTAGATGAACTTTCTTAGAGTAAAAGTATAAATAGCTTATACTGAAAATAATTCACTACAAATACTCTGCATTCCAAACTTTAGTTGTAGGTTAAAGTGTGTAGATTTTATCTGCAAATTAATATGAAAATATGAAAAGTCAAATTAAATATAGTAATCAAAGTATTGTACAGTAAAATGCTTCCTTTGTGTTGGTATTTTTGGATTCATTTTTCTACCGTAGATATGTATAGAATTATTTTATGCTTTGCTGATACTTTAATGTACAGAAATATGTCATATTCTACAGGATCATATGTTAATAGTGTCACTGTCCTGTGGGAATCATACATCTCTAAAAAGTCGGAAAACCAGGATTTAAAAATGCATCTTCAAATGAATACAGAGGGATTTTTAGTGGAAGAATGACAAGACTTTTAAGCTCAATCTATAAAGAAGCATATTATCCTTCTTCCTAAAAAATATTTGCCTCAGAGGCATATTGAAGAAAAAGTATAAATTTGTGGAAAATGGAAATATTCATAGTTTATTTCAGTCCTATATGCATTTCACATCAGCAGAAGAAGAGAGAAATAATACAGTTTGACTGAAAAAGGCTCAGGGTGAAGCAAAGCTTATTAATTCCCACCTACTTTACATCTTAAGCTGCATAATAAATGGTGTCAAGTAGAAAGAGAAAAAAAAAAAAAACTTTTGAAAATTACAAGTACCTTACATTTGTACTTAACATCCTCATTAAGATCAGTAAATATCAGTAGCTGCAAGTGTAATGATCTGTTTTACAAGTGGCTTTGAAATAAAAGTGATCCAATTACTGTAATGTAAAAAAATGCTGCTGAGCCAATAAGACCATGTGCTATATTTAGACAATTCCATATATTTGCAGAAAAAATGCTTCTGTTTCTGTGAACTATAATATGATCACATGGTTAAAAACAGCCATTGAATTGAATTAATGCATTGAAATGTAAAGAATAAACACTAAAGATGAACTATAATCTACTATATTTTTGAGGAAATCTTTAAAATCCTGTATAGTATATGAATTATGTATTAGAACCATGTTGTCAAATATCACAAGGTGGTGTTAATGGTTTGAGTGTGAGTGAGTTCTCTGTTTTGTCTTTCTCACTGTGCAGTAAAGCCTTAGCTGATTACTCCAAGGACTTTGTTGTCTCTGTTGTTTTGGGAAAAGATCTCGTTCCAAGGTAAGATTGCACATTTATTATCATGAGCTTTTACGTTTAATCCATTGCTTTATACATGCTAGAACAGTAGCTGCATTGGTTTAATAAACTGCCATGCTTCATACTGATGCTTTTATGAAGATTTATTTCTCTCAGTCACAGATAAACGTCACATAAAAACTCCAAAAAACACCGTGACAATGTTAGCACCATAAACCAAATGCAGAGTCCCGTTTTTCTTGACACGGAGTCTGTAGCCGTTTTTCATCTCTCCGCGTGCTCTTCCCAGAATCCTCCTGTCATAGTCCCATATGATGCTTGCGCAACAAACTCTTAATACAAAGGATTTTTCTTTTCCAATAATACATGTGGCAATCTCTTATTTTTAAAGCACAAACTTAAAATCATTTTTAAAAGAAAAATAAAATCATAAATTCAACACTTAATGCTGTTAATTCACAACAAAGTAAACTCCAACAACCACAC
>JAPTGZ010000012.1:22918131-22932372 GCA_029814645.1 Fowleria isostigma
CCACTTGACATTGAAGTGATCTGTACATGGAACCTCAACTGTGTAATTTTTGGATTTCATAAATTCCTCCTGCGGGCCGCATTGGACACTTTGGCCGGCCGCATTTGGCCCACGGGCCGCATGTTTGAGACCCCCTGTTATAGATAGTCAAAGTTTCTACTTAAGTAAAGTAATGAAGTATTTGTACTTTGTTACTTGACACCTCCACTGGATTCAGTCAAGTATATGTGTCAGTAAAAAGTTATGAAATCATTGATCTACTCTAAAATTCGATGGGTCCATGCCATTTGTTTAACCCTGTTGAGATAAAGAGAAACCAGTTGAGAATTGGGGGACCTTGGTGGAGGTAAATTCTCAGGTTATACATAGACTTTGACTCTGGATGAGAAGTACAGTAAGACTGAAGGAGAACGTTATTGGTGCACTTTAGAACTTCAAGCGTGCACTTAAAGGAATCAAATCGATGACGCATAAACTGACCACCAGCCTCTTAAGCGTGACCTTTAGAGGTTAATGCATCAAGAATATGCTCCCACATTGTTTCTTGTAAGGAAGAAGTTATGGTGTGGAAAGCACTACATGTGAAGAAGCCACGTGTGTTGGCTTTGAGCTCTTGTTGTTTATTTAAACCTGGCTTTGTGATTCATTATTTCCATATTTCAAGGAGTGAAAAAGGCTTTTTACTGTCCTTTGTATGTTGAGAAAAAACCCTTTCTGAGCCACAAAAGAATGAATGTTATCCACCATCACCAATAGTGAGCCTGGGTAATGTTTGTGGGCACAAGGATGTACTTCTTCTCATAGAATATATGTTTTAGATGTCTAGAGGGAGAAAAAAAAGCAAAGAATAACAATGAGGTGGTAGGTAATACACACTCTGGACCTGACCCAGAAAATACATGTTTATTTATTTGTCTATTTAGTTATTTCAGTTTTCAGTCACAGCTTCAGCAACAAAAGTAATTATGAATATTTAGGAATAAAAACATAGTTTAATAAGTAATATTTAAGAAGACCAATAAAAATTATAGTTCAAAATCAAGATCAAAATTTTTTTTCTTTATTTTCACAATGCATATCTTTTATATACAGTCTATGTATTAAGTCTTTCTTCCTTGGATGACTACTAGGAACAATCCATATATATGGTACTAGTTCTACCCATGGAACATTTTGTTTTTCCGGTGTGTTGTTTCTTTTTCTAGTGGCTACAACTGTCTCTACTTTGGGGGAAAAAATGTGAAAATGTATTATTATTATAATTCTTTTTTTAATTATTTATTGAAAATTAAAAAAAATAATAATAATAAAAAAATTAAAAGCTTTAAAATTTTGAAAATTTTTTAAAACAATTTAAAAAAATACATATACAATACAAATAAAGTAATAAAGAAAAAATAAAGAAAGTTTATTAATTAATCCTATTGGTTGGCTTAGTATGGGCTGTGCTCACCTCCACCTATCACAGCCTCTGTTACATTTGATAAATAGAACCTGTTCTAGTGGTCGTCAAATCATGTCTTCAGTAATGTAAGAGTGATATATTAAGAGGTGTAAAAACTTGTCATTAAGGATACGGGGTGGTCGTTAAATGTTGTCATTATGGAGGAAAGAGTTAAGGGTTAGGTTAAAATGGTCAGTCAAAGGGCTTTGAAATTGCATGCAAATGTTGTTACACCTACAGTTAACAGCATGGTTGACAGTGTAATTAGCATGTTCCATAGAAGATGGAAAATAAACATCAGACAGACTCAAGTATTTCAGAATGAACACAGCTGATTCTATATAAAAATAACTATGTAAAAAGTTACATTTCTGAATGATCTTTGCATGTTGACATGTCTTATTAGTGTAATTTTATCTCTTTTCTGAGTTTGACTCCTCCCTCTGCATTCTGAAAAGGCTACAAAGTCGGAAAGAGGCTAAAATGTACAACCTATGTATGGCTCTGAAATGGTTAGTCTGGGTTTTTGTACTGGTCTTAATACCTAATAAAGGCCTGCCTGGAAATCAATATCCATTTATGTATGTGCTGTTTAGAATATCTTTGCCGCTTTTTCTTTCATGGGGAACTGAAGCCCTGAGGAGCTTTTAAACCAAACACATTTCCTCAACAAAAACCAACAACTCTCAAGCCTGTATTGTGTCAGTGTAGTGTTGTAATTCATTATTGTGGATTAACCCGACACACAAATTAATCGATTAAGGCAGTGGAATTGCCACCTTCCTGTGAGTCTGGTGTTCCTGAATACAGTGATAAAATGGCTGCAGTTAAAACCATCAGAAAATGAATTATGTTTGGCAGAATGTGGCCCAAGGACATGAGGACTAATGACATCTGATTAGAGGTGGCAATATATAAATTACTGCACTAAAACTGTTTAAAAAAACAAAAAACACAACCGTACTTCATCAAATATGTTAGAAGACTTAAACAGTTTGGTAAATTGAGCTGTGTTTGAAATGTCTATTTTTATTTTTTTGTACATATTTGTCCTGTCTTACATTCGATAATACCTGCATTGATGTGTTTCATTACAACTCAGTCAAATGACTCTATTTTTGGGTGCCCCAGTTACTCACCTGGTAGAACACCCACCACATAGCCCAAGGCCCTACTGCAACCTGGGTTCAGGTCCCAGGACAGGTCCCGTGCTGCATGTTACCCTTCCACACTGTCCCTAATTAAGACATAATGACCTATAATGTACACTGCCTGGCCAAAACAAAAGTCACACATGCAAAATTTGACTGCACCACCTTTGGTTTTGATTCCAGGAGACATTCACTGTGACATCTTTTTTGCCACATAATGCTTATGTAGTGTCACATTAAGATTCATAATATTTTTTCATCCATTGTTGCATTTTGATGATGGAGAATCAGACCGCTGCACAAAGTCTTCATATTGTAAATTAAAGTCTGGAACCTGATGACCAACCCTGGCACTGACCAATCTGTATGACTTAGAGACATGAGAGGACACTTACTGCATCATAGTTTAATAACCTGTTACAGCTGAAACACTATTGCCCACCCATGGAAGGATCTGAATTATTTGCTTAGTTAAATCCAGGTAGTTACATTTTTGTCTAGGTTGTTGATTTAACTCTAACTGATGCAGTAAGTGTCCTCTCATGTTTCTAATGTCAAAAAGATTGGTCACTGCCAGGGTTGGTCATCAAGTTTGTGACAGAATGGTTCAGGGAGAATGAGACATCATTTACACACATGGATTATCCTCCATAAAATCCAGACTTTAATTTACAGTGTGATGAAGATTTGATGTAGCGATCTGATTCTCCATCATCAGAAATAAAAAAAAAATTAATGCAATTATGGATGAAAAAAAAATTATGAACTTTATTGTGACACTACATAAGCATTATGTGGCAAAAAATATGTCCCAGTGAATGTCTCCTGTAGGGTTGCACAGTTAATCGATTTTAAATGGAAATCTGATTTTTTTCACTAGGACAATTTTTAAAATGGGGTAATCGTAAAATCGATTTTATGTCTCTTCATGTCTCCGAGCCGCGCGTCTCCACGCTTCCGCCTCTAACCGCCCAGATACCGTAGGCTCTTCCTCCAGCTGTGACAGCTGTCTTTCATAAAATTCCATGTCATGACAACAGACCTTGTATCTGTGATGGCATCACGGAACTGCAGAGTTCCGGCTCATAGTTGGACTCCGCATCCAGCACACAGCAGAGCTCCGGGTCATAATCGGGCTTCAGTCACAGTAGAGTCCTGGACGTCCGCGTCTGACGCACAGCCATCCATATCTCACGCCCGGCTTTGATTCTCTTCATAATCACTCATCTGGTCCACACATGCATGACTGATGATGTCACTGACTTACATTGGTAGAACTTATATGGCCTATTGTGGTCATCCGCTCGTGTCCAAAAACATGAGTGAAAGCTATTCTTACGCGAATGACGAGATGTATTCCATTAAAAATTTTTTATTAAAACAAAAAGGTAAATTTACATCTTGTCACACGGTAGAAAAAATTATGTACTCTTATGCTCCGTGCGCACCGTGCACCTTTTTTATGTCTCTTTTTTCGGAGGTCACATAGCACACACTAAAGGTGCGTTAAGGTGCAATACAGACAATCGGAAATTTAAATTTCACACAAAACTCAAAACTAAAGTGTAACTCAAATTCCAAACATTAAATGAACTTCTGATTATTCAAATAAAATTGTAAAACCTAATTCTTGATCATCCTCATGTTTTGGCTCTTACAGTGGCCCATTATAAAACCACATGCGACTGGTCTGTGTGTGTGAGTTCAAAAGTCCAGTTGCGTGCACCCTCCCAACACACACACACACACACACACACACACACACACACACACACACACACACACACACACACACGCACACACGTCTGCGGATCTATGCGTACCTATGATGAATTCTATTCTCTTCTGTAGACCCAAAAATCGAAATCGAAAATCGAGTTTTTACAGGAAAAAATTGGGATTTTATTTTTGGCTAAAATCGTGCAGCCCTAATCTCCTGGAATCAAAACCAAAGGTGGTGCAGTCAAATTTTGCATGTGAGACTTCTTTTTTTGGCCAGGCAGTGTATTTTACAAGGCTAGTAAACAAAAATGTATGTAGATAAAAATCTGTCATCCTCAAACATGAGGAGATAAGGAGATCTACTAGTAAATGTTATTATTAAATGTTCAATGTTGACCTCTGCTGAATCCAACTATTTGTGACTTAATCTTGGACTTTTCTACTTACAGAGCTGCTCAGCAAAAATACAGTTTTAGTCAAGAGAGTTTTATTGAATTAAGATTTCTTTTTTTAGATTTGTTGTTATTTTTTTTATCAGATATTTATTGTTTGGAACATATTACTCGAGCTGCACAATATATTGTTTGAGCATCATTGTCATAATGTACAGCTCCTGCAATGTAGGAGGTAAATTAACTCCATATGTTTTCTTCTAATCTCAAAGGTACCTGACATACACTGTGTGCAGCAATCCACCAATCGCAATCATTCTTAATGAGTTTAGAGTGAGTCGCTGGTAACAACATTGACAAATGAGCAACAAACAAGGGAAAATCACCAAAAAGGAAGATTTGTTTGACCATTTACATTGGCACCACATAGCTATTATCTCCTCCCTAGTATTTTATCATATCGCAATATATTTATCACAGGGTTAAAAAAAATTGCAATGTCAGTTTTTTCTAGTATCATCCAGCCCTACATATTACCCAGTTGTACCATGGTTAATATGTTTTGTGTCTGTGTGAACACAGTCTAATAAAACCTTTGTTCTGTTTTCTGTTTGTTTATCCACAGAGGTACATCGTCTTTGAGGACTCCCAAGAGGGTGAGAAGAAGGATCTGCAGGGTCGGCTGGTGACGCTGGAGTCACACACACGTCAGCTAGAGCTAAAGACAAAAAACTATGCAGATCAGAGTAAGTCTCTTACATTACTGTTAGAAAAAAAACACTGCCTTTACATATAGCATACACCAGTCAATGTATTGGCTCTGTTACTGGCAATATAAAACACACACACACACACACACACACACACACACACAGGTCAGTAATGTCCTGTGAGCAGCATCGACAGTTTGCAGGTCCCGTGACTGGTTGTTACCCTGATGTGCCTGAGGGGAGATGAACTCATCTGTCTGACTTAAAAAGACCCTTAGTAACAAACTATGCATGTGTTTACTTGCCAAGTTAACTAAATGAGCTGTAATGGAAGAAGTGGAATAGAAAGACTTATTTTTACCCTAAAAAGATGTAAACGGGTTCAGAAAGTCACAGGAAGCCTTTCAGATTGTAATAATCCAGTGTCTTTTTATCTAGTTTTAGCTTGATCCATTTCATTTAGAAAGGAATTTAAAAAAAAAATCAATATAGTTTAGTTTTCTGTTAAAGGCACGTTTAGTTTGCTGCTCAAGGCATATTACCTTTGAAATGTAAAGGATATTGTTGTCTTAAGATTGCACCCAGAGCAGTGTGGGAGGCATCAGAAGAAACCCTCATGATGTGTGCATGACTGCACTGTTGACAGTGTGTGACCAGCTGTTGTTCCACCACAGAACTGTAATATAAAGGATTTTCCATTCAAGGGAAAATTTGAAACTTCATAGATAATTTGTTTTTATTTCCTTCGAAGGGAAACTTCCCTTTTTCTGTTGCTTGCACTTCTTGAGTTTCATTTGTCTTTAATTACGTTTATGGACAGAATTGGTAGTAGTAGAGCCATGCTTTGATTGAAACAGAAACGCACTGTCTCACCGTATAAACCTCCTCATACTTGATCTTCATTTTCTGCTGTCAGTATTTTCTTTTAACTACACTAGTGTGTACTTTTACATCCACACTAATATTTCACTATTACACTGAATAAGGCAGTAAACTTTATTTAACAGAACTCATGAGAACAGAATTTTTTGAATTGGACCAAATAAAACCATGGAATATGCTGATATTATTCACATTTTATGAGGATTTTTTGGACATGTGTACAGTGCATTCAGAATACACATTTCATTCACGGGTTTCACCACCAATTGAAACACACAGTCCCAGTTTACAGACAACTGAGGAAGAAATAATCATCCACTCTGGTGACGATGTATTTTCCTAAGGATTTCTGGAAGAAAGCAGGAACACCTGCTTTTATATTTTCAAACATTATGAAAGAGGATATCAGCAGGTCAGCAGGTGTGTGGATATGTGCAAATATTGGAAAGCTGCCATTTTCAGGAAGGTGTTTGAAGGAATGAAAGGCGAAGGATGTGGAAAATTACATACAACTGCATTCTAATCAGGGCATTGATAGCGTCATATAAATAATGTAAGCACTAGCCATGTTCATGTGTATATTTAATAGTTTATTTCGAGCTTATGCACTTCATGTACAATACGTGTTATACTTACATGTACAATGTAGAATACTGATCATATACATCTCATTTACACAGATATACATGGTTTGCAGTAAACACAATATAGAGACATTTACATAAGACATAGGCATAGAGAAATATACATATAGAAATATACAAAGACTCGCTGGTTATAATCATTAGGTATTCACAATATAATAATACATAAATAAATATGGTATTCACTACTAAAATACAACCCTAGCAGCCTGAAAGGGAATGAGAAGAAGTAAAGCTTATTTACTTCCACCCCCAGTTTCACTAAACATGTATGTTTGCAATTAAGTCAAAGGAATTAACTGTAAACATGCATTAGTACACCAAAACTAAGTTTAACACAACACACAGGATACAAATGTACCCAATCAAGAGAAATTAAGACTAATAAAACACAACAGAGTATAGGCACCAAAACAATAAAAAAAAAAAAAAAAATATAATAATTAATTTCAATAAACAAAGTAAAATGTAAATAAAATCAAAGAACTCAACACAAGAAAAAAAATGCTTATTACGGTTTTTGAAATGAAGGTGAAAGCTGTAATGTTCTTTAAATGTCGCTGTTTAATTTGTGTGTGTTTGTTTTGTTTTTTTCTATTAAATTTTTGGGGTGGTAGCAATTGAGGTGACTGGCAAGGCACAAGGAAGGGAGACAAACTTGTCATCAGTACATTGTCAAAGAGTCCAGAGCAGGAAATGTACAAATGATGTCAGACGCCATGAAGTGGACAGCAACGCTCCCAAACAAATTTCTGTTTGTGCAGTAATGATTCAGTGTGACCACACCCAAACACTCATTTGTTTAGGAGATGCCACTAAACTCCAGGATCTGTTTCTAATACTTGGATACTTTTGTACATACCAGTGTGAGTGGCAGGTATTTCCACATCGGGGCCTCTATCAGAGATCACTTCCTCTCCATGTACAGACCTACCTATCTGACCTAGTCTATTTTTGCTCTACTCTTTTAGCTCACTTCCCTCTCATACTCCCACTGAATAACAGTTTACATCATTCTGTGCTGCAGTTGTGAACTGTTGCTGCTCATTACTCACATTTAGTAGGTGTGAGTTGATGGTGTAATAACAGCAGAAGGCCGTACACGTGGAATCGCCACGATGTGGATTTGACACAGATTGATGACTCTCCTTAGATGCAGTAGGTCTGTTGATTGTCTGTAACCTGATTGAGCTTTTAATCTGTACTGGTTTTTACTAGACACTGATACTCCCTCATGTTTTTGTGGTAACCGATGCTTACAATGACACAAAAACAAAAATGTACTCGTTCAGATAACTGTAATCAGTGACCTCGGGAGCTGTTAACACCCCAGCACAGTTTGTGTCTTGATAATTTTCTCTGCTGTTGTTGAACTTTGATGATGGGGTTTGAGGTAATTGTCAGTGTTGTCATATTTTGGATGATTTTGATTGCAATGATATAGATAATTGGTTTTTGGACAACTCTGATTAGGAGATCTTCCAAGGAATTTTCTTTTCTTGGTTCATGGTGGCCCTCTTCTGGCAGTAAGATATTATTACAACTGTTGGCACTCATCTCATACCTCACAGCTGAACAGTGTTGTACATTTCTCACTGGACACTCTTGGATCTATGACTTCATTTAACAGTTAACTGAAAGATTCCAAACAAATCCCCATATTTGTATCAGGTTTTTTGTTTTTATTTTTTTTTTTTAGAATCCCCTATCTTGATTATTCACAAAAATGTTTCTCAATATTTCTTTCTCTTCCAGTCAGCAGATTTGAGGAGAGGGAGGCAGAGCTCAAGAAGGAGTATAATGCACTTCATCAGAGACACACTGAGGTAAGCTGGTGTGAAATAGCATTTAGCAGGGATCATAAAACTGGTGGGTGTGATAGCGCCCCATCCAGCCTGAAGAATAATGACGCATTCAGAAAATGTGAGGAGTGGAAATACACATTCTCAGCATATGTGAGATTTTTTCCTATTTTCAAGCATTTTCAAAGACATTTAAAATCAAAATAACTCCATAACAACTGAAAACACATAACGTAAAATGATACATATTCACCATTAACTTTAGAACAGGATTTGAGTTAATGAATTTCCAACTGCTAGACATTTTACCCACCATGCTTCCAGTGTCACTCACATTGGTGTATGAATGTTTGATGGTGGTCGGAGGGGCTGTAGGCAGGAATTGGCACCCGTGCTTCCATCAGTCTGCCCCAGGGTTGTTGTGGCTACAAATGTAGTTTACCATCACCAGAGTGTAAATGTGAGAGTGAATGAATATTGGATCACTAATGTAAAGCACTTTGATTGCCATGAAAAGCGCTATAGAGATCTAAACCATTATTATTAGTAGTAGTAGTAATTTAATTGTGAGCAAGACCTCACTTTATAATGAGCAGCATATTTTGAGTTAAAAGACCTAATATAAAGTTATTCAAAAATAGTGTTATTACATAAGAATAGACATGTTGCTTAGATGCTATTCCTACTGTTTACTTGCAGACCAAAGAATATTTAGATCATTATTTGTGTGCAACAATCTTCATACAGTTAATAAGCAGTATTTAAAAGGTCATTAAAGGAAGTTAATGTTCTTGTAGTTGTACAGTGGTCATTTATAACACCAATAATAAAATATCAATAATCAGTAATAACATGTATGTATCACAACACACATTGTTTCTAAATAGGATTTTTAATCTGTGTGTTTATTTTTAAAAACTAATCCTACAAAAGACAATGCACATCTTTTCCATGGAATAATAACATTAAACACGGTTTGAATTGATAAATAGTTTTTGATATTCAACACTGCGTTCTGCATTTTGTACTTGGGCTGAAGTACTTGATTACTATTATGGGTGTACCACATTTTTAGGAATCTGCTCACACTTGCAAACTCAATAAACATTAGTTTGTAATCAAGTGAAAATGTTAAGAATAATTGGTTAATTGCACCCATAAATGTCTTAAAACCATAATGTCCTAATTCAGGTACATTTTATTTTTATATTTATGGACAAACATTGAGCCTTTCCTATGATGCAAAAGCCACAGAAAAAAAGGAAGTCACATTCAGTTTTTAATACTGAAAGCCAAAATCACCTGCTGACATGTATAAAACCTCTTCAGACATCCTGCTGTAAAGAGGTCTATATTTGGGTCGGAGAGAGCAAAACGAGTGGTTGTGACAGAAACAAAAATGGGCAGAAGAGCCAGCTGAAGATGATTAAAACATGAATTCAGTTTTGCACCAAGCCTTGGGTCTGCCTCTTATCTGTTATCTATTATGCATCACCAACAGATGCCCCAGTGTCCAAACAAACCGCTCAGCCCACTACTAATCTGAATAACGATGAATGGAGGCAAACAGAGTCTAATAAAAGCTGTCACCTACACTGTTGAACTCATTCTTTTCAAGTCTTGACAGTCACAGCCGGGTCCGGACCTTGGACAACAACACAAAAAACAGACCGTAAAATATTATCAAAGATGAAAAAATGGGTTAATGTAATTTGACTTGACATTTCTTGTGTTGTTAGATGATACACAGCTACATGGAGCACCTGGAGCGGACGAAACACCAGCATGCAGCGACAGTAGCAGAGCCAGCAGATACGGGCACAAATTCATCAGCCAGAACACGGTGAGACACTGACAGACTGAGTTCTCCTCATTGTACGTCACTGTCAGCATGACTTTAAATTCAACACTGTCATTTTGGAATTTGAAGTTACTAAAGCATAAAGCATACACATTTCCTGGTACACTACAAACCGTATTGCCATCAACTCATGTTCAGTATCAACCATTACATTGTATCCTGAGTTTTAGTCACTCAATCAGAACTATATGGGGTCTTGTACAGATGGACATAAGCCACTTTTACACAGAGATCTCCAAAAAAAGGTGAGATGGTGATCCCACCTTTTTCCACCTTTGACTGATTTATGCAGCCAAGGACAAGGTAATTTATTTGTATAGCACTACTCACACACAGGGTAAGTCAAAGTGCTTTACAAAGGCAATTACAGAAAAAAGCAAGACATTGAAATTGCTTTAAAATCAAAAAAGGGAAAAATGACATTAGAATCATCAGAGATAAACCATGAATTTAAAATGCATTCACACAATAAAAGAAAGACATTAATTATATTAAATTCATACATTAAAATTAACATTTAAATTAAAATGGAGTAAAACAAGACATCAAAATTTTTAAAAAAGTATTTAGGAGACAAGATTGAAAAAAGTTTACTCATAAGCACATGAAAAGTGGAAAGTTTTTAACCTGGATTGAAAAATGTTGATATTTGGGGCTGATTTCAGTTGGTACCTTGTTCCAGTTGTGTGCAGCATAACGGCTAAAAGCTGCTTCACCATGTTTAGTTTGCCAAGCCAAAGGCGTTACAGAGGTGAGACAGGCTGGACGTTTACACAAGGGACCTACATTCCGGAATCAAAGGGGCTGTGACGCATTTTTAAATTCCCTGACACGGGAGAGACGGGGTGCATATGGAGGCACGGGCATGGAGCGCTGTGGCTGGCTTTGTTCCTGCCTGCCACAGGGGTGAAAATGGCATGTAGCTGTGGAATCATGCCAGTGCCTCCATATGTGCCAGCTGTCTCTCCTGTGCTGGGAGTCACCATCTCCAAAACATCACGCCTTGGTTGCAGATCGAGAGGTGTCCCTTTTACACAGTGTTCCACAATCATGATCCCACCATTATCATGGCTCTGTTACTACCCCCAAAGGTGTTTCAAAACCACAATAAAGGCAAAACCAAATGATCCCACCATTGCGTTTTCACAGACATCTTTGCGGAAAAAAGGCAAAATGTTCCCTTGAATGAGGTGCTGTGTAAAAGTGGCTAAAGTGTGAGTTTCCAAGCTTCTTTGCTTTTCCTCCCATGCTACTGTACCTTCCCTTCAAGAGGAAGAAGTAGGTCAGTGAACCTGTCTCAGCAAAATAAGTCAGTACAGAGCTAATGCAGTGAAATACAACCTGGAAAGCTGCATCAGAAAAATAAGACAGTGGTGCTATTTAACTAGCCTAGCCAGCCATCCTGTTTTCTCAGTGTATTCAATACTGAGAAAATGGTCTTGAACTGCACCATTCACTATGGATTATGCCCGATCTATTTTATACTGGGCCAATCACAAGTCTTGGGGATGAGTGTTTTGCAATGCGTGAGTCAAAGTCAGTTCCAAGTCCGCAAATCTCTTTACGACTGTTATCGGTTGTTTGATTCAAAAATAAGCATTGAATTTCTGATTACACCCTTTATTCTTAAATTTCTATGACAATAGCTCCACGTTCATCTTATCTGTGACTGGTTTTCTCTGCGCCTGTTAGTCCCGCCTTCATATTTGGATCCAAGCCCCGTGATTCCAGACTGTTTTCTCTGTACTAAATACACTGAGAAAACGGGATGGCTGGTCAGGCTACTATTTACCATCAGTTGGACATCAGTTAGGACACACAGTCAGATGCTTTGGGACAGATTGAGGATGCTGCGTGAATCAGGCCAGTAGTTTGGTGTGTTCAGAATAATCTCCTTCGATAGGATGATGAGCTTTATGGTCTGTTGCTCATTTGTAGAGCAGATTATGAATGGGTGCAGAGAACTAGAAGGTTAGCAGACCCTGCTATGGTAGCATTCAATGGACTCCAATTAAAGAAAAAAACACTCTGATCAATTTTAAATATAAAATATATTGACAATATATTTGGAACAACTCTTACATCTTTCAACCTGGTTTAGTAGTCTAGCCTGGTCGTCTCCGCAGGTGGTCTGAGCGGGGTCCTTCTTCTCTCTGTCTTCCTAGCTTAGCATGTGGCTAAGGGTTCTTAAAGAGTATGCTGTTTTCCATATAAAGTCAAATGTCACTTTGTTCTACCCTTTCTCCTTTTCTCTTATCTATACATGGTGTCCCATACAGTCTTGTAGTGCTGTCCTCACTCATCACTTTCCCTATACAGTTCTCACATCTAAAATTGGCACAGGTTACAGGTCAGAGACACAACAGAGTGGCAGAGACAGAGAAATACATTATTGTGATGTTTAAAGTGATAATATAGTATACAGATTTCTTCATCAATCCCACACTTATGAACATGAATTACTATCTGTCATTGCACTAATTCATTCTGTATTCAGTAAGTTCATGCTTACACAAAATTTGTTTGGCTTCTTTGATTGTGTGTGTTTTGGTGTTGTGTGCTCCCTTTGATGCATCTCCATGGGCTCCTTCTGGGTGACCACATATTTTTAAATCTTCACTTTATCCCTGAAGTGTACCAGAATCAGAATACTTTATGAATCCCAGGGGGAAATTTTCAATGTTATGGTGCTTTGTATAGAATTTACTGACATGTAATGATGAGGTTGAGGGCTCTGGTGTAGATATAAACAACTCATTGTAAGATAAAATAAACAGCTGTTATTATTTTAATTGGATTACACACTTATGAAAATATCATTAGGTGCACTGTATTACTGTGAAAAAGTCTACGTGTGTCTAAACTGTACTTATGCATTTCTCAGTCTGTTAGATGGAACAACTAAACAGTATTGATATAGTATGAGAACAGCTTTTAAAAACAATAATTTCAGGGAAAAACATTTAGTGTGATCTCCTTTTGTACTTAACATTTCTTGAATTCTTCTGTGCAGACAATATAAGACTTACTGTTCAAGTGTTTTACATCAGGCTTCATCATATGTCATATATTTTGTATTACTTTTCTTATTATAGTTTGAACTATTCCTTGTCATGAGAACAGAATACTGACTATTGTCTGTAGAAGCCGATGAAAAACGGTACTGTAATAATTTTATACGGTATTCTTCATGTTGTCATTTTCAAAATTACATTCAGAAGCAACAGTTTGTGTTAAATTGGGACTTTGATGATATGCAGATAATGTTGCTGTGGTCGTGCACTGCAAATTTAAAGTTTTCACTGATATTTGACTGTAAATGCATCTGCAGTGCTTAGCCATGTGAGTTGTCTTTAAAAATGTAACTAGATTTATCTGTATGTGTAGCCTTTTGTCGTTTGTACACGTCCAGTTCGAGCCCAATTAGATATATACAGTAATATATGTCAGGGCTTCACGATTATGGCTAAAATGATAATCATGATTATTTTGGTCGATATTTTAATTGTAATTTTTTAATCACGATTATTCATCCATGTTAGAGAAAATATCTGTCTTTTTATTGCACTACTTTTAAACAAACAATATGTGAACAGTTTTCAGTGCAAAATGAAACTTTAAATAAGAATAAAT
>JAPTGZ010000012.1:22944791-22961459 GCA_029814645.1 Fowleria isostigma
CCACCCCGCCCCCATCTCCCCAGCCAGGAATTTCTTAAAACTATTTGTTATTTTTTTTGGTGAAAATGGTAAACTTCATTACAATTTTTTTTTTTTTTTTTTTTAAGGATTAAATTAATTGCTATATATTACTCGTTGATTAAGATTTTTGAAGTAAAATAATGAAAAATCAACCACTAAAAATTCTCTTAAAGATTTTTCAAGGTCCTGTGACCTCAGTGTAAATTTAGGCTGGAATCTTTTCCAGAAAAACCCTTCATGTGAACTGGTAGGTTCAGTTAAATCAATGCAGGAGAAGTGACCTGCATATGCATCACTGATACACATTGTAATGCTGCCACCTTGTGTTTAACATATGCATCACACCTTTCAGAAACGCTTTGAATGTGGTGAAAAATGACCTGATCGCCCAGCTGGATGAGCTGAACTGTGAGAAGGAGGTTCTGCAGGGAGAGCTGAACGCCATCAATCATGCCAAGACCAAACTGGAGGAAAAGAACAAAGAACTAGAAGAAGAACTCAAGAAGTGAGCACTTTTAGATCTTTACTCTGTTGGCTCTCTAACATAACTGCCCTTCATTCCACATATGACATGTGAACATAACAGTCATGGTTAAATGTAGACGAAGGCAGAATGTAGCAAAGTAATGTTATTCAACAACCGTACTTGAGTATATGTCTGAGGTACATGTACTTAACTTGAGTGTATCCATTTATTGCCACTTTATACACTATTTTACTCCATTACATAGGGTGGATTGCCCTAATGTGAGTTTTTTTTTTTTTTTTAAACTTTTGTAGTATCGTACAATGTTAAGCCAACATGCTAATGTAATAATAATAATAATAATAACAATAATAATAATATATAATGTAAAGCTTAAGTGTCCCACATTGGGACAATTCACCTACTTTGCACTGCATTACTAT
The DNA here is from genome assembly GCA_029814645.1 of Fowleria isostigma. Classification (NCBI taxonomy): domain Eukaryota; kingdom Metazoa; phylum Chordata; class Actinopteri; order Kurtiformes; family Apogonidae; genus Fowleria; species Fowleria isostigma. The sequence continues at coordinate 22,945,722 of JAPTGZ010000012.1, forward strand.
TGTATGTCACTAACTACAACTATTAAGTAACCTACAAACTAATTAGTAATTACTTACTTTCCATTCATACAATAAAATTGAGTATAAACAAATTATGGTGTATATTTTTGCATAGATTAAGCTACCCAACTGTGAACACCAATTAAAATGAGCTTTACCAGCTGCGACATCAAAAATTAATCCATTAATGCATCAATAATTACAATCTAGTGCTATTAATTACTAGGCAAATATTGTTCTCAAGATAGCAACTCAATACATTAGCTTACATTATCAGATTTAGTGATGTATATTTAATTTAATTTTATAGATCATTTCATCTTTATACTGTACCACCAGTTTAATATAGATGTAATACCATCGACAGGAGACCAAATGAAACATGCTGTTGGTGAAGACATGATGTATTTTTACACAAACCAAGGAAATGTTTGAAGATTTGAATACAACAGTTTCTTTTAACCCTGTTGTTATCTTTTTCCTCTTAAAAGATCACAACACTTCCTCCACCACTGATATTACAATCTTCAATTTTTTTTTATTATTATTTTTTTTTTATTTTAAGGCTTCGAACGGAGATGGAGGAGTCCAAACAGAAGACCAAGAATGAAAATGAAGATGATGTAAGTCTTCAATGTGTGCTGTTACTTATTTATTTATTTTTTTTGCTTGAAATAAATTAGACATGTATAAGGCATCCTAGTGACTGTATTTGTTAAATGTAATATTTATTTTGGTAAATGTGTATGGCCTGGTCAAACAGTAACAGATCACATAATTTGCTGTTCAAATGGGCTTACTGTTTCAACTAAATGACCTGAAGCAATTTCTAAAACACATTTGTGTATGTCTTTAACAGTACTTTAATATGGCAAGAATGATGGTTTATTTTAGATTGTGTTTTTGTGGTAAAAAATTGCAAAATAAGCCTGGTAACGGATAAAAAAAAAAAAGGAACATCAGTTTTGTTTTTTTGTGTTTGTTTTTGTGTTTGTTTGTTTTTACTTGAGCAAATGACTAAAATGCCCTGTTCTTGACAAAACTTCACATAAAATACAATGGAATATGTTAACTAACATGTGTTTCTATAAAATCACTTAGTGTCAGAGCAAAAATGTGCCATAATTTGAGATAAATCAAAGTAACAGATCAAAACAGACTATAGTCTCAAAAACACAGACTATTTAGTTTGAAGAAAACAAGCGGATTAGTTTTCAATTACAACTTCATGATATACAACATAGTTAATATAAGGAACAAGTAACTATTACATAGAACATGGATAGGAATAAGTAACTGCATATAAGTAAAGTGAGTATGTTGATGTTATTCACACACTCACACTCAGTAGATCAGATAAAGTCACAGAACAGAAGTGTAACCACAATGTCGTGTGAGGGGCATTTTACATTTTTTGGGGGGTGCAGAAAAAATAATTATTTCTCAAAACCAAATACAGATCTAAAAACTAGACAAAATTTACTGAAAAATAAGCTATGATAAGGGAATTGGGGGACAGTTTTATTTTTTTTTTTACCACAGATGTCTACCTCCCTTTGACCAGGCCCATATATGAATTTTAAGGAGTAACCATTGCCTCTTATGATGTTTTTGCAGAGTGATGTGCCAACGGCGCAGAGGAAGCGTTTCACCAGAGTGGAGATGGCCAGAGTCCTGATGGAGAGGAACCAGTACAAGGAGAGGCTGATGGAGCTACAGGAGGCTGTGAGATGGACAGAAATGATCCGGTAAGACACAAGAGGCACAAGTCAAAGACACAAGATCAAACCCAAGCTGACAGTTACTTGCTGTTTGGGGTTTTTTTTTTTGGCTTTTGTCCTAAATGCACAGAAATCAACCACATGAGCAAACCCACGCTGAACATAAATAAAGGTTGGCAGGCTTTGAAGCATTTAATTTGATCTAAATCTTTTATTTTCTACTGTCTCAGGGCTTCAAAGGAGAACCCAGCTCTTCCAGAGAAGAAGAAATCCAGCCTCTGGCAGTTGTAAGCTCGTCTTTTCTTCCCATCCTAGTTTTTAAAAAGAAACCCCTCTTATCAGTGCTGGTATTTGTTTTTCATTTGGCTCTCTTTTGTATTTCATGTTGTATGGGTGTTTCCTTCAGGATGTAGGTAAATCTCTGACATGCTATTGTGACTGGTTTTGATGTTGTCGTCTTGACAACAAAACTCTGAACAGAGGAGAGCCAGCGACTGAACAGCGACCCTGATCTCAGATCTGACAGCGTTTATTAAAAACATGACAGAAGCTTGTGAGATGAGCTGAGGGAGCTTTGGGATAACGCTTTGCAGACTGACTAAAGCTACTGTTTGAGGGAACGCCAAGCTTCTATCATGTGTTCAGGTTCTCCTTTGTTGAGTTTAACAGGAATGATTTTGGTTTGATTTGTTGTCTTTCGGGGCAGGTTTTTGGCAAAAGAATTGCGACATTTGCACACGAGAGAAAAAGAAAACCCTGTCTGATAAACCTGTTGTATCTCCTGCCCTGTTTGTGTGTCCCTCTATATTTGCCTGATGTTGTGATGTCTGTGTGCAGGAGGTGTGTTGGGAGGGTTGCTATGGAGATGGAAGGGAGGGAATATGAGTAGTCTGTTTAACCCATGAAGACCCAGCACTATTTTTGTGTCAGTTTCCAAATAAAATTTTCTCTATATTTAACCTTTTTTAACCATAAAGACCCAAACATCCACCATCTACCAAAATCATCTACTGATATATACTGTTTAATCCCTGTTGATTCACTAATCCATGTGAATAACTGGTGTAAAAAACAGTTATTCATCTTGTCATGGTCATCAGATATGACCCATTTGGACATTCAGAGGCTCCATAGTTACCATAAAAACACTGTCATCTTCTACAACATTATTTTACTAGTAAAACCCATGGAGTTGGATCAATGGCAGTGGATGGACACACTGGGTTTATGTTCAGTTTATGATAGATTTTGCAGGAAAAGTCATTTTTTCTTCAGTCTTCTTTGTTTTTGATATAATAATCCTCAACTTTATTCTAAACTTTTTTGAACATCTACATGATTAATAAATTAAATGTTGGAAAATACCTGATTTTTACTGAAAAAAAAAAACCAAAAACATAAAATACAGAAGTTAATATATTACAATAAATGGCAATAAACCATTTTAGGATGGTTGAATGTAGAGAAAAAATTATTTGGGAAGTGCCACAAATGTCGCACTGGGTCCTTATGGGTTAAGAAATATATACTTTTTGATTCATAACATACCTTAGAACAGCAAGCAATGTTTGTATTTAGATGAGATATGGAGTGTGTTTGGGATTGCATACTTACCTACTACTTGAGTATATTCTATGTGCTAGGACTGAAAAAAAACAAAACAAAATTTATCACAACATATGCGACATTAAAATCTTGAAATTTTTTGATGAAGAAAACTGTGCCCCAACATGTCATTATAAATGATGCATTGTGTTAATACCAGAAAAGCCCTAGCCTACAACTCATTATCTGTGTTTGGGAACATGCATGTTTAGTACATACCTCAGCAACAATCACATCCTTTTTGTACCATAATTTTTATAGAAAGTGAAATGCAAAAAAATGCTCTTTCAATTACTGCAACTACAAATTTTCAACTAAGTCACATACTACATACTATTTGGGATGTGTATCAGCAACAATTTGGAAGTACTGTGATACTGTGAGATGGATAATATACTCTGCATCATCCTCTAACACCAGACACCACTATCTAGTATTCAGTGAAAATGAACCCCTGGCTGCCATAAATATTTACATGTACGTTCTAAAACATTTATGAAGTTTTTAAGAACTTATACTTTATCACAAAATATAATAATATCATTATTGTAGTGTGTCAATATTTTCTTAACGCCCATACTTTTGATCAGTATGGCAGTAGCAGATGGTATGCCATTTCAAACAGACACCTGGTCTATGTCACCTGTCAGATGTAGGATGATCAACTGTTTCCACTCTCGCTGTAGGGTTCTGGGGGAATGAGATGTTTTGTGGGCAGGCCTGTTTTGTTCCATGTTGTTGACTAACGTCCAAGTCAGTGCACAATATTAACCTTCCTGCTCTCTGATACTTTCTCTTTGCTGTTTGAGAGACGGGACAAAGCTAGATGGATACCTGTGTTTATGAAAGCTGGCATGGTGTGTTGGCATGGGCCAGGAGCCTTTTCCAAGGGCTTAACCCTTAAGTGTTGGACCCTACCTCTGCTGCTGGAGCTACTGCTTTTTGTCCACCCCTCTATACGTTTTGTCTGTGTGCTCTTCCTCCCCACTTTTTCCTTCCCACTTCCCCGCCCTTACACCTCCAGTTTCAGCCGTTTGTTCAGCTCATCGGGCGGGGCAGCCAAGAAGCCGGCGGTGGAGGCCCCAGTCAACGTCAAATACAACGCCCCCACCTCTCAGATTCAGCCGTCCGTCAAGAAGAAGAGCAGCGCACTGCAGCAGCTGCCTAGCGACAAGAGCAAAGCCTTTGATTTCCTCAATGAGGAGTAAGTCATAAAGGAGATAAACACACAAAACAACATGTCCTTTGGGTGATCCTCTTTATGCGGCTATATTCATGTCCTCATGTTTCACTTACCCTGATTTTTTTCTAAAATGTTCCAAATATATACAATGAAGTAATTTAATTGTATGTGTGTAATTAAGTGGCTGCCATCATTTAAACATAAATTAAATGCATTTCAAATATTATTTTGGATTTTACACCTTTTGGGTGACACATATGCTCAATTCCATGTGTCCCAAAATGCCATGTAATCAACTTCCCCTAGAAGTATAAGTCTTAAAATTATAAAACTTTTTTTTTTTTTTTTTACTAATTTGATAGACTAGATTAAACTTTATTTTATGATGCAATTAAATCTGGTGAAACTGTATTTTTTATTTACTATTTTTTTCATATTGTACATGTCCCAGTAGTAATTTTATTTTACCCTGTTATAATGTGCTTAATTGCCTTAAAAAAATTTAAATTCCATAAAAGCCATTTACAGGAAGTGACATCATTTGTTTTTAGTGGGAATTCAGCTGTGAGATAAGCTTTAACTGTCACTGTCACTTTAGTCTTAAACATGTTACATCTGTATGAATAATTCTTTAAAATAAGGCCATCATAGTGCAGACCCCTTGTTCAGTGAACTATGGTTTTGTTGCACAGAGTGGCAGCTGATAACGTCGTGTCCAGGCGAGAACAGAAGAGGGCTCAGTACCAGCAGGTCAAAGCTCATGTCCAGAAAGAGGATGGTAGAGTTCAGGCTTATGGCTGGAGTCTGCCCAAGAAGTACAAAGTAAGCCCAGGACCCCTACTGTACAGAAGTCTGATGTACAACTACCACAGAATATTCTTATTCTTGATTTAGGCTCTACAGTGTGAGCTCTAGCAGAAACCAGCTCTAATACTGTGGTGATGTTTGGAATTTTTAGGCCAATGGTGGTCAGGCAGAGGGTAAGATGAAGAATCTACCTGTTCCTGTCTTTCTTCGACCACTGGATGAGAAAGATGCTTCTATGAAGGTATGATTTTGTTAATATGTTGTAGATGGATTGAATGGTCTGAATAAGAACTCAGATTGATCATTGTGTTTACTGTTGAAAAAAGTGTTAGATTCCATTTTTCATGGTCTTAAAAAGACTTGTTAAACTGCAGAAACCCTGGGTTCTTTTAAAAACTGTCTTCCTATGTATAATCTGTCAGAATCATGTATTTTGTTTGAAAATGATGCTGTCTGTATACGTGTGTATGCATGACTGTGTGGGTGCTTGTGTGTGGTGTATTTTGATGTGGCAGGGCGTGAGGTTTGAGGAGGGAATGTGGGTGATGATTTTTCTGGTTGCTTGAGTCCTCAATATAAGCACTCTTGTTTCTTTGGGGTTCCCTTTCATGTACATCTGAGGTAAACTGCTTTTGTAGAATATATTCTCAGTGCATGAATAAAAAGTATCTTAATCTTTTTGACTGTTATGATTGTGTGTATCTACAGCTGTGGTGTGCTGCTGGTGTAAACCTCTCTGGAGGTAAAACCAGAGATGGAGGCTCCATCGTAGGAGCCAGTGTGTTTTACAGTGATGTGCCTGGACCAGAGAGTCCGAAAAAGAAAATTGGATCTCAAAGCAGCCTGGAAAAACTGGATCAAGAGCTGAAGGTTTGTGTCTTCCATTTACTTCTCTCATTCATATTATCGTTAAACATTTGCATGTGTTAAAAATGCATCCATGGTGTTTGTGTTTGCAGGATCAGCAGAAGGAACTGCGACAGCAGGAAGAGATGTCGTCTCTAGTGTGGATCTGTACCAGCACTCAGTCCACCACAAAAGCTGTTGTCATTGATGCCAACCAGCCTGGAAACATCCTCGAGAGCTTCTTTGTGTGTAACTCGCATGTCCTCTGCATCGCTAGTGTTCCAGGTCAGTGTATGGATATGTGCATGTCTTAGTGTATTTAACTGCACCAAAATACAGACATCTGCAAAACCAGATGGAGAGTATGTACAGAAATATGTGCATTGGATACACGTGGTTGGTAAATAATGTAACATGGCACAGTGACAGAGAAGAACTGCAACAATTCTGAGATATATTTAATTCATTCACGCTGCACATAAGAGGAAAATCTGTAATCTGCCATCACATTGTTGAATATTGTGATAAGAGTCACAATAATGTGTAATTTCTACTTTAATAGGTACTCTGCAAGTCCCCAAACAATATATAGCTTATCTCTACTGAATAAATAAATAATGGTAATTAAGGACATTTGTTTACTAAACACATTTCAAATGATTACCCAACCAATTAAGTCAAACAAAATAATCACATCCTATTAAAAACATTTTCTTTGAATCTTGGCAAAAATATATCAGCCATGTCATCTACAACATTTGTTAAAATCTAAACAATATTAACAATTTTTCTCATTCATTATTTAGACAGGTTTTTTGTATGTGTGATATTTTCTAGTGCTTTTTGTTTTGTTTTGCTTTGTTTTTTTTACATGTGACGACGATAATGACATTAATTTCTGCATACATTTCCTGACATTTATGTAAATATTTAGGTGCGAGAGAGACAGATTATCCAGCTGGGGAGGAAGTTTCTTTGAACCCAGAAGCGGGACCAGCAGGGGATGACGGCTCATCAGTGGCCAATAGCAGCTCAGCAGGTGGGGATGGTGTGCTTGGAGGCATCACTGTGGTGGGCTGCACAGCGGAAGGATCAACAGCTGTCCCGGTGAAGGCGGATGGAGAAGCAGGTGAGAGATGTTTGCGTCAATGATACAACACTTTTAGAACTTCCTCTTTTTCCCTCTGAACTCTGTACAGCTAGTACAGTTAAAAAAGAATAAATGCAGAATGAGAAGAACTATGCTTTGCTGGTTTACTCAAAACTATTTTTTATTTCACAGACTCCAGGCCTGCAGAGGAGGCTACAGAGGCAACAGAGACCAGCGCCGGACTCGTAGACCAAAGAGAAGCTCTGAGGGGCGTCTACACGGAGCATGTTTTTACTGATCCACTGGGAGCCCAGCAGACTGCAGAGACTCCCGTCAACTACTCCCAGAGGTAACATCAGGAGATCCATTACACAAGACTATGGAGGTAGTGCTCAGTCTACCCAATAAAACTGTCAGATTTATCTGTACATCCAATCACTGTAGAACTAGTTTATCCATTAAATCCCTTTTAAAATGGTTATTGCAGTGCAGTAAACAGAGCTTGTATCGGTTCTGCCCCCATACACTCTGTATGTGTGCTCAGCTGAGATGTTCTGCAAAGTACAGAGCTGGTGTTTGACAAATATCAGCAAATTAACTTACTAAAAAAAGCACCAATTGGACAGAAAAGAAAAATCCTCTTTCATTTATTCATTTAATTTATTGTTTATTTCAAGCTTATGCACTTCATGTACAATACATATTATAGACAATTCATTATATGTACACAGATATACAAAGAGAATCTGCTGTAAATACTATATACATAGAAAATTTTACATGAACAAATTGCATAGAGAAATATACATCAAGAAATATAATGGAGACATTGGTTGTAAACATTATGTGTACACATACACAATACATGAATATATACAGCATTTCTCTGTTAAAATACAACCCTAGTAGCCCAAAAGGGAGCGAGAAGTAGAACTTATTTACTCCAACCCCTAGTTTCACTACTTAAACTTGTATGGTTGCAATTTAGTCAAAGAAATTAGCTGTAAATATGCATTAGTGCACCAAAACCAACCCCAACACAATGTACAGGATACAAATTTACCCAATCAAGAGAAATTAATACTTATCAAAGGCCACAGATTATAGGCACTGAAATTAGTAATTTAAAAAAAAAAAAAAGTCAATATATCTAATCAATAGTCTCAGTAAATAAAGCAGAAAGTAAATTAAAATCAAAGAACCAAACACACGCACATAAGATAAAAAAGAAAAGAAAAAAATAAGAAGGGAAAAACTAAGAAAAAAAAACACCACATGATCTTCAAGGCATCTTTGTATTGTTTCAGAATCATCATTTTACATCCTGATTCAAACTGCTGTATGCTTTAGGTTTAAACAAAACTGAAATGTAAAGAGCAATGTGACTGTGATATAATTGAGTTTAAAGAGGATATATGTAGTATTTCTGCTTTTAAATATAAAAAAAAATAGCCTGAACTGATGATTAGAACATTTAGAGTAAAGAATGCTGTATGTGAAAGATGCCATTTTATTGGACTGTACAAATATAAATGGAATTTTTAGTCAGAAAAAGGGACAAAAGGATAAAGGTTAGAAGCACTGTTGTTAGCATTGTTTTTTTTTCTCCTTACCAGGGAGAGCGATCTGCTGAAAGATGGCGTCAGTTCAAACCCCAATGCAGAGGAACAGGACCTGATGAGAGAAGAGGCTCAGAAGATGAGCAGTGTTCTGCCCACCATGTGGCTCGGAGCTCAGAATGGATGGTGAGGTTTTCACTTTGGTTGACACGCTGTGTACCGAAGTTTCAAAAGTCTGCTGGTATTTATGAACCTGCCTGTTACTGCAGCGTGTACGTGCACTCATCTGTGGCTCAGTGGAAGAAGTGTCTCCATTCTATAAAGCTGAAGGACTCTGTGCTTGGCATAGTGTGAGTACATCTAAACCGTAGTTGACATCGATTTACTGCCACCTTTTCACTCTGTTTTTTTTTTTTTCCCCCTCAAGGCAACTGAATCATTTTAACGTTCGACCGAGTTTTTCTTCTCAAAATGCTGCATTTTCTCTTTTGCAGACACGTAAAAGGTCGTGTGCTAGTTGGACTTTCTGATGGAACTCTAGCCATTTTCCACAGAGGAGTAGGTGAGTGGACACAAACTCTGCAACCTCCTTTTTGAAAACGCACCGCTGTTCTCCAGAGTGGATGTGTCATCTTCCTTTTTTTTTTTTTTTCAGATGGACAGTGGGACCTGACCAACTACCATCTATTGGACCTGGGCCGACCACACCATTCAATCCGCTGTATGACTGTGGTCCATGACAAAGTGTGGTGTGGCTATAGGAACAAGATATATGTGGTGCAGCCCAAAGCCATGAAGATAGAGGTGAAAGATTAATTAGCAAGCTGCTGTTTATTTGATGCATAGAAGAAAGGTTACATAGAAAGTAGAGCAGGGGTGTCCAACTTTTTCAAAGAGGGACAGATTTAATGAGTTGAACATGTGAGAGCCACCATTCTACCTGACATTCTTGAACCATTAAGATTATATGCAAATTAATAATTTTATGGCTTATTTATTGCAAACATCATTTTCATTTTATACATGTTTGACAAATCTAAACAGGTCTTACCAAAATCATTCTGCTTTTAATATCTGGGACAGATTTGGACATGCCTGAATTAGAGTATTCAAAGTGATTCTCAGCTGAAATGGGCATCTTTTTTTTTTTTTTTATTTAACCATAAAGATCCAGTGCTACTTTTGCAGGAATTCCCAAATAAATTTGTTTTCCTATTTATTTAACCTTACAAAAATGATTTATCACCAATTATTGTAATATAATTTTTTTTCTTTTGCTTTTTTTAAGTGAAAATCAGGTTTTTTCCTATTTAATCATGTAGATCATGTAGATTTTCATAAAAGCTCTGATTAAAGTTGAGGGTCATTATATCAAAAACAAAGAAAACTGAAGAAAAATGTACTTTTTCAGCAAAATATGTCATTAACTCAACACAAAAACAAGCGTTTCCATTCACTGTCATTGATCCAACTCTAGGTTTTACTGGTAAATTAATGTTGTAGAGGATGACAGTGTTTCTATGTTTACTACGGAGCCTCTGAACATCCAAATGGGTCATATCTGATGACCATGAAAAGATGACAAACTGTATTTTACGCCAATTATTGACATGTATTGATAAGATTACTGGATCAATCGTTATTAGACATTTTACATCAGTAGATGGTTTTGGTTGCCAGTGGCTGTTTGGGTTAAATAAACACTGTTAGATTAGACATTTATAAAGTTATAAATTCTTACTGTCATGGCTGACATTTTAGGTTCAAATTGTGTTAGAAGTAGACTGCTAGGAACAAAAACTGGAACAAACAATAGTGTCATCTTTGGAAAGGTCTTACATGTTTAGTGTGTAATATACAGTGACATCTAGCTGTCAAGTTGTAAATTGCAATCAGCTAAATACCTCGCACCTCACCTTCCAAAATATATGTATCAGCCTGATGTTGGCATTGGCTGATAATACAGCTCATTATACTCTAAAACATAGTAATTGGGATTTTCTTGTTGTATTTAATTTCTGCAGTTGGATCCTCCTAAAGTTTACACACTAAACCTTTAAACAATGAAAAAATAAACCAAAACAATAAAAAAAATAAACTCTAAACACTGAAGGTAAAGAATAAAGACACTTTTCACCACTCTTCTGTATGGACATGGTGTATCAAATGTTGTCCACGGTGATGCACAAATGAGGTTAAACTATTGATCGTTGTGCCTGATGTCTGTTGCTCTTCCTGATCTAACTCAATAGCTTACATCTGTTGGTTCAGGCCAAAATCAGGCTCATATCATTTAGTCTGAACCCTGCAGTAACGAACCAAAGTATCTGTTACAGTTGTCTGTTCAACCCTGATACAGCTATGGTGCAAAATATAATGCAAACATTTGTAAGCCTGCTGCTCTTTGTTGTATATAGAAGTCCTTTGATGCCCACCCTCGTAAGGACAGTCAGGTGCGTCAGCTGGCCTGGGATGGTGACGGCATCTGGGTATCCATCAGGCTCGACTCCACCCTCAGGTTGTTCCACGCTCACACCTTTCAGCACCTGCAAGACGTTGACATCGAACCCTACGTCAGCAAGATGCTGGGTCAGTGCTCTGTCTGCTCTGTCACACAACCAATTTCATATTGTGTAAAATACAAATTCTTTTTTTGTTTGTTTGTTTTCTTTGGTGTTTTTGCAGAAATTGAGCAATATAATATGTATCGTATCGTATGACAAAAAATTTAAAATAAGTTATTGCACAATTTCTGTTATTTATTTTTTTTATTTTTATTTTTTTTTACATGTATACAAGACGGAGAACAACACAAAAAACAAACAAAACCCTAAAACAGCTAAACCAACTTTTTCCATTAACAAAAAGTTGGCTTTAAAGGTTCACATTTAGAATATTAATGCATTATGTTTTACACACGGTAAATTACCAGACAGAAAAGAAAAGAGGACCAGACGTAAAATGAACATAAAGGTCAATCTGGAACAGAGGGGAAATAATTTTTTAACTAGTTCAAACAAAGGATTCCAGACTTGTGTGAATTTATCTGCTGAGGTGTCAAGTCTCATTCTAATTTTTTCCAATTTGAGAAAATCCAGGACATCTCTAAGCCAGTGTATATAGGAAGGGGGCTGTGGTAATTTCCATTTCAAGACTCTTTCTTTTTGCAAGAATTGTCATGAACACAAGAGAATTTTTTTAAGAGATGGAGAGAAGGTGTACCAACAAAAATTCCCAATAAGGCACTCAAAGGGTTCGGATCAATTTTCTTGTCGATTATGTTAGAGATGATCGTAAAAGCTTCAGTCAGAACTCGATTAGCTGCGGGCATAAACAGAACACATGATTAAGATTACCCGGAGATTGTTGGCATCATTTTGTATAATAGACATGATGGACTAGTTGGCACTGTATTTAATTTTATTTCATTTTTCATTCATTTCGAGCAAGTGAGTAAGCAACACAAATGACATACAACAGTATCAGATAATGCAAAGACATTCAGCAGCCTACATGTAAGTTCAATAAATCAAATGTATTCATTTATGCTCGAAAAGGACTGGGAAGAAGAAAAGTTTATTTAATCCCACCCCCATTTCTCATCAATAACTTAACATAATGAAATTTTAATACTAGCCCGTGTATAAACTTCAAAACAGGACAATGAACAAATAGACCAATAGAGATTAGAATAAACTCATTCAACAGTATTTACATTATAGAAACAAAAGATGTGTAAAACCAAAGAAAAAAACACCAAAAAAAAGAACAATGTCCATTCATGGCAGTGCAACCATGGGCAACAGTTAACTGTTATCCTACATAGTAATAATAGTTACATACCGACAATGGTAAGACGAATACAATACCACAAATGGTAACTAACACCACATACCAATAATGGTAAGAATACTAGAAGGTAAAGGACAACACATACCAACTAGATGAGGATACACATCAACATAATAAGACACTGAAGAAGAATATTGATGTAACATAAATATTAAGACCCTTTGTCTTTATACTTAGACCAGACTATATGTTTATAGAACAGTTTAAATGGGTGAATATTTGGGCATTGCTTGTGTTGGATATCCAGACTGTTCCAAAGTTTCACTCCAAATACAGACACACAAAAATGTTTGAGTGGTTTGAACTTTAAGTAACTTGAAATGCCCATATTCTCTCAATTTATGAGTACTCTCTCGAATTCTGAAACATTTTTGTAAGTTACTTGGTAGTAATTTGAGGAATGCTTTGAGGAAAAATATTGATGTAAAATATTTTACAAGATTGTATCCGACACTGCCTTTTACATATGGATGATTTATGAATCCGTTTTAAGATTAAAGACCACAGCTCATTAGGTATAGAAAAATACAAATCCAAGTGAATAACTCCTGCTGGTGACACACTTCACATTTTCTGTGATATGTTTGTTTTTGTCTTTCAGGTACTGGGAAGCTGGGGTTCTCCTTTGTGAGAATTACTGCTCTCATGGTGTCATGTAACCGACTCTGGATCGGCACAGGCAACGGAGTCATCATCTCCATCCCTCTGACAGAGAGTGAGTTCCTCTGATCATCTCTCAACTTTCTTTTATCATCACCGTGACAAACACGAGACTGTTGTAAACCTCAACACTGAATCATTTCTTTGTGTCTCTACTGTAGCAGCCAATAAGCCAACCAAAGGAACAGGAAACCAGCCAGGAAGTGTAGTCCGAGTCTATGGTGACGAGACCAGTGACAAAGTGACTGCAGGGACGTTTGTTCCTTACTGCTCCATGGCTCATGCTCAGCTCTGTTTCCATGGTCACCGGGATGCTGTAAAATTCTTCACTGCTGTTCCAGGTAAAGGAAATAAAAGAATGTGAACAGATGGTTTTAATTCAGTGGTAATTCTGGGACTTTCCTTCCTGTCTTTGTTTTCTTGCCAGTATGGACATTAGCAGGTTGAATTAATGTAGCTTTTTTTTCTTTTGTTTTTAAAGGAAGTCTCGGGTAGTAAGTACTAATCCATTTTTTTAATCTTACTTTTATATTAAAAATATGGGCATTTACCAGTACACTAAGATGTAGCTTGCAAAAATCAAATATAGTGCTCAGTTGAAATTGTTCCTTTTCACCCCAATGTACAGTAAAACACAATGTGGTTTGAGTATTGGCAGTATTGACAGCATTTCTAAATTCGGCTGCCACAGCCTTTTTCACAAAAAAATTAAAAAAAAAATGAAATGGCGATATCTCGAAAACCACTGGTCCATTAAAGTTGAAATTAAAATTTTGGCCTTTCTGGCTATGAAGTACCTATATACCAAATTTCCTAAAAATTGAAGTAGGTGGGGCTTAAAAATGACTTTTTTTGGGGTGATCTGAGATGGACTGACCCTCATCTTGAACGCCATCTTGAAAATTACACCTTTCTCATGGTCAAATGTTGGTAAAACTTTTAGTATGTTTTTAAGGACACCTAATTCTACAAAAAACAGCAGAGAAACCATTTGTTAGAATTTTTTTTAGGGTTAAGTGTTTTTTTTTTTTTGTTTGTTTGTTTCATATCTGCAGCTGCCTAATTTAGCATTAGAATCATTTTGGTACTCGGAATTAAATTTAACAAATTCATCTACATTGCATCTAATGGTGCAACTCCAGTTTATGTTTTAACCAATGTACTTTTTTGACAAAATGGGCATTAAATTCATTTTATATTACCTTCTTGACAACTTTAAAAAGTGTACTTAATGCCGAAGCACTGTAAAATACTGCGCCCTCTGCGACACTAAAGACAGCCTCTGAGCCCAGAGAGCTGTGATGTTAATTAAAGGTAGTGTACCGCTGATTAATAAGGTCTGTAATTCCTCACGAGAGAAATGGTGTGTTTGTGCGTGTTGTTGTTTACACTCGGTGTCTGTGTGCTTTCAGGTCACGCAGTTCCATCTGCGTCCTGTGGAGGAGAGGCAGCAGGCGACAAGGCGACAGATGCCGCATCTCAGGAAGGAACCAAGTCTATACTAGTAATGAGTGGAGGAGAGGGATACATAGACTTCAGGATGGGTGAGTGTGCTTAGTGTCAGGATAAAAACAAGCCCCTTTCAGCAGCAAGTTGACATCCTTAACTTTCTCTTACTTTTCCCACATGTTTATCTCCTGTGAGTGAGTTATCAAATGTTCCTAATTGACCCACACAGGCATAACAAACAGCGTATCTGTGTCATGGGGATTGTAAATTAGCATAATCAGTAACACATTAGCATATAAGGCCACACATCCTAGTATCAGTCACAAAAGCATACCCGTTGAGTTTCACACTGCAGATACAGTTTGAAACAATAGATCATAAAGTAACAAGTGAGTCATTGGTGATATGACATGAAATGATTAGAATGCCGGAATATAAAGTTCCAGCTAATGGTTGATAACAGTTTTAAAAAGTATCATGTAAATAAATGTTATCAGAATATCAGTTTGATGTGATACAGAACACCTTCCCAAAACAAAGTCACAACTGATATGAAGGAAATTAATTAATGAGTTGGAAGATATAACAGTGGAAGAGAAAGCTTCTGAAGTAAAAGCAAAAAGAAAAAAAAATGTATTTGTTTCTGTGTCCTATAAATACAGTGATCAAATAAAGTCTCTCAATCCCTCGTTATCATAAAATAGTTCAGAAACCATAAATATGGTTCTGTATTTTTTAGTGTCATAACCTCCAAACTGTTTCTAATGCATTCTTTTAAGTGTTGTTCTCTTGTCACAGATCTGAATCAAAGTATTAGATAATATATTATATACATTATTATATTATATTATTATTATAGATTATATAAGATAAATCAATGTATCTATAATTGTTTGAACAGATTCGTTTTCAGAATGCAGCCATTTTGGTCCATGTATCTTTTGGTAATTGGGATTTTGTTTTCAA
>JAPTGZ010000012.1:23018332-23029216 GCA_029814645.1 Fowleria isostigma
CACAAACACACACACACACACACACACACACACACACACACACACACACACACACACACACACACACACACATAAGAAGATGAAAAATATAAAAAAAACACCAATGACTTTCAAAGCAATAATTTTCCCTTATATTTTGATTTAAACTGCTGTATTGGAGCATTGCTTTAGTTGAGTCCCCAAACTGTTGCACAGCCACACCCCACAGAGCCCCATCCCAAAAGTTTTCCTAGTGGTTCTCACCGCCTTGACCTTAAAATTACCATATGTTATATGACTTTAATAACATGTTCATTTTGTGGTTATGAAGGCTCACACTCCTAAGGTGTGATGAAAAAATGGCAAGATTTGGCCCACAGCTTTGTGCCGTCCTTCATCTTAGTGCTGCATACACACGACACATACAAAAATTAAAGCATAAAAAATAAAAATCACACCTACACACCTTTGCATGTTCACTCACTCCATTTGTATTTGTACTCTGCCATCCAACAGCATGGACAGGAGGAGGTTTCAGTCTCAGACTCTGACAATCAGACCGTTTATCTTCAGAGACATAACTTGGTCATTCTAATTCAGAATATTTTCAGCGAGGCGAATCAATATTGTTTCTAATATGCGTGTCATGTTGGCCATCTGAGAGGGGAGTGAGCTCTGTGGTGTCCTGCTAATCAATGGGCAGATGGCTCCTCAGCATCACTTCAGTCAAATTCACATCTTCTGCCTGGTATTGGATTAGTATTCAAAATGTTTTCTGATTGCAAAGTGGGCTTCAGCACCTCACTGCTGCTCCGTTTATGTGGTATTTCTCAAAGCGGCTGCCGGCAGACGAGAGTCCCTTAGCCTCTGATTAAACCCTTGAAGCAAGGTCTTCATCCTGGCACAAACCCATGAGTGTGTGTATGTGTGTGTGTGTGTGTGTGTGTGTGTGTAGACTGACAGAAAGACTATGTTTGTGTGTGGAGCAGTGGGGAAGGGAAGCAGCGGCGTAGCTCTGTCTGCACGTGTATGACATCCCACGTTATCTTCCAGGGAGGCGGGGAGAAAGAAAGGGGGGTGGTGGGCTGAGGCGAGTGTGTGGGTGGAAGTGTGTGTTTGTGTGCACGACATGACATTGGCCGTCTGTCCATCTGTCCTGGTGAGAGAGAGAGAGAGAGAGAGAGAGAGAGAGGGAAGGAGGGAGGGAGATGAAATGGAAAGTGCAGGTGACTTGTAGCTTTGCCAGGCTGCCCGTCACACACAGCTAACCGGCTAACTGCTGCTAACCATCTATCTGGAAGAAGATAAAGAAGGATTACACTGCTCTGTCTTAAGTCACTGGACTCACAGGGCTTGACCACCTCACACAGACACAATAAACAGATGAGCCCAGCATTGAAAAACAACTCGTAATACACTAGAGAAGCACTAACTGAGCACACATGACTACATTTTGCCAGAGAAAACCAAAACTGAGTCTTTGAAGAGACAAACAGATTGACAAAAAAAAGAAAAAAAAGAAAAAAGGCTCTTAAACTTACTGTGTTCCTGACCTTGAGCGCCCCTCACACATGCATATGCACACACACAGACACACACAGCGGTCATTAAGACCTGGTTCTCTATTGTGCTGGGACTGCAGTGAAGGCTATTACACTCCCTGGTTCTGTCTCTCAATAATGCATGATTAATTAGCCAACTCTGAAATAGAGTGAAACTGAGCAGAGAGTGGAAACTAAAGAGGGACGCAGTAGGTAGCCACCGTCTCAAGCAGACACTCATACAGACACAGAAAAAAAGACTCAGGCTCAGACAACACGGCTTATCTTTGACTTTATATGTTGGCTGTAAAACTATCATCCATAAAAACCCTTGGATATTGAGGTAAATATAGAAACCTACGAGACTTCACCAAACTAGTAGCTGCTTACACAATAAACCTTTAATGAGATAAAAAAAAAAGTCATTATGATTAATGAAAAGTATATTTTAAAACTTTCCTAGTTAGATATTATTTTGTACAATACCAGAACTATTGAGTATTGGTTCTCACTTTTTTTTTTATCCCAGTAGGGAAATGTGGTTGTTATATTTTACCCATTCTAATCCAATAATATGTAATGTATTATTTTTTTATTTGTGTTGTTTTTATGCATGGATTGTAAATAAACAGTTGGTTGGAAATATAATATAATACCACTTTAGAGTTCAGCTGTTTTCCAGCATTAAGACAAAACTGATCTCTGCTTTAAGATTATCCAAGTGAGGACAAAAATTCTGCCGTTCCAAAAATCTTTGTCCACATGGATTATTACTTTAATGAAATATTAACTATTAAAGGACACTTTGACCTGCGAGTCAGTGCTAACCTTTTAACCATTAATATTTTATATCAGTAAAACTTTACCAGAGCCCACAAAAGCTTAGAGTAAAATCTATAAAATAAGATGAACCGACCAAAATAATTTATGTTTGAGAGTTAAAAAAAAATAATAATAATTTCATTTCTTAATTTGCCAATGCTTAGAAAAGAGAACAAACAAACAAAAAAACAGGCTGCCTGATCAATGAGCCTTTTTTTCTTGTTTAATTTATCAGATTAAAATGACTAAAATGCTAAATATTAAAAGATAATGCACAGTACTATGCAAAAATCCAGCATTAGATTTGTTGGTTTGAAAAAGTTCCAGTGATCACATTTATGCATTTCTCAGTCTCCATATTAAGAACTCTTAACCCTAAAAAAAAAAAAAATGAAGGCCACCTCCCCATAAAAACACATAACGACAACATAAATATGTTATGTGACTGTCGACTGTAGTGACCTGAATGAGTATTCTGTTCAGCCTCAGCAGAAACTTTGACTTTCTTCTGAGAAATATTGAGATCATGTTGTGGTGGGTTGAGAGGTTGACATACAAAAGCATCTCATTTTGTTAATTTCTTTGATTTTGTGATAGTCACAGTGAAAATCTCTGGCTCAGACACAGAAATTTGATTCCCATGTTTAGTTAGTGAAAAGAATATTCCACATATATTTAAATGTGTGTGTTTAAATGCAGGATCATGCTTCTTCATCACAGATTGTATTGCTGCAGGATGTTCTCCAACAAAATGTCAAAGCATAAGGGAGCGCTATATAAAATTTCATTTCTCTTGACTTAATAATGTGCCATGATTTGTCTGGGGACATTCTAGCATACTTCGGCACTCAAATAATCAATCGTGCAGTCGCAGAAAAAATTGTTAGACCACCCTATGTTTTCTTCAATTTCTTGTTCATTTTAATGCCTGGTACAACTAAAGGTACATTTGTTTGGACAAATATAATGATAAAAACAAAAATAGCTCATAAGAGTTTAATTTAAGACACGATATCTATCCATTTTCCATGGTTTTTTGATGATAACCAAAATCACATAAGTTCTAACATCAATATCTATGACATTGTACTGACAAAAACAGTGCTTTTAGGCATTTCATGTTTTATTTTCTGTCTGTTTTAGTCACATGGTACACACAGGAGTTAATACTTGATTGTGTAAGTATTGTTTTTGGTGACTTTTGATGTTGTTGTTTTTTTTCCCCCACCACTATATTTCATATTTTGATGTTAGAAAGGTACATTTCTTAGCTAAAACTAGCTAGTGTTATACTGTGTTGCTGGTAGATATGTAGAAGAGAGGCAATGAGAATTAAGACTGAGAGTGAAAGTTTTTGTGGAAATAAATTATCTAAGTCTTCTACATGGAAACTGGATATGTTAGGCAATAGAATTAGACATTAGGCTAGAAAATGAGTTAACTTAATCAGTGAAGACTTTAACAGAAACTTCATGCAAGTACACAAGCACATGTAAATCTTCCATACCACCTCTGCAGGATATAATAGTGTATCCTGGCCAGCCATCCCATGTCCTTTGTGTATTCAATACTGAGGAAAGGGTCTGGAACTGCTCCATTTGCTGTGGATTATGCCAGATCTATTTTATACCAGGCCAGTCACAAGTCTTGGTGTTTTGCAATGTATCATATGCAACAACTTCTTTTTGTCGCTAGTCAAAGTCAGATCCAAGTCCTCTTTTTACATATGTTGTCAGTTGTTTGTTTCAAAAATAAGGATTGAATTACAGATTACACCCTGTATTCTTAAGTTTCTCGGACAAAAACATCTTGTCTGTCTTATCTGTGATTGGTTTATTCTGCGCTTATTAGTCCTGCCTTCGTATTTGGATTCAAGCCCCATGATTCCAGACAGTTTTCTCAGTACTGAATACACTGAGGAAACGGGATGTCTGGCCAGGCTATGAACAGTCCATTATCTATTCAGTCTTTGTTAATAAGCGCAGAAATTAGCTACTCTTCATACCATAATATCTTACAGTTGTAAAACAGCTGATCACCACTGAGGGTGACTTGTTCTGGTCTCATCTGTTATATTTGGATCCTCTCATAACTGATCTGGTAGTTTGTCTTTATTTTTTCCCCACCTTTTTTTTCCCCAGGTGGAGTAGAAGCTGTTATATCTGCAGAGTTGGGCTTTGATTGGCAGGTCTATATGACAGCTCACTCATCTACTAAGATAGACTTTCAGACTTTTGGTTTATTTAAGAAAACTCTTTCCTGACAGAAAGCTTGACTGAAGATGTGTTAAATAGGTTACACTATCAAGACTATAAAATGACTTTGTTATGAAACGTAATAAAATTTATTGTTTTGCTGAGTCGGTACAATAGTGTTTAGCATTAGTTCACCTCTGACCCCTTGGGCTCCCATAGTTCTGTCCCTTTTGTCCAAATACAGTCAATTCTGGCTCAAAATAGCCAATATAAATAGATGGCAGATGGCAGTCATAACCCATTGAGTGATGTCACTGTTCCTCTGTCTACTAATTATATAGAGACTGTGATGCTGCAGTTTCTTTTGTGTGGCTGATGAATAGTACTTTTCACTTGGAATAGAATGTGTTATCTCATCTGTCCCAAATGTTAATAGTCAAGACTGTGTTCCATCCTGAAATGCTAATTTCAAGTTTCAAAAAAGTTCAGAGACATTCTGCAGAGTCTCTTTCATTTATCTATTTTTCATCATTTCCGAACATCTCAGAATTTACTTCTGAGTTTAGTGGGCTACAAGGTTCCAAGCTAAGCCAACAATTGCCAACTATTTCTATGCGCTGAACTTTTTCCCCAACTAGCTCTCAGGACTGCCTGAGGCTACAGACTGTTAATATGTTACAGGGATCCAGAGAAAGAAAGACAGAGTGAGGGCATCCATGAATAGAGAGTATTCAGTCCTGCCTCTGCCTCATTCCCACAGAGACTAGGCCTTGGCTGGAGTTTCATCCCGGTCTGGCCCAGTGAAATACAAACCTCTCTCATTGCACACTCTGATTCCCACTAGAAACACATTATTGATTCTTCTCCGTGACCCCTCCATATTTTATTATTGCTAAGGTGAAAATGGATAACAGGAAAGCTCATATCAGCATGCAGCAGAACAATGCTGCATTGTGGCAACTCTGCTCTACTCCACTGAAGAGGATAGCTCCTCCTGAAATCATTCACGACACCAGTGGATGCACACAATTATGATCCTGTGCTCGGCATGCCCTGCTCCAATAATGAATACATGGATACACAAACACAAGATGGGACTGTGAATTTACATCCGATAACAGCTGCTGTTGAAAGTGGTGCTTTGCTTGCATAAGCTGTCCTCTGTCCTGCTGAGGAAGTGCGCAGTCTCACAGTTCAGTGGTCACACTGTTCATTAGTCCAGTTTCCCCTAAAATAAATATTAAAAATGTGGCACGAACCACGATGCTACATATCTGCTGTTTTTGCATCTATCTGAAAAACACTAAGTGAGATGTGTTTACCTCAGGATTGACACGTCAGGAAGAGTTAGCTTTCAAATTCACAACCTTAGCTGCATAAAGAAGTGTATTATTACACCAGATGATAATCCAAATATGAGGGTGTGGCTGATGATGTGACAGTCTGTCATGTGTCTCTCTCTACTCATGTCCTTCCTCCAGAGTCAGTGAGTTCGACAGGATGACTCACTGTTGGAGGAGGATTTTTAAGCAGCTTGAGTGACATCCGTGCATCATTTTGTTTTGCACTTAGCATTAACAACAGCAATCTGTCTTGTTCAGGATCACAGATGCAGTCTTGGCTTTGGAGACAAGCTACAGATTGCTCTGCGTGATTAGTACTCTTTAGAGTCACATTCATATATTTCTATTATTGTTTCTACAGCACACAGAACAGGTTGACTGAGAGTCAGAATTACCACCTGGGAACCATGAGGGTGCCAAAATCTGAGCAACTATAACTAGGCTACACTGCAAAAAATATTTTGAGATGTAGTTATATTTGCTTGTGTCAAGAAAGGCAGATGTGAGCAATTTATGGGGAAAGTGAAGATGCTTTAAATTGTCTTAAAAATCAGTACAGTTTAGACCAAAAACAACAAAGTAAATTTTGAAATAGGGCATTGATGCCAAGGCCCATCTTTGTGTAGAAAGTCCATTCAACCATCAGCAGTCACTGCACACAAGAATCTTGATGTAATTGTAAAACTACAGGCAGGCTATTTGTACTTAATGCTGCTGTAATGCTCATATCTGTAATCACTCAGCATCACACAAGCAACCACACACAGCAGCACTCTGTTTTATATACTGCAGTCACCATTTTTGTATCTTGAATGCTCCTACAATTTTCTTCTGAGTCCAAACAAAATCATTTATTATTAGTTTGCTGTGATAGAATAGAATAGAATAGAATAGAATAGAATAGAATAGAATAGAATCTTTATTTTGTCAGTAGTTTGTCACATACACAGTGTACTGTACACACATCGAAACTTTTCCTCTGCTTTTGACCCATCACTAGATCATTCATCACACAGACTGCATGCTAGGAGCAGTGAGTTAACCATATGAGGCACCTGGGGAGCATATGGGGGGGTTAAGTGCCTTACTCAAGGGCACATCAGCCAACAACTCTCCGCCAGTCCAGGAAATCGAACTGGTAACCCTTCAGTTTCCAGCCGACTCTAGCCATCTCAGCCATGGCTGCCGACTAAAGTTTTATGTGTTTGTTGTTTAATGGAGAACAAACATATTGATCAGTTTGTATGTCTGTCTGTATGTGCTCTAGTGGTCACATTTCAAGCATTATTGATATTAAACCATGACCAAATGATGTGCCCAATTCTCTAGCTGACTTGGTTAGTTTTTGGCAATAGTATGCCAAAGTACAGCTGAGCAATAGGCCAAATTTGGGGTCAAACCCCTAATTTGCATGTTCAGAAAACGGCTTCTGTCTTGAAAACTAAGACTGATACTGACAAGCTTTGTATTACCAACTTATAGGAAGTTGAATATGACCTTTCATTTGGTGTCAATCCTGTTGACTTTCGATGATCTTAAAAGGTCAAACTCAAGGTCATGATTTTTAAAATACCCCATTATTGACTGGAACTCCCTCAGTTTTGCAGATAGAGAAAAACAACCAGTATCAGGTTATATAGCATGAAAATATTGGCCAGTTCTCTTTCAAAGGCCTATGGCAGTTTTAAATTATTGTATAATGTAGTTATATAGCATTTTTCAATGACGTAATTCACAAAGTGCTTCATAGTAAAATAAAATCATTACATATTTCATTACTCTGTAAGAATCTTGAGTATGAAAATCCTTAATATTTTATAATTTGTTTAACATAGCTGTATTATACGTGGCATCTGTGATGATGATGTATTTCCTCAATTAGTCATTTATTTATTTACTCCATTTATTTACTCCACCTGTATTTCAGTAGATAGAAGACATTCATTGCTGAAGTGAGATTTTATTGTATTTGTCTTATCTGTTGTCTTCCTTTCCATGTGTAAGTATAAATATTTGCTGTAATTGGATAACATTATCAGATGAGTAATATAGTGCTGAAAATAACCAGATGATGTAGTTGTTGAGTGCACTAAACTAAAATATTAGCAGTGTTCGTTGTTCTAGAGCAGCAGTAGATTATGTGACAAGCTGACGTGTATTTTTTTTTATGCAGCCTGTATTTGAAAACTGATTCGTTTGTTTGTTTTGAGCTCAACCTTGACTATTATGAAAGATCCAATTTGTAGTTGTGCTGGTTTTTATTTGAGATACAGTATTTACAGAAATTGTGACATATGATTGATGCTTCAGTGTTTTCAAGTGTTTGTTCAGATCTGGCCAAGAGCGATTCTGTTATACAGCTAATCAAAGCTATGTTAGTATTAGCAGTTAGCCAGAGTGGTCGACAATCACAGCTGATCTACGCTGGCATCGACTTCACACAATGAAAAGTTGGTTTATACTACCTTTCAGTGAGCCTGTTTACGTGACCATAAAATCCAACAACTGGGAGTAATCAGATAATTGGAATAATTGGATGTGATGCATTTAGATGCACTTCAGAAATTTAATAATTGAAAAACTCTGAATTAGACGTTTCAATGAATGAGCGTATTTTTTTTTGGAAGTATGTACTTATGTAGTGAGAATAGACTCAAACTTTCTATTATTACCTTCCGTTTATTGGCTACATGACTTTGGTTTTCTATTTTTTTACATGTGAAATAATTAAATAAATTACATTAATGGATTTACATGAAAAACTCAGAGTATCGGGAGAATCCAGCTGTGTTCACCTGATTTTACATAATCAGACTACTGCTGTTTCCATGATAATTTGAATAATCTAATAACTCCAAAAACTGGATAATAATCATTGCGTTGTAATGTAAACAGGTTCACTATCTGTGTCAGGTGAGTTTCACTGCCGCCCTTCCTTTTAAAGGAGATTACCGATAGATCCTGAGTCTGTTCACTCTGAAGGGAAAAGTGAACAGCGGCACAAATCATGATGGATTCTTTCATCTTACAGTCACAGAAGTAAATATTGGACCCATTTTTCACAAGGCACATATCTTGTGACCATTTCAACACATAAGTGTCATTTTTTTCATATGGACTAAACAGGAGGAAAATAACTTTGTCTGAGATCCATCTCTGGCTGGCAACACAGAAATCGTTTTGGAAAATGATAAAAACAAGCTGAAAATGAGGTGAAAACATTAAATTTGTCAGTTACTACTGTTTGTATTGTGTTGACACAGACATGCAATATTCTAGCACATTAATGTAAAAGTAAATTTCTGTGGTGATAGTCAGTGACAACAGGAAGAATTCATCTGCCTATTCTTTCCTCTAAATAATACAGAGATGTAAATAGAAGCATTAGCTATTGTTCCTAACTGGTTATCTTTTATATTAACTGCCCTGAATAGCATAATCATGATCAGTTTGCAATTTCCCTCTAGGTAACTAATGCTACATAATGTCTAATACTGTAGTTACTGAATAATCGTTTAATTTCATCATTATTAAACCTACTAGTCCTGTTGTCATTTTGTTGTAGAATATATTTGGTAAATCTACAAGTACATGTCATGGTGACCAAAATCAAGAAAAAAGAGATTAAAATTGAACCAGGAAAAGAAACAGAGTAAAAAAAAGCAAAAAAGAAAGATGATGTGTGTTGTCTGGAAAAAATACAGTAATTAGTACTTGTCTGTGCCTGAATGGTGAAAGAAAAGCTCATTTATATCTAAAATAATACATTACTCACTTCTTTGAAGAAAACAGAGAAGAGAGTAGAAACTTCATTTTCATTCAGCAGAGGATGTTTGACATTTAAAGTCAAATAGTCCAGTGCTCAGTCAACACTGGCTTGTCAAAAAAGTTCAGCTGTAATATAAATTTAATTATAAGATTATCATTTTCATTATTGGCCTTATTTCTTCATTTATTGATTTTGCATATAAATGTACCTCGGGAAATATATCCGATATAGAAATGCGCTGCTGTTTCTGCTGTCTTATCACCACCATGCTATATTTGTAGGTAATGAGCATGCCCCGAAGCAATTACCAGTAACCCAGTTGACTGATACAGCATGTGTATGCAGTGAGTCCTGATGCCAGAAAAGGAGAAATTTGTGTTTGTTGGGTCAGTTGAACCTGCCCTATTTAAGGAAAACTGAGGACGTACATGTTGACCTCATAGACTCGTGGCAACATGTCCTGGACTAAGTCATGTGAGTCCGTCCACGCACACACTCATGTTAGCTAGCGGGGGAGACGTACTCTTGTGGACCCTGTTCTGAAGGCAGGTTTGCCCAAGCTGTTTGTACTGGCGTCACTCCAGACGACACACTGTGACTGAGAGCAAGAAAAAAAAATAAAAGGAAAAAAAGACCTGATAATTGTCAAAACTGAAAAATAACAAGATTGACAAAGATTACAGAGGTGAAAGTTAGAAAACAGTAATGAGACATTAACCCTTTCATGCTCAGTGGCCACTACAGTGGACAGTTATTCTCCAGCTGTTCTCTTGTATATTCATGTGTTTTGTTGTTTTAGTTCCATATCAACCGACACAGTGGACACGTATGCACCATCCCATAATACTCTGACATTCATACCAGTATGGTAACTTGACTGTTCTTGATCTGCAGTAACATGTTCAAATGCAAATCAATTGCTTTTTATTGTTATTAGACTGTTATTAACACATTATTTCCATAAAGTGAGTGATGACTGGTATTAGCATATGAGGGTAATTCAAAACGTTCTAAGACAAATGCCATAAATTCAAACTGAGTTGAACTAGTTCAACAAAAAGACCTTGAATCGTACCACTGATAACTTATAAACAAATTTGACAAGTTTCGGCATTCTAGCCCTGTTGTTCAAAGAGTTACGTTACATATTGCAAAACTCACTTTTTTGACCCTCCAAAATGAGCCAATTTGAAGTCTGAGCAAACATTAAATTTCTAACAAAACTTCAATGGAAA
>JAPTGZ010000012.1:23045276-23058504 GCA_029814645.1 Fowleria isostigma
CACACACACACACACACACACACACACACACACACACACACACACACACACACACACACACACACACACACAATTTTCCATGGCCATTTACTAGCCAGATTTGGGTTATTTACTCATGAGAAATTGAGTCACATAATGTAAACAAATGACTGATAACACAAAGTGCAACACCAACTCTGTGTAACCAAACAAGTAAGCTGACTCATGATGGTATGAATTATTAACTTGTTTTAATCTATTTACCTCATGAAACACTAAACAATCATCTGACTCAAATTTAGAACATTTTTCGCAACAACCCACCTCTCAGAACAAAACTCCAACACGAACAACTGAACATTTGAAAACGACTGTTTTTAAGTCTCTTAAGCCAGTTTCCACCTTTATGATGTTGAGTTTTGTTTTTTTTTTAAATTCTGATTTCTTCTGCATCGATGATAGCTAATTCTAAGTAACCCATAACGATGCAGCAGTACTTTGTGTCAGCTCCCAAATAACATTTTCTCTATATTTTACCTATTTTAACCCATAAAAACCCAAACATCCTCCATCTACTGATCTAAACTGTTTAATACCTGTTGATCCACTAATCCTGTCAATACTTGTCAATAATTGGTGTAAAATACAGTTATTCATCTTTTCATGGTCATCAGATATGACCCATTTGGACTTTCAGAGGCTCCATAGTTACCGGGGAAACACTGTCATCTTCTACAACACTGTTTCACTGGTAAAATCCATGGAGTTTGATCAGTGACAGTGGATAGACACACTGGATTTATGTTCAGTTAATGATAGATTTGACTGAAAAGGTCTTCGTTTTATCCACTTGTCTCTGTTTTTGATATAATAATCTTCAATTTTACTCTAAACTCTATGAATCTCTAGGTAATTAGTACGTTGGTAGAATGTATGGGAGGCCTGGGTTCAATTCCTGACCAGTCCCAAGCCCAGTTGTCAGAAAGGGCATCTTGATGTAAAAACATGTGCCAAATCATCATGCAAATCACCAATGATTTGCTATGGCGACCCCAAAAGGGAGCGGCCGAAATACAAAACAACAACATGATTAGTATATTAAATGTTGGAAAAAACTAATTTTCACTGAAAAAAACACAAAATACAAAAAATAATATTACAATACATGGTGATAAACCACTTAAGGATGGTTAAACAGAAAGAAAAATGTATTTGGGAAGTGCCACAAATGTCACACTGAGTCCTAATGGGTTAAAAGCAACTATTCAAGAGTGCATGTAAGGATGTTCATGGAAAAACAAAGTGACCTTCACAATAGCACACAGCAATGTGTAAATCTGACATACTGTACCTGTAATAACAGACTACAGAACATTAACTCATGAGGAATCCATAGCAAATTTTCAAGCCCATTCTTCTGTTAGCCATAATGAATAATAGAGTTTGAGGTTCATGTATTCATTTTAGTTGAGCATACAGAGGAGGGGGATGTATCTGTGTTTTTCATTTCTGGTATCATGATTTAGAGGGAACATGACTTGGACTACAGACTATCTAAATGAATTATTATTGATTCAGACCAATCATATTCGCCACTGAAATTATATTGACTTCACTGTTGTCCTCTCTGGGGAGCCTGTGAGTAACTGGCAGTTCTCCTTCAAATCACCTTGTTCTCTGTTTTCTGACCAGATTTGATATTTATATAATTGTGGCATAAAGCATTTTAAGGTTTTTTTTATTCAGGAAATACTAAGAGTCTCAGCCCGTCCATCCCACTCCAAAGAGCCTGTCCTTTCCCCCTCCTCCTCCTCTGTCGTGCCACTGTCCTCCGAGCTGTATAATTCATTCATGTGCTATTGTATTTATTGTGCAAACACAGAGTGCGGGAGCCCATGTTAGGTAAGAACTGGCTGTGGCGTCAAACACCTTAGGCCTGACAGGGGATAAGCCCTGCACTACACAGCTGCTCAAAACAAGTAGCCAGCACACAGGCACCAGAGAGCAGCTGGGATCTGTTGTGTAACAATTCATTTTCACACCCCTCAGACCTTATAATGAAGAGAATTTTAGCACAGGTACACAGTGGAAAAATGATGTAAATATTTACACAGATGGTAATTATAGGATTCCATCTGCTTTGTTGAAAAGTTGTGGAAATACTGCTGTATGACAGAGCGACTCTCCCAGACAGGGAAGGCTGTTTAGGTACACAGCTACAGCTGGCTCAAAGAACGTCAAAATGTCATTGGTGAGAAGAGAGAAACACAGCGAGTGACAGGTGTGTTCCTCCGCCGCAGTAACCACCGTGTCAAGCTCTGTTTATTCCTCTGGTTTTGTTTCAGTTGGCCCCTTGCTAGTAACACAATAATAGACTCTTAACCATTATCATCACAATATACTTCCATTTCATTTTATTTTTTATTTCAAGCTTGTGCACTTAATGTACCACACCTATTATATACATTTTATTTTATTATATGTACACAGATATACATGAAGAATTTGCTGTAAACACTATATACAGAGAATTTTACATAACTATGCATACAAAATATACTTTGAGAAATATGCATAGAGAAATATCTGTAGAGCTGTAAGCTTTGTGCATGACCAAGCACAACCTCTGAGCAAATAGGACCTAAATAAGTATGCACAGGCATGTCATATTATCCATTAGTCTTCCCTGCCTTTCCAAAAAAGAAACTGTGTTGATTCATCGGGCTTTTGAATTATTTTTGATCCCTAAACGGGTTTTCAAAGGATACTAGCTTAAATCTGCTCCATAAAATAGTGCAAAGCACATGAAAGGCAAACCACTACCGTAAATAGAACCCCGCCGTTGATTGACTACAGATCTGTCCAATCACAGCAGCAGAATGAGTAGCTATTCGTGACGAAAACGCGCTCAGCCAATAGGAACGCTGTACTGGGTGTTGACCTCTGTGAGCCGCATCACCACCTCCTCCATGTCCGTGGCGGAGGACTACTATATAAACAAAGGAGCCCAAGTTTTAAAGGGCAGAGTTGTAAAAACTCCCAGGCTGTGGGGAGTTAGCTTGGTAGCCTGTGAATCGGATTTCAACTGTACCCCACAGGAACACAATCGCCTGGAGCATTATTATTGACAACGACGGCAACAACATTTTATATTCGCTTTAGAGAGCTGCGCTAACGGCTTTACAATTGCAACGTTTGTTGAAGCAGACCAAGTACTGCAAGACGGACCTGCTGTGAATTTCCATGTAAGTCATTTTAACCATAGCAGCACCATAACCTTCTTTTTTTTTTTTTTTTGTAGTAACGATATCACCTACTACACGTATATTCCAGCCTGTGTGTGTCTTTAAACGGTTACATTGTGTGCTGATCGTTAACGTTGAGCTTTCAGTCGAATAAGAGCTGTAGCCACCTAGCTAGCTAATTAAAATGCTACGTAGTTGCTATCGATTAAAACGGCTGTCAATGCAGGTTATGTGTGTTTTTTTTTTTCCTCCCCCCCCGTCGTTGCTGTTCGGTGTTCGTACCTTTCCCTATGCTCTTGGTATGTCAACGAACTAAAGATTACTGATAACCAGCTGGTTGAGCTACTCATTAACTGAATTTGATGTGTAGATGGCTAACGCTGCTAGGTACATTTGTGTTCACACCCTTCATTAACTTGCTAATGCTAGGCTGTGTCAGGCTGAGGCGATGGAATAACGGCCGTTTGACTGTCAACGTCATAATGTACTAGCACAATGGTATTTTACACCGCTTTAAAAAAGGCTTTATAGCCGTGGTCAGACTTTGAATGATGATTATGTAACAACAATTTTCGTCGCAAAGCACGTACGTGATCCTCTACCATGTATAGCTCGGTCGGTGCTCGGGGAAAGCACTAGAATGTATGTAAATAAGCTGTCAAGCCGGAGTTTTGTCCGGACATGTCCCCGTGCCAAAAATGAGCCAATCGACAATCCTTGTGACTATTGACACCTGCCATTAGAGTCACCGCCCTCCGCAGAGGTCAACCATGGCTGCGTTTATCTGTCACAGTAGACCACTGGGGAGCACACACTGCTGACACCGTCTCTGAGTCAGTGGCTTGGGTTTATTTATAGCTGTTGATATTGTACAGCTGAGATACAGCACTGCTGCATGGAGGGGACCGAGCACTGAATGCTGAGTACTACAGTCTGACTATTGAGCTGGCATTAAACATAATGACATCTATTATTTTTCTTTCTTTATATATTTGTATGTATATATTGGTCTGCTGTAAAGGTAGTAACACTTTTTTCCTTTTTTTGTTTCAGGATCCAGAACCTTACTCGACTGAAGGAAGGATATTCAATTGGGCAACAAGCACTTCATCAGAGTTTTTTCATTACGCTGATCACTGCTGCCTTGGAGGTTTTTGCAACGCTCAAAAAAAGCAACTCTGTGACAGAAAAAGAATCGCCACTGAAGCAGCTATGCAGCTTGAAATTCAAGTAGCACTCAACTTTATTATTTCCTATTTATACAACAAACTCCCTCGACGACGTGTGAATATCTTTGGCGAAGAGCTTGAGAGGCAGCTGAAGAAAAAATATGAAGGCCACTGGTATCCGGATAAGCCATATAAAGGTTCAGGGTTCAGGTGCATCCATGTAGGGGAGAAGGTGGACCCTGTGGTGGAGCAGGCAGCCAAAGAAAGTGGGCTGGATATCGAAGATGTCCGGAATAATCTCCCTCAGGACCTTAGTGTGTGGATCGACCCATTTGAGGTTTCCTACCAGATTGGGGAGAAGGGACCGGTCAAGGTGCTATATGTGGATGATAACAACGAGAACGGGTCAGAGCTGGACAAGGAGATCAAGAACAGCTTTAATCCTGAGGCCCAGGTCTTCATGCCAATCAGCGACCCAGTTGGGGCCTCTTCAGAGTCTAGTTCCCCATCCCCTCCTTTCGGGCAGTCTGCTGCCGTGAGCCCCTCCTTCATGCCACGCTCCACCCAGCCCTTAACATTCACTACTGCCACCTTTGCTGCCACCAAATTCGGCTCCACTAAGATGAAGAGCAGTGGCCGTGGTAACAATGCCAACGGTGGCGGCGGCAGCGGCAGCAGCAGCAGCAAGGTGGCTCGCACTTCCCCCACCAATAACTTGGGTCTGAATGTCAACTCCCTACTGAAGCAGAAAGCCATCTCCACCTCCATGCACTCACTGTACGGGCTGGGCCTGGGGCAGCAGCAGCAACAGCAGCAGAAGGCCTCTGCTCTGTCCCCGAACGCCAAGGAGTTTGTGTTTCCCAGCCTCCAGGGCCAAGCCAGTCCTGGAGCTGTGTTCCCCGGGGAGGGCTCCCTGGGGCTCAGCCATCTGCAGTATAACAATGCCTTCGACATGTTCGCGGCCTATGGAAGCCTCAATGACAAGTCCCTCATGGATGGCCTCAACTTCAGCCTGAGCAACATGCAGTATTCGAACCAGCAATTCCAGCCAGTCATGGCTAACTGAACTCATCATCCAGATGTTATTTATGAATGATGGTGGCTCAAAGAGAAGGAAAAACAAAACGCACACTTAGAAAACTGGACTTTCAAGGATATAGTGTCTAGTCAGTCAAGCGCATGTGCCCAAGGGTGTTTTACTGTGCCCCCTTGAGTTTGTTTCTACTAAAAGCTTGTACAAACACATCCAAGCTTGGTTACTTCAACTCAACATGCATCATTGTTTTTCTTTTTCCTTTTTGCCAACCAAGCACAAAATTTTTTACTATGTTGAGAAAATACTCCAAAAAAAAAAAAACAACAAAAAAAAACAAACACAAGCTTCAAGTTTTGGCCTCTTACAGTATTTTACAGGTGGTAAGACAAGGCAGATTTTTATGAATTGGCACTACTAAGTGGGGTTACTTGGTCTTTTTCTAATTGTATAATTTAATTTAGTACAGAGTTTGTAAGATATCAGAGTATATATTGTTTCTATGACATGGTGTTGCATTTATATCTTTTTACTACTCCAGTGATCTGTGATGGCTGCAGCAGCTTTTTCCTTATTTTTTTTTCTTTTTTTAAAGATAATTGTTAAAGAAATCCATCTTAAAAAATACATCAAATATTCTAAAGATTGTGTACAGAGTATTCCTTAGTGGTGGAATTCAAGTGTAGGAATATTTGCTTTTTTCTGAAAGATGAATTGTATTTTCTGTTAAGAGGTTAAAAAGATTTTGCTATACTATGGACAAAATGTAATCGTATGAATATTAATTTTGTACCTACATTGTGCAATACTTGATAAAAAATACGGTATAACAAAGTATTTTGAGTCAGTGTCTTACATGTCAAGAGGGACTGAAATAGTTTATATTGTTAAGTTTGTATTAAATGCTTAAAAATTATATGCTTGTCTTTATTTTTTTTAATTTCATATTTGCACCCTGGTCTTTTTAATAAAATAAACTACAGTTGAACATTATCTGTGGAAATCAGACTTATTTATTGCACCATGTTGATAATTATTTAATCACAGATTTGAGTTTTGAGAGTTTTTATTGGGCAGGCGGTGATGCTCGCAGTTGCCATCTTGTATCATGAGGGCAAGTTGAGGTTAAAAACGGAGACTTGACTGTGCAATCTGTCGGCGGTGTAACCTGAAGCGTGAAGCTCATGGACTGTAAACTTTGGATCTGTTCAGGGCCGAGGAGGTGGAGGTTCACCGTCTCTGTAATTAGGAGGGGGGAGTATGGCCACGTGACCTCACGGCTGACGAGACAGGTGGCGTGCTATTTATGATCTGTCACATTGAGCGTAGCGGTACCAACCATCACATTTCATTTAAGCCTGGTTATTTTGAGGTGGCTATGTGTTACTGTCACTGTTCGCATCCTTTTGGAAGCGCCGTTTCCAGACGGCGACTGTGAGCTGTTGTGTAGTAATCTCATATCGTGTGTTTTTCTGACGTCACGTAGAGTAAAAATCAAGCTAACTTTTTGAAGTTCCAGCAGCTTAAGATAATCACGTTTGAGGAAAAAGTCTGTGTGCTTTAAGCTTCGATGGTTTCCTCTTTCGTCTCTGCTCAGCTTCTTGTTATGTACATGGAAGTATCGTCACGCCTAAGCAAACTCAGCCACCTTAACACACCTAAAGCCTGTTTTACACACCTATAAATGGCTGAATTATATGACTTGATTATTTTCTTAAGTGCCTGTGTGGGTGAAAACCACTGTGTAATTGCCCTTTATAGCAATGTTATGTAATCACTTAGTTAATGTATGTCCTCTTTAGAATGAAAACAGGCAGTGTTGACACATTTCTGCGTGACTGT
The DNA here is from genome assembly GCA_029814645.1 of Fowleria isostigma. Classification (NCBI taxonomy): domain Eukaryota; kingdom Metazoa; phylum Chordata; class Actinopteri; order Kurtiformes; family Apogonidae; genus Fowleria; species Fowleria isostigma. The sequence goes on from JAPTGZ010000012.1 coordinate 23,052,545, forward strand.
GAGGGTGTGGATGTTTTTCAGTTTACCCATAAGGCACTGGTGTAACACACTCGATTTGGCTTGGAGGTGCATGTTTGTGTTTGCCGTAATGAAATCTGCATCTTTAGATTGGTGTGGCAAATAAATTGCTCAGAATCCTGGGTGTTACAAATTAATTCGTGCAGCACTCGGGGGAATAGCTTGTGGAGAATAAGGAGGAAAAAGCCATTTTTGTAAATTGTAAGACAGAAATATACTCAGATGTTGGTTTGATGTCTATAAATCGTCTCTGAATGTCAAGAAAACTAAATTTTGGGTTTTTGTAAGTTGAGAAATTATTAACTAGACTTTTCTACGTTTCCTGAAGGATATGTGACCCATGTGCTTACCTCTTGCCGGGTTGGTGGACTTGTGGCTAGATGTAAAAGCGAGAAAGAGTCTGGGTTATGAAATTGTAGATTTTCAAACATAAAACCCAACATTACCAAATTTAAGAAATGAGTGGCTGCCCCGCCCCCATTCAGGTTGTTTTTCTTTGATGTTGTTAAAGTGTCAAAAATGAAAAAGCAAAAGTGTTATAAATCCTTACATTCTATTGTAAAATGGATGTGCTTTTTCTATAAAATATTAATAAAAAAACAAAAACCCTCCAGTCAAAGTTAAAGCTAGGGCTGATTTCAGCCAATCAGCTGTCACCATTCTGTTCCCATTGTATGTGAATGGGGTTTGGTATGGTGTTCTGATGTGAAAACCACACAGGATATCATTACAATATGTCACATACATAATCTTTGGCCGGACCGCATGTTTGTTGTATTTCAGAATAATTTCAGGATCAGTCTTGTGTGAATGGTAGCCACTTGAAAATGACCCCCATTCATTTTGGATGGACAAATTTGGCCAGTTTTTTGCAACTTTAACAAAATTGCTGTGTCAGAATGTCAATCCAGATAACAGCTCATCTTTTAGGACCAGGCTTCACATTTTTGCAATAATACATTCTGATCTATTTCCAACGCTCTGGGACGCATTTTTTGCTGAAGATTTTTCTACAAGTCATAATTCAGTCTGACCAACATAGTCCACTGTGCCTTGGATTACATGCAAACACACGGGGAATTAATAAATTAAAAAAATAAGGATTGAATTACAGATTGCACCCTGTATTCTTAAGTTTTTCCGACAAAAGCGTCTTATCTGTCTTATCTGTGATTGATTTACTCGGCGCCTGTTAGTCCCTTCTTCATGTTTGGATTCAAGCCCCCCCGATTCCAGACTGTTTTCTCAGTTGAATACACTAAGAAAATGGGATTGGCTGGCCAGACTAGTTATTCATACATACCAAACATATTTCTACTCAGGTTGTCTGTGCCAGAATTGATAATGTGGATAAAATCAGCAGGTTTTGTTGGAGCTTAAGTCACCCGCAGAGTTGTGACTGAGCATGTGACTTTAGTTTACAGAGTAGAGCGTATCCAGGTGGGGAAGCGTGTTCAACAGCTCAAAACAGGAAGTCACAGCTTGACATTTACCTTACTCTGATTCTGTTTATGCAGCTCTAACTCCCATCTTCATAACTCCAATTATGTGTCGAATAATTTGTGTGCAGACTTTAAGGCATGTGCTGTATTTACATTATTAGTCATTAGCCTTTAGCTCGGATGTGTTTCCCCTCCCGTTCATGATGATTGAGACTATTTATAAAGCAGCAGCGTGATGTTATCCCAATAGCCAGTCATAATCATGTTCTCGAGCTGTATAAACTCTGAGTAACCCCGAAAGAAATCGGACTTCTTTCATTGGTCGTTCACTTGCTAGTTGATCAAGATGAATCGCAAGGTCTCTTAACAGCTTGAAGTTTGAGACAGTGTAATCATCCAAAGTCCAGCGTGTAGATTAAACTGGAACAGACGCTGTGATATGGCTGCCACTAAAGAAATTACAGCGGAGGGTCTTCCATCAGTTACATAAGGCCGTATCTTTGCTACAGTTAAACAGCCACCAGTTAAGCTAACTTAAGCGACTGTGTGCAAAGATATTAATGATTAAGCAACTTGACTGATAGCCAGCCAGCTTTGAAAAGTTGAGTCCAGAATCCCTAAATCCTCAGATAGTCTGAAAGGCAGGGTGGAGAAAAGAAGTCGGGAGAGAAGTGTCCTCCTTCAACAACCAACGTTCCTCCACTGTAGTAACATTGAAGTAAGATGTTCCAGTCCCGAAGACCAAAATGACCACAGTCCGCCTGCGCTGTTGATCAGTGGGAGTGACTCAAGAAAACAGATTTCCTGTGTCGTTACTGGTAACAGCTGATTCATATGAGTGGAGTTGAATTCCTAAATAACTATTATAATATAAACTAACTATATCTACCCAAAGGAAAGAGTCGAGAAATTAATTTGACAGAAGTTGATGCTGTTTTAACTGCCAAGCCTGAAAACCAGCACAAAACTATACTATATTTTTACAGAAATTAAGGTATGTCAACTGACTTTTCTTTAACTCTTTCTCCCATAAAGACAACATTTAACAACTCCCCTTAATGACAAGTTTGACACCTCTGTTATTTCACTAAAAACGTGATTTGACGACCATTAGAACAGGTTCTGTTTTTTAAATGTAACAGATGCCCACAACCCATACTAGGGCAATCAATAGGATTAAAAAAGAAATTTTCTTTATTCTTTTCTTTATTGTTTTTGTTTTCTTTATTTTTAATTTAAAAAATAATTTTTCTGTATTTTTAATTTTTTTTATTGTTTTAAACTTTTTTTTTATTTTTTATTTTTGTTATTTTATAAAACGAAAAAAACCCTATAATTATAATAATACATTTTCACAGGTTTTCCCCAAATTTTTCTGAAGTAGTGACGATTGTAGCCACTGAAAAAAGAAACAACACACCCGAAAAAGAATGGGTAGAACTAGAAACATACGTGTGAGTTGTTCCTAGTAGTCGTCCCAAGGGGGAAAGAGTTAACCCATAAAGACCCAAAGATCTATCAGCGACCGACTGATCCACCTATAATAATACCTGATCCACTAATCCTATCAATATATGTAAATAATTGGTGCAGTTTTCCATCTTTTCATGGTCATCAGAGAGAGGGGGAACTTAGTTGTTTATCTTCCCCTTGTAAGTCGCTTTGGAGAAAAAGCGTCTGCCAAATTCATAAATGTAACGTAATATTATCAGATATGACCTATTTGGATGTTCAGGGGCTCCTAGATGTGTGTTGGATGATTTAATGTCAGCAGCCATCAATCAATTAATCAATCAATGAGGGCTTTATTGTCATTACACATGTTACACAAGCAACAGAGCAATAAAATTCCATACTCACATTTATACTCGTATTGAAAAGAGCAAAAAAAAAAAAAAATAGCTTTACCTTTGGCTGTAGAAGGATGATAATCTCATAATCCACCAAAGGACAGAAAACACATATTGAATCATCTACAACAAGTTTATACAGAAAGTATAATTAATTATTGCACGTCTTTGGAATATGAATATTGCACTCTCCATTATTGTGATATTGATATTTTTTCGATATATTGTGCAGCCCTATAAAACATTGATCACAGTTAACAGCCACTGGTCACCAAAGTCATCTACTTCATCTAGATTGTTTAATACCCATTGATCCACTAATCCTATCAATACATGGAAATAGTTGGTGTAAAATGCAGTTTGTTATTGTTTTGTGATCATCAGATATGACCCATTCGGACATTCAGCGTTTCCGTAGTGAACATGGAAACACCGTCATCTTCGACAACATTGATTCACTTGTAAAACCCATGGTGTTGGATCAATGACAGTGGGTGGAGACAGTTGGTTTATGTTCAGTTAATGTCAATTTGTTGAAAAAGTCACTTAGAGGAATAGTAAGGCCTCTTTACAATCATTGACCACCATCCCCAATGACCACACCGTAGCTTTCTGCTTAAAATTTTTTTTACAGAAATTACTTGAAGAATTAAGAGCTATGAACTCCTTTGGTTAAGCTTTTAAATGCTTTTGGATGCATCATTACTGGTTCTACCTTACATTTGTACGGCTGTGGTGCGGTTGGTAGAGCAGGTCGTCCAATGATTGAAGGGTCAGTGGTTTGCATCTCACCTGAAACTGTTCACATGCCTAAGTGTCCTTGGGCAAGGTAGCGCCTTGCATGGCAGCAGCCGCCCACTGGTGTATGAGTGTATGCAATAATTGGGTGAATGTGAGGCTCGGATTGTAAAGCGCTTTGGGCACTATGAGTGTGTGGAAAAGCGCTATACAAGTCCTGACCACTTGGCATTTGTACCTCTTTTTATTATTTGCTAAATATTGTTTCAAGTTCAATAATGTTTTTTTTTTTTTTTTTAAAAAAAGGACAGATGTGGCATTAAGATGAGATAAGATATTCCTTTATTTGTCCCATAAGGGGAAATTCCAGGTTTACAGCAGCGAGACTATAGTACAAACAAAGTATACAAGAGCAACATTTATCATTGTGTAATTTTTATGATGTAAACTGAGGGAGCAGAAGCTGTATCGGCTCCAAATATCAGCTCAAGAAAATCGGCAGCCTGTATCGGTCATCGGCTAAAGCTGATGGGAAACAAAAAAAACGATATCAGCATCGGCCCTAAATGGTAAATGGTCTGTACTTATATAGCGCTTCTATACACATTAATGGTACTCAAAGCGCTTTACAATACAAGCTCCACATTCACCCATTCATTCACCAGTGGGCTGCCACTATGCCAGGCACTATCAGGCCTCACTGGAAGCAGTTTAGGGTCCAGTGTGTTTCCCAAGGACACTTCAACATACGGACAATTGGAGGCAGGATTCGAACCGACGACCCGCTCTACCACCTGTGTCACAACTGCCCTAAAATCCATATCGGTCGATACCTATTTAGTAAATTAAATACAGAAAAATACCTGATTTATACTGATTAAAATGCTAATTATGTAGGATAATATCATAAGAAATGGTGATAAATCATTTAAGAAAGGTTAAATGTAGAGAAAAATTCATTTGGGAACTGACAAAGAAGTAGCGCTGGGTTTTTATGGGTTAAAACACAATCATAGCAATGTTCAGAAATGTGTTGACAACCTGAAAGGAAGAAAAGTAAATAGCCATAGCTGATGAAACTTTACAGTGGCTTACAGAGTACAGATGGTTTTCAGTGCTTCAGGGCAGTGTTTTCCCAAAACCTTATTTCAACACACTTTGGAGACGTGAACAGTTTACTTTAAAAGCATGTGAAATTCCTGTGATGCTTCTGTATTTTCCTTTTCAGTGCATTTTTCTTTGACGGTGTGAAAGGATTTGCTTCTGTTGAGCAGGACTATGCATTGACACAGTTCCATATAGCTCTGGTGTTTACACAGTCTTCTCTTTTAACCCAAGTCTCTGTGTGTCAGGAAAAATAACCATTTTAGTGGTTCAACGTGGCATGTGTTTTTTTTTTTTTTTGGTGTTAAATTTGATTCAGTTCTCGCTTGTTTGCCTCCCAAATTATTAACCCAGCCATATTCAGCGAGACGATCGGGGTTAATATATGTGCTGTGAATGTTCGGTGTCCGTGTCTAAAATATAAATTGTAAGGAGAGCATGAGACAGTGACCCAGAAAAGCTGGTAATGTTTTACACGTGTTGAATATCTGTGTGGAAGTGAGTGACGTGGCCAAGATCCAGTCATGTGGGTGTGTTTCAGACCTGCATTTGCAAATCCAGTTGGATGGTTTACTTTTACCTTTTCCTCTGTAGTATAAACACACAGCTCTGGATCTAAAAGTGTATGTGAATTAGGACAATATTAGAAAAAAAGGACATAGCAATTTTTTTTTAACCCTGCAATATGTATTGTGATTTTCTGCTTCGTTTTCAGTTTTGTTTTTTTGTTTTTTTTGTCATTTTCTCTTTTTTGATTATTTTTTTCAGGTGATTTTTTTGTTTTTGTTTTTTTTTGGGGGGGGTGATT
>JAPTGZ010000012.1:23167328-23177672 GCA_029814645.1 Fowleria isostigma
CTAAAACAAAGACAAAACATTATCACTTACAGGGTATTATGCTATTATTTTACTATTCTGACCCACTTGCATCAAATTTGGCTGAATGTGGCCCCTGAACTAAAATGAGTTTGACACCCCTTGTATAAACACTTGCACTTTCAAGGGTTCCAGATGAATGTGAATGACTGTGGTTAAAATCTGATCACTCTGTTGTTATGTAACATCTTATCACTTTCAGGAAAAACACATCTCACCTCAAACAACCCCTGAATCCATCAATTACAATTATATTTTTCAAGAAGGTGCAGGATTAATAAACTCCTGTCAAATCCCATGACGATGAATACCTCTCCAGGCGATGAACATGTACGTAAGAGATGACATATTATTTTATCAGTGGAATCAAAAACAAGGAACCCTGAACTGCACAAAATCCTTCGATGTGAGAGGGTATTTAAGGGTTCATGTCCTGTAAAACAAAGTCATTATAAACATTTAACTGTATTGATGGATGATTATTCTCCCGCAGTGGATCTGATATAGATCTATATGTTAAGTTTGCAGTAGCGGTCCTAGACCATTTAGGCTAGCTTTATCGGTGGCACCCCCACCTCCCCAAAAAAACATATACAAACAGATCTCATGTTCAAAAAACTGCACATTTACTTAAAAAAAGATACTAAATATTGAAACAATATGTGCATTTTTTTCCAAACAAAATAAATTAATAAACATCTTTTATAATGATAAAAAAATAAATAAATAAACTTTTTAACTTTTTTTTTTAACAGTAAAGTACTGCGGAATCTTCATTGAAAACACAACAAGAGAAAAAAGTACACACTGAAGACTCTGAACATAAAATCTGAAAACTAATCATAAATAATACAATATTGTGCACTAAATTATATAATACAAAATGTGATCCATATAAATTGTTTAATAATCTAAATATAATATCCAAAATAAACCAAAAAAAATTAGGTGCAAATTCACTCCAAGTAAAGATTTCTACTTTATGTTTTACTTTTTATGATCACACAACACACTTGTATTCACAGTGCAATTTTTCTGGAATGTTTGGCGCCCTCCACTGGGTGGCGCCCTAGGCGACTGCCTATATTGCCTGTAGGACAGACAGTCACTTTATGTTTGTTCAGTAAATCCTAACAATTTCTTGTGTGATTGCACATTGTTGATGAATCAGAAAGAATATTAATAGTCTTGAAGTTTATTCATTCATTTTCCAAACAGCTTTGTCTTTGAGAGAGTTACAGGGGGCGCCAGAGCCCGTCCCAGCTACCGGTTGGTGAGAGCAGGGTACACCCGTCAGTATCACCAGCAGTGGCGACTCGTCAGTAGAGGGTACTAAGTCTCTGCCACACCTGTCTCACATGAAGAAGAAGACGATAGGAATCACATAAAGTAATTAAAAAAAACATGAATATTTATATAAAAAAGGTAGGTTATACACGATACAGTCTGTTAGTCATGTGTATAATTTGCTTTAAAGTATAGTTTAAAAATGTTTTTGGTTGTTTAGTATGTTTTTTGTTTGGGGCCCAAAAATCTGCACCCAAGGCTTTCCCTTTACCATAATGACTGTCATTGTAAATGGCACATGTGCAGTAGACACCCCCCCCCCCCAATACAAGAGGCAGGCGTGACCTTGGGGTGAATAACTTACGTCCAAGCACCACCACCCACAGGAGTAAACATCACATCCCAAAAAGAATCAAGACCTTCCTCAGAAACGCAGCGTCACAAGATGGTCTGAACCAGGGGTGAACACAGTTATTATTAAACACATTTGTTTAATAACAAATGGCTTCATCCAACCACTAACCTGGAGTTTTTGGATTATTATTCATATTCTCTGAAAAATGGTCAAAGAATCACAAATTCTGCCAGGGTCCCCGAGCCCTTGGCTATACATTAAAATTCTGTACATAAAAGTCAGAGGTAGAATCTGTGACAAAGGCTAGCCCCGGTGGAGTCTAAGCTGCAAAGAAATGAGTCTAGGGGGTCAAACACCAGTGGACATGATACCCCCATACTCCAGCTGCTGGAGTATGTGGCAGGCACAGACTTTTTGAAGGGAAGGGGCGAAAAGAAAACCAAGGGCATTTTAGCACACATTTTGGCTCCCAAGAGGGCATTTTAGCATGGGTTTAGGCTCCCAAAAGGACACTTTAGCATGTGTTTTGGCTCCCAAGAAGGAATTAGTATGTATTTTGACTCCCAGTAGAGCACTTTAGCATGTGTTTTGACTCCAAAAAGGGAACTTTACATTGCATTTTGGTTCCCAAGAGGGCACTTTAGCATCTGTTTTGGCTCCCAAGAGGGCATTAGCACATGTTTTGACTCCAAAAAGGGAACTTTAGCATGCATTTTGGTTCCCAAGATGGCACTTTAGCCTGCATTTTGTCTTCCCAGGAGGACATTTTAGCATATGTTTTGGTTCCCAAGAGGGCATTAGCACACGTTTTGACTCCAAAAAGGACATTTTAGCATGCATTTTGGCTCTCAAGAGATCTTTAGCACATGTTTTGACTCCCAGTAGGGGTGTCTGTGTCTCAGGATTTAGAGCAGGTCATCCAATAACCATAAGGTTGGCAGTTCGGTTCCCGCTCTGTCCCAGTCCTGTATTGTTGTGTCCGTGGGCAAGACACTTCACCCTCCGGACCTCTAGTGCAGCTACTCACAGTGGTGTATGAGTGTGTATGAATGTTCGGTGGTGGTCGAAGTGGCCGTAGGCGTGGATCGGCAGCCACGCTTCTGTCACCACCAGAGTGAGAATGTGAGAGTGAATGAATAATGGATCCATTGTATGAGCTTTGAGTATGTCTTATTAAATATAGAAAAGCGCAATATAAATCTAATCCATTATTGTTATTATTTTTCCTTTAGCATGCATTTTGGCTCCCAAGAGGACACTTTGGCATGTATTTTGGCTCAAAAAAGGGCACCTTAGCACACATTTTGGCTCCCAAAAAGGCACTTTAGCATGTGTTTCGGCTCCCAAGAGGACATTAGCACACATTTTGACTCCCAAGAGGGCACTTTAGCACATATTTTTCAACAATCGGGTCACAAGGGCGGGCAACCCCCCCCCTTACACACCACTGGAGGACACTATGATGCAAAGTCCCATGCACCCAGACCTAACATTGAGCAACAAAAACCATCATTGAGCAACATGATCAATGAGCCCAAAGCAAAACAAGGAGCTTCTTGCTTTGTCACCACTTTGCTGAAGTTGTTTTCAATCGTCCTGTGCTGTCTGGATCCTGCGCCCGCAGCACAAACTGACAGGGCAAGTCAGCAGACAAAGCTCCCTGCCATTTCATGCTTTGCCCATAGGCAGGGACATTACCCAGCAAGCTGGCAACCGAGCGAACATTCATCCACAGCCATCAGCATCTGTCAGTTTTGGCATGTTGGAGAGTCAGAGAGAGATGGTGTGTGTGTGTGTGTGTGTGTGGCATCAGTAATTGGAGAAAAACAGCAGGGAAATGCTAACGGCAGTATCTCTGTAAAACATCAGGCCATATGTGTGTGTGTGTGTGTGTGTGTCGAGAACCTGAGGTGAACTAGTCTTTTTAGTCCTGTCACGATGCTGTGTGTTAGAATCCTTTCTCCTACAATATGCAACTATTATAAAGTAAATAAACACCAACAAGGAGCAAGACATATTTTTCACATAGATTTTCTGCACTTATTTATTGATACTGGTTGTATTTTGTGGGCTACTTTATGTATTTTTATATTTTGTATGTAGTTTTCAGTTTTCAGTTTTTAGTTCTCATCTTATCTTATCTTATCTTATCTTATCTTATCTTATCTTATCTTATCTTATCTTTTCTTTTCTTTTCTTATCAGTGTTTGAGGGTTAGGGGTAAATAAGTTTATTCTTCTTCTACTCCTTTTCAACCCTGCAAGAATTGTCTGCACTTGTAGACAGATTCTGTTCATTTTATATGGTATTTTATTTCATTTTGTTTCTTTGCACGTTCTAAATAAATAAAATAAAATAAACCATCCATCCATTGAGACCAACTAAATGTTGGACAAAGAGAATGTTTGTCTGGGACAAAGTGGGACAGGTTTTAAATGCCCATAAATACTCACAGATTTAGTCTTGTCTAATTTGGTCTAAACTGGGTACATTACATGCCATATTATTTAAGTAAAATAAAAAAACAGTGCTGCAGTATTTGTAATAAAGCTTAAGAGGAAGATAAGATTTGAATTTCTTATGATTGTATGTGATGAGCTGCTCCCTTAAGTATTTTTTATGTTAAGTGTATGTTAATGTCCCATACTTATCATTGTCAGCCTTTTGTGTCAAATTAACAGTTAAAATATTATCATGCTTAGATTTGTTTAAAATTAATGTGGACCACAATTTTGCTCAAGATTGGCAGGTGAGCAGAGAACATACAGGTGTTTGCATCAACAAAAACACTTAACCTGTTGTTTTTTTGTTTTTTTTTTTAATCAGCAAGCATTAACACTGTCCATGCAATAAGCTGTAAACATCACTCAACCTCAGGAGAAACTCACTACATCTCATGAACTGTTGTTATGTTGTTGTGGATGATAGTGTCAGATTTCAAATTTGGTTAAAATTTTCCTAAGATTTCAATGAAAATTTGACCACGTGTGGGGCATCATCTCAAAATATCAGACATACTCATGTTAGTATGAAATGATAACAAAGAACATGAGTAGGGAGTAGAACTTATTTACAAGATATCAATCAGTAAAAAGGCATAACCTGTCCGTCACTGCCCTCTAGTGGATCATTTAACAAGGTACATTCTGTTCAACAGTCACATATGGTCAATGAGGGAGTCCTGTTTACTGTCTAAACCTGTTATCCTGTGATCTACCTAGAATCAAGACTGCATTACAAACACTTAATAACTGTAAGTAGCATGTTCAGCTGTTTTGTTTTTCTAAAATCTCGACTTTTACGGTTATGTTTGTCATGTATGGATTAACTCATAAAGCGTGAACATTTGTAGCATTTCTCTATTTAATTTTTCCTCTATATTTAGCCATCATCAAGTAGTTTATCAATATTTATAGTACTATTATCTTTGGTATTTTGAGTAAAAATTATGTATTTTCTTGTATTTAATTCAGTAATCATGTAGATGTTCAGAAAAACTCAGAAAATCTCTCAACTTTAATCTATCAAAAACAGACAAAACTGAAGGGAATAGTGACTTTTCCAGTTAAATCTCTTATCAATTAAATGTAAACCTAGTGTTTCCATTCACTGTCATTGATTCAGCTCCATGGGTTTTACTGATGAGTCAATGTTGTAGAAGATGATGGTGTTTCCATGGTAACTAGGGTGCCTCTGAATGTCCAAATGGGTCATATTTGATGACCGTGAAAAGATGAATAACTACATTTTAACCAGTTATTCACATTGATTAGCGGATTAAACAGTTTATATCAGTACATGATTTTGGTTGATGGTGGATGTTTTGGTCTTTATGGGTTAAAAAAAAAAAAAAAAGGTTAAATATAGATAAAATTTAATTTGGGAACTGACACAAAAGCAGCGCTAGGTCTTTATGGGTTAAATTGGAACTACAAAGAAACTACTTTTACTTTGTATTGCTAAGCATCTTCCAAACATCAAGAGAAGTGTTTACCAAAAAAAAAAAGATGAGAAGCTGACACAGAAAACAATCCTTGGCTTAACGACCTGTGCTTATCTTTCATAATAAATGTAAAATGACTAATCCGATTAAACCGGATGAAAAAAAGAGGAAAGAAGATGAAAATACAAAAGGTGTAGATGTGAAAAGATGACAATGTGAATCAGTACTTGTACTTTGTTTCGTGTAATTCAGATATTGACAATTCTTATTGAGTAAAGACAGTACGTACTTGTTCCACCTCTGCCGACATCAGTAATTTAAGGAGTTGTGTCAGAATGTCCAATCAGGTTCCACCGGGCTTCAGTGTCTTTCTGTGACAAATAAGAAGGTTAAGAAAAACAAAGACAATACCACCATATCTGGGCCTCATTTAGTTAAAAAAAAAACCCAACTTAAATATAAGTCAGGGATATCAGCATATAGCCTAATTAAAAACTTTCATTTTTAGTATTTACATTTGACAAACTCAGGCTGAATATCACTTCAAAGTTTGAGGTTTCATAGGATTTCTCGGTATTACTGACACTTATAACACCACCTGTAGTTCAATGTGAGTTTCTATAATTTCCCACACCACTGTAGTGTACTCTCATCTTCCACACATTTTTTATAAATTGGTCAGGATGTAGGAACCAGTACATGCTTTACAGTCAATCAACAATGGACAAAACCAGAGAAACAGAGGGATTTTTATGTTCTATGTTCCTACATTTCCCATGGTGCAACTTACCAGCACCTTGTACCTAAAGCAGGGGGGTTAAACCTGTTAGTTCAGGGGTCACACTCAGTCCAATATGACCTGAAGTGGGCTGTAGCAGTAAAATAATAACATAATAATATACTGTAATAATATACAATGTTAATTCCAAAATTTCTATGTCTAAGTTCTACGATTTAGAGTGAAAAAGTAAAATTGCATTATAAAAATGTTTATATCCATAAACTATCCTTTAAAAAACATGAAAACCATGGAATTTATTGAAAAAAAAGTGCAATTTTCACAATTTATGCCAATATTTTTCTTCAGCTTCTCATTTTCATCTTCATTATAACTTACACATCACAGTGGATCGACAAATACATAAAACATTTAATAACAGGCAGAATATTTAAAATTGCATTTAATTTTCGTAAGATATTCCATGTTATTCACATTTTTTGTAAAAGATTAGTCTGGTAAAGTAAACATTTTTGTGTAATTTTACTTTTTTGTTACATTGAAACATTTCATTATTCATAGTTAAGTATAATAGTATTTTACTGTTCTGACCCACTTTAAATCAAATAGACCTAAAATTAATTTACCATCCTTGATTGTTAATATCTTCAGTGTCATTTTTGTATTTTACTATTTCATCCCACGGGCTGGATTGGACCCTGTGGGGGGCCGGTTTTGGTCCCCGGGTCACATGTTTGAGACCCCTGACCTAAAGCCTCTGTGCCTGAGGACCCATATTCAAATCCCAGTGACAATAGAAACAGTTTCTATGATGCCAAAAAACACATTCAGAACATTCCCCATACATGTGTTAAAAACTGTTAAAATCTAAACACATTTTTCAGAATGCAATCTAGCATATATGTATTTTTTAAATCTATTTTTACCCACAATCCTTTGCAAAGCAGTGGACGATCTAAGAGAAAGCTCTCAGAAGACATTATATATTGTGTTATTATGTTTTGACACTTGTTCTGTTTGGTTTAAAGACAGCACAAACATCTTTCTTCCTTTTTTTATTAAAGGCATTAGCATGTATCATATTTTGGTGGTACATAATTCAAGTTTTTATAGATCTGGTTCACAAAAGAATCACAAATGTAACTGAGCAAACTTCCCTAGATGAGACATTTCTTTAAAAAGTAGCTTAAATAATGATACAGTACAAAAATAAGTGGGTTTATCACAAAAGTGTATGTTTATGTCTTACGAGGAAAGTACAGTGGCACAGTATTTTTCTTCGTAGAAAAAAATAAAATAAAAAAAGTTGCTTTTTTTTTGTTGTTTTGCAGCAGACAGCTGATGAGAAAATGTTACATTCACTGGCGTTCTTCATCCCACTGGCAGAAGGCACTAAAGAGCAGACTTAGCTCAACTAGAAAATTGCAAATATGGCTTGTTTTCTCCTGTTTAGATGCCGAATGGAACGTGTTCATCACATAGGACAATACAATCAGTGCCAGAGACTTAAGACAATCAGAGAAGTGCGTACGTGTCCTGATGTGAGCTCGAATAAACATTGGAATCGTTTGCAATTGCTAATTGAACCGAGTCTGCGGAGGAGTTCAGGGTTGGCCTCGAGCTTAATTCAGACAGAGCTGGACATGCCCCGAAAAAACAAGTGCACATGAACGGTACACCGGCTCCTCTGAAGTCAGACTGAAGTGACCACGCCCATCCCAGCCGTGGTCGACGGGACCAGAAGGAGGCTCTACTGCGCCAGCCCTGCGTCTTTAGCCATGCCGTAGAAGATTCCTCTCTGCGATATGAGGTTTGTCGGAGTGTCGAACTCGGCGATCTGTCCCTTGTCCAACACCAGCACTCTGAGGAAACAGAGGAAAGGATGTGTCAGTCAAAAACATTAAACTGACCTCGGACCAGAGGATATACACGTACTGACTAGAATCTCTGAGATCATATCAAAATGATCTAAATATTAGTCAGGTTTCCATGAAAAGAAAGCACATATTGACAAAATTTAAGAAAAATCAGCAAAAAAAATCGGCTTACACTATCAAAGGCTGAGAGCAAGGGAACATGCTCAAAATCCCCCAACCCTCTGTTATATATAAATCTATCCACGATAATGATTAGACAATACAAACTCAATTTGAGCTACATGGAACTGATAGTGGCAGAATAATGGGCAGAGAACCAATTTTTCCCCACAAAACTCCACCTAGTGAATGAAAATGACTCCATATAAACTGTGGAAGGTAGAAAGAAAATTGACATTTGTAAGATGATCCTCAATTTGTTGGGGGGGGGTCCGCTTGGAGGGGTCTTGTTCATGACTGAAGGAAGGATGAAACATGAGATTGACAGGCAGATTGGTGTAGCATCTGCAGAGATGCAGTCGTATTGGTCTGTCTGCATGAAAGGGTTAATGTTGCACACATTACTTTGAATCCATAAATATTTGATTTAACCCATAAGGACCCAGAGTGACACTTGTGGCAGTTCCCAAATGAAATTTTCTCTATATTTAATCATCCTTAAGCGATTTATCATCATTTACTGTAATATTATTTTCTGTATTTCGTATTTTTTTAGTGAAAATGGGGGATTGTCCTACATTTAATTTACTAATCATGTAGATGTTCATAAAACCTCAGAGTAAAGTTGAGGATTATTATTATATTATAAACAGAAAACTGATGAAAAGTGAGTTTTTCAGCCAATCTTATCATTAACTGAGCATAAACCCAGTGTGTCCATCCGCTGTCATTGATCCAACTCCATGGGTTCAATGTTGTAGAAGATGACAGTGTTTCCATGGTAACTACAAAACCTCTGACCATCCAAATGGGTCATATCTGATCACCATAAAAAGATGAATAACTGCATTTTACACCTGTTATGTCTTAACATGTATTAGTGGATCGATAGGGCTTAAACTGTTTATATCAATTGATGATTTTGGTAGATGGTAGGTGTTTGGGTCTTTATGGGTTAATTAGTTTTTAGAAGAACTGCCCATGAACTCATTATCTCTGAAATTCCTGAGAAAATGCTTGTAGTGTGAAGGAAACATGTTTTTTTTTTCCTCTTCACTGCATCAGAGATTATTTATAGCCTCTTATTCAATGTGAAAGTCCAGGTTCAACAGCTCACAGCACAAGGGAGGAGGACTGGTCATGCTTTATGGAGATTTAATCTGGTTATTCATAGCCAATAAACCCGTCAATTAACAGTGCAATAACCTGTACTGATATGTATACTGCGTACACATGTCTATATAATTATGCGTGTAGATATGTGGGCGGCTGTGGCGCAGCTGGTAGAGCGGATCATCCAATGATTGAAGGGTTGGCGGTTTGAACTCCAACTGTCCACATGTCAAAGTGTCCTTGGGCAAAACACTGAACCCTAAAATTGCTCCCAGTGAGGCCTGGTAGCAACCGCCCACTGGTGTATGAGTGTGTGTATGAATGGGTGAATGTGAGGCTTGTATTGTAAAGCCCTTTGGGCACCATGAAAGTGTGGAAAAGTGCTATATAAGTATGTATGCTGATGGGTGTTGAGCCCTCAGGCATCACTGCATTAAAAACCTTCATTGCGTAAAGGATATTGCCGCGGCGTCTCTGGGTGTTGTTGATATATGGCTTTTTGCTTTGCATGGTAGGGTTTTAACGCATTTAGAGATGTAGCAATGAACTGTATTAACTGAAAATGATTTTCTGAAGTGTTCCTGAGCCCATGTGTCAATATCGTTTACACAATGATGCTGAGTATAAGTGGCAGGACCAGCCAAAAAAAGTGCAACTTATAGTCCGAAAAATACGGTATTTACACCCAATCATGACACTCACCTGTTTCCTGTTCACCTGTGGAATGTTTCAAACAGGTGTTTTTGGAGCATTCCTCAACTTTCCAAGTCTTTTGTTGCCCCTGTCCCAACTATTTTGTAACTTGTTGCAACCATCAAACTCAAAATGAGTGAATATTTGTAAAAAAAAAACA
>JAPTGZ010000012.1:23199806-23212808 GCA_029814645.1 Fowleria isostigma
AACCCTTTCATACATAGTGATGACTACAGTGGACAGTTACTCTACAGCTGTTCTCTTGTATATTCATGGGATTTGTTGTTTAAGTTCCATATCAGCCAAAACAATAGACGCTTATGCACCATCCCATACACTGACATTCTTACCATTACTGTAACTTTTCTGTTCTTGATTAAGCTGATCTGCAGTGATATGTCTGAGTGTAAATCAATTGCTAATTGTTATTAGACTGTAATTAACAGTTTTCATAAACAAAAAAGTTTTTATATATACTTATTATATGTATAATATATATATATTTTTGTATATTAACTCCATGAAGTGAGCAATAGAGTATGTAAAAACTGAGAAAACATCAAATTAGCTGCATTAAAAATGTTTTTATTTCATAGTTTTCACACATTATATCACTTTATGATGATGTGTTAAACACAAGCGGGTTTTTTTCATGCCTAAAGACGCATAAAAACACTCAGGAAAAAAAAAAATGCTAACTAAGGTTCTCATAATCCATGCATGAAAGGGTTAATTAATTGCTGGGTGCACCCATAATCGTTTATAATCGGATCATAACATTTTCAATTGGAATTGAGTCGTCAGGAACCTAGCAATGCGCACCTCTAGTGGTGGTATACAGGTGCTGACATGTTTTGAAGCCAGTGTCAAGTGGGCATTTGGCAAACTCCTGCATTTCTCCATTTTTCAAGCCTGGATGTTTGAGCTTGACTTATTTATTTTAAAAGAAAATAAAGTGAAATCCAGCTGAACACACTGCTTACCTTGCCCTTAAGCACTCCGTCTGGGCCAATGAGGTTGTCAAAGATGTGTTTGGATACGTGAGCGTCCACAGCAGATAGGGGGTCGTCCAACAGGTAGACTTCAGCGTCACTGTACAGAGCTCTGGCCAGACTCACCCGCTGTCTCTGGCCTCCTGAGAGATTGATGCCCTGTGGGGATGAGAACCATCCACAACATCAACAGTGTCAGTACCCCTCTGATTCCAATTCTTCTTCCCACAATATTATACTTGCACTCTAAATAACTTGGACTATTTTGCACTATGTACACACTGTTAATATAAATCTCACTGTAAATAATAAAAGTAAATAATATATACATAAACATTTATTTATTTATCTATTGCTTTTATACTGTATGTATGTATATATACACACATTGATTTTATGTAATACATATGTTTATATCTTTCTCTTTTTAATTCGTACCTTGCACCCCTGGAAAGTTGTCTTTTTAATTTCATTGTACATGTATGATGACAATAAATCATTCTATTCTATTCTATTCTATTCTATTTTATTCTATTCTATTCTATATTTAATAAACCAATCTCTGTACACATCTATCCAGTTATTTATATTTATCTCATACCATTCTCAACTCATTATTGTCCTTGTCTCTAGTTAAATGTTTGGTGATATTAAGTTTATGTTTGAAATGTGTTGTGTCTATATTGAAATTGTACGTCATGAGTGAAGTATAACCGAAGCCAGACCCCTTGTATGTGTTCACATGCTTGGCCAATAAAGCTGATTCTGATTCAGATGTTGTTTAGTTCCTGTTTGATTATTGGAGTCTTTCCATTACATAGGAAACTGACGGGACTTCTATTCTGTACCTTCTCTCCTATCTCAGTCATGTCGCCTCCAGGCAGCACTTCAAGGTCAGGGGTCAACGCACAGGCCTCCAGAACACAGCGGTACTTCTGCTCATTGAAAGTTTTCCCAAACAGGATGTTGTCCCGCAGGGTGGCATTTTGTATCCAGGCCTGCTGAGGTACATAGGCCACTGAGCCCTGAAGAGAGGAAGTATCTGTTACACTGCTTCCTATAATGAGACGTCTGACATCCCTGCGTAAAGCCGACTCGCTCACTCATTCATTCATTCATTCATACAGCCGAGACAAAACACAAAAACATTTAAGACACATATGAACACATCACAAATACTAAGACGTAAAAGTGACAAGGATGAATTAAAAACAGAGAAGTCTACTAATAAATAAGAGCAGCTGTAGGTAAAAGAAGTTGCAATTACAGATTTAAAATGCAAAACCCCAAACATCTGAAACTTACAATAAACATATCAGAAATATAATTCAATCAATCAATCAACCAACTAACCAATCAGTCAATCAAAATACTACTACTACTACTACTACTACTAATAATAATAATAATAATGATGTGTTTTACAGAAATATAAGCAATAAATGTGCATAAAACACAATGGGACAGAATAAAAGGTAGTGTTGGTAAAGATAAAGCAATCAAAACAAAAACAAATAACAAAATAAAACCAATCATACAAAAGTGAAAAAAAAAGTGTCTTAAAATTATTGGCTATTGTCTGCATGTGTGAGTGATTACTGCTTTGTGTGTAACAGAACAGTCTTGTTGTGAAGCTGAATAAATATTGTCTTAGATCAAACTATGACTACTCTTTCTAAATAAATAAAGCTGAACTAAATGGTGTTTCTAAATAATTAACTCAATAACATAAATCTTGTGTGCACAGTAGGGTAAATAAAAAAGACCGATCAGCTTATGCAATTTTCAATTTCCTGTCTTTTGTCAGTGTTGTTTGACAGCAATGTTAAAAAGCGGTGGTGTTAGCTAATGCTTAATTTGTTTAAATAAAAGGTAATGATTGAGAAAATGTAAATAAATTAGACAAGGCATCTGTGAGCACAATGACAGGCACCAAGACCTGTGTGTACTGATGGCTGTGGATTCATTGTGGGGATTTCAACAATGGTGGGGACAGAGGAGTGATAATAACAAAGTCATACCCGAATGGAAACCTCCCCCTCTAGTTTCTCCATTTCACCCAGCAGTGCAGAGATCAGTGAGGATTTCCCACACCCAACATGACCCACTATCGCCAGGAGGGAGCCCTGAGGCACCATCACGTTGATACTATAAACAGAATAAACATCACCGTGAGCAAAGATTGCATCGTATTACTGATTAAATGACCAGTGAAAACATATGGTACGTGTATTTTTATGTCATACTTGTGCAAAACAGGAGGATCTTCTTTAGCCCAAGTGAATTTCCCATTGACGACTGTAACTGAGAACTCTGTCAGGAAACAGAAACCCACAGGAATTTCTTTTCAACACGGCAGTGTTTGAATTGTTATCACATTTCAGAGCTGTGAGTCATTCATACACTCCTCAGGGTTAGAGTCACTGGGTGAATGGTGAAGAACAGTGACTCTGCATTGAATTATTGTATTTCAGAAATCTAAGTAATTTACATGATATAAAGAACATAAAGAGAGTAGATGTTGACTTATTATCTAAGAAATCATTATTGTCAAAATCATTATTGTCAGAACTGCGAAACAGTCTAATGTCATGGTTTAAAATTAATATGCATCACTACATCCTAACCCTAACCCTCGGCACAGGTGTATGCAGTTGCGGAAAAAATTATTAGACCATCAAAAGTCATCAAAAATAATGGTTATGCAATCAAGTACTGACTCCTGTGTCTATCATGTGACTAAAATAGAATCAAAAACATGGAATGCCTAAAAGCACTGTTTTTGTTGGTACAATGCTATTACTCTTGATGTAAAGACTTATGTGATTTAGGGTATTATCAAGAAAAGCCATTTTTGTTGTTATTATAATATTTGTCCAACCAAATGTGCCTTTAGGTATACTAGGCATTAAAATGAACATGAACTTAAAGAAAACATAAGGTGGTCTAATAAACTTTCATTTCTCCTACACTGAATATGCAACATGCAGATCATTCATGAACAGTGGTGGCTGGCGAAATAATTTTTTGGTGGGGTGCAGTGTGCAAGTCACCACTATTTTAAAATATTAATTCAAATTAAAATAAAAAACAGTATGTGTTCATTCATTCATTCATTCATTCATTTTCTGAACCCGCTTTATCCTCACTAGGGTCACGGGGGTCACATGGAGCCTATCCCACCTACTTAAGGGCGAAGGCGGGGTACACCCTGGATTTTCCCCAGTTACAGTATGTGTTTTCAGTCATTTTTTATTCCTGTAAATTCCACCTGTATGTCCTTCAAACATGCACATTTTTCCATGACTCTATTGTTAAAGTCAGGTATATCTCTGATACGTGTCTTTTCTTCTGATAGTATGGCCAATGCATGTAGACCAGGCCTAAAGGTAGTGTGGGCAGATCACATGGTGGTTATAAAAACAGACCCATACCCTATGGGCAAGGGTACCCTATCCCGTCACTGTTCATGAACCGGAACTGCTGCAGGATATATAGTTTTGGAAAAAATACTAGATTAATATGAAAAAAAAAAGAGCGCAAAGTCAACATTTGTCATAATTTAACCAAAGATGTGAGGGTTTTCCTGTGTGCAAAACACTGCCAAAATATATGTAGAATGCTTAATTTATAAAATCAGTAAAAACAATAATTTGTGTTTTAACTAATGATAAGAAAAACACAATTTTGCCAGTGATAAGTGGGGTAAATAAAATGAAACCATCTAATGTTGAAAAACAGCAGAAGTAATTCAAATTCCTAAAACAGAGGCTATTAAAAGGCTATCAGATGGATTATTACACTGAGTCTCTAATCAAAAATACACTAATATTTAAGTCAAAATAAAAAAAAAAATTCTGGCTACACATGGCAGATGTTGTTTCACAATTATTTTGCATTCTCAGATAACTTTCCATTTTTCTCTAAGTTTGTGTAATTATACTACAAGTTACTAAACAACTGCAAGCTAGTGCTAAAAAAATGCTGACAGGATAAACATGAGTCAGAATTATGATTACTGTTAAAGGTTAAGAATGCAAAAGTGTTACAGTTGATTCCTCAAATAACCCACAGTGTTAAATATTACCTGTTGCTGTGTTCTTTCTGTCCACTGAATTTGGATCCAGTTCGTCATGACTCAGAAAACCTTGGATTCGCTTCAATGACACGCTCGCCTGAGAAACAATACAATGTAAACACAAAGACACTACAAAAAAAACATCACTAAACAAGCACAGGCAGGGGAAGAATGAAAAAAAAAGGGAGTGAAGAGAAACAGTCCTGACCTGGACTATACTGCTGATGACTTGAGGAAGCATGTTGAGCGGAAACCTGAGAATATTAAAGAGTGAGAGGGACACAAAGGCCTTCTCTGCATCCAGGATGTTGTTCTTGTCCACAGTCACATATACGGCGAATGTCGTCAAGGCAACCTAGAGACATAAATTTGTACATTAGCCAACCCTTGAGTCAGCAATAATCTGATTATCAGCCGCTGGTGATTCAGCAAATAGTATAGTTCCAGATACATGCATGGTCTACAGGGTTTCCTGTTAGCAGTTGTGCAGCAAACAATGACTGCACACATTTATTTGATTCTAACTCTGACTCAAATGGAAGTGGTGACGCATGATTTCATGGTATGCCCCTTAGACAACTGGAGCAGACAGGAAACTCACTGGCTTGACTTCTCAGCTGTACTTCACACACAATTGAACAACCACTGGACTGGATGGCGTTTGTCAGAGCATATGACAGTAAACAGATACACCTCAGTAATTTTGCTATGGTGACTGTGTTGGAGCTTGTCTGGTTCTGCTTTGCAACAACTGATTCCTAACTTGTGGTGTTCTGTACTGGTTATTAAGTTACCTAATGATCCTCTATACCAGGGGTGTCAAACATGTGGCCCGGGGGCCAAAACCGGCCTGCCAAAGAGTCCAGTCCGGTCCGCAGGATGGATTAGCAATATACAAAAATTACACTCAAGATATTAACAATCAAGGATGTTAAAATAATTTTATGTAAATTGTATCTAAAGTAGGTCAGACCAGTAAAATACTATTATAACAAACTATAAATAATGAAACCCATAATTTTTTCTCTTTGTATTAGTGTAAAAAAAAGTAAAATTACACAAAAATTTTTACACTTGAGGGTGGGAGGGTGCAATTTTGTTTATTACATTATACATTTAATTTTTTTTCTCTGCACTCTAATTACAGTGTTCTTGCATTTGTTGTCTTTGTATGATATATATATGTATGTATATATGTATACAGTGTGTCTATATGCATATATGTATCAAAAAGGAAGGTAAATTGTAATTTTGTGACTGGAAGTGTCCCATTTTCCTTCACAAAAAATATTTAGGGAAAAAAAAGTTTACATTTACAGACTAGCCTTTTACCAAAAAATGTGACAAGTGCAATTTTAACAATATTCTGCTTGTTATTAAATGTGTATTTGTCGATCCACTGTGATCTGTAAGTTGTAATGAATATGTGAAAATGACAAGCTGAGGCAAAATAATGTCATAAATTGGTAAAATTGCACTTTTTTCTTATTAAATTTTATTTTGTTCATAGTTTTTCATCTTTTTGTACATTTTTTTTTAAGGATAGTTTGTAGATGTAAACATTTTGATGATGTAATTTCACTTTTTTTTACTCTAAAACATAGAAGTTAGACATACAAATTTTGGAATTGATATTACTTATACATTATTATGTTATTATTTCACTGGTCCAGCCCATTTGAGGTCATAATGGTTTGTATGTGGCCCCTGAACTTACATGAGTTTGACACCCCTGCTCCATGCCAAAATAAAGTTGCTGAAGGAAATACTGGTTCTCAATATATTCGATACCGATACTGTATCATGAAATGACAAATCGCAATATATTCTTTTACTACTAATCATACATGAAATCTGCAGAAACACAAGAAATCGAGGGAACGAGTACTACAACAGTAGTATTATGATATTGTAGGTCATGCATGCAGGTTTTCAAAATTGATAACATTGTTCACTATGAACACTAAATGTCAATACAATCTAAAATAAAGTCACTTTTTTACTATTTTCCACTTATATGAACTGAGTGTACCAGGAAAGGGGCACTGGTCCAGGCCATGGTGGACAGCGCTCCCAGATAGGCTGTCTTTCGTAGCACATTGAGCTCCTTTTGCCGGATAGCCAGGACCTTTTCTTTAAAGGAGTTCTCCCAGGCGTACAGCTTCAGCACTTTAATGCCGTTCAAGATCTCGTTCATAAGTTTGATCCGAGAATCTTTGTACTGCATCTGTTCCACCTGGAAGTGAGTAAGAGGATAATGGAGGAAAATGTGATGAGTGAGCAAAGACAGAAAAGCAGGCAAGAGAAATAGTTTCTGCAAGTTTCTTCATCAAGTTACATTTAGCATTTTTAAGACCATTACTAATGTAGTTCAAGACCTAATTCATGTCCATACTGGTAAAAACATACATAAGCTATGACAGAAAATCAGTCTTAGCTTTCATGATGTGAATGCAGAACAACACAGGGTAAAGTTTTAGGATTTTCTGACTTGTCCCATGACTCTACTGCCTTTCTAAGACAAGATATGTAATTTTATTGATCCCACCATAAGGAAATTTCACTGTTAGCAGCAGAAAAATACAAAAAATGAATAGCAGAAAAGACAGGCATAAAACATGAGTGAAACATGAAACATACATTTAAAAAAAGAACTCTGCTATTTATGTAACGTTTACATATATTTATACTTAAATATGATTGACATATTTACAATATATCACATACCCAAAGTTCCGAATAACAGAAGTCTGTTTGATGCACTATTTTTAGAAATCGTTGTTTTTTTTGTTTTTTTTTATGATTTATTTATTTAAGACAGGAGGATCAATGCACATTAATGAATATTTTAAAAAATACATGTAAATATGCCAGATTATAGCCCAAGGCTCATTTCTATCTGCAAACCTCCTGGCAGGTTAATGTCATACACAAAAAAAAAAAGAGACAAATACACCATAAAATGCACCATAAAACACAGACACCATAAAATGCAACACGGACAATGTTAGGACAGACATGTAGCACAAATAATTTCATATTATTTAAAATTCACCTGTATTGCACATACTGTTAGCCTACACAACATACTGAGCGAAAATAACTTTGGTGTGTATTTACGACAGAGAACAAAAGCCTAAAATGCTGGTTATTAAATTTCTAAGACTCTGTAAGGACTCTAATTTAACAAAAAAAACAGAAAAAAGAAAAAGTAGTTTTCTACTTCCAAAAGTATTAGCAGATGTGTCAGTGTTCACCAGGTTAACTGGGGTGTCTGTGTCGTACCTGGTAAGCTCGGGTTTTCATGGCGATGACAGCATTAAAAGGGATTAGTAGGATCATGACAGCTACCCCAGCCAGCACAGATGGGCCCAGGTTCTGGAAAACGCAGGATAGTTGCTCCAATAAAACCCTGAACACTCTCATTTATGCATATTTTTATTCATATATTCAAGTTTATTCTACCCCAAACAAATTATTTAACATGCAAGATTTTTTAACATACCTGCCAGAGGAAATACAGAGCCAGCATGATCTGCAGAGGAGCTGACCAGAGCATGTTGAGGAAGGTGGTGAGGTCCATGAACCTCTGAGCATCGACAGACATCAGGTTCACCACTTCTCCTACGGTAGATGCTCGCTTGGCAGCATTAGTGATCACCAGCGCCTGCACAACAGGGACCAAGAGAAGAGAGGATGATTTTGATTGTTGGCTGGGACAACAATCATTCAACAAATTTCATTTCAACAAATGAAAAGCACTCTGTATTTTTATTGAATAGAACTACCTTCTCCTTTACACAGCTTAGCATAAACCAACTCCTTTAATATTTGACTGTGTTTGGTTTGGATCATGTTTTTACCGCTAAATGCGCAAAATTCAATGCCTGATATGAAGAGCTGTTCAGATATTTATAAAATGTCCCTGATGGTGCCCTAGTGTTCCACTGAATGTCTCAGGAACTCTTTTGCTCCTGCTGTTGTACAGTTTTATAATGACAATTTTATTTTGAAATTGCTACTGTATTTGAATTTTTTTCTGTGGTTGTACGTTTTATGAAAATTTTATTTGGAATTGGTATTGGCTGTTGCACTGATGCTACAGTGGTCTGTAGCAGAGTCTGTAATAATGTTATTTTTTGTACTGTGTGATAAATATTGTGAGTCCCTGGCATTTTAATTCCCCATTTGGGGATTAATAAATCAATCAATCAGTCAATCAATCAATCAATCAATCAAAAACACAGACTTTACAAAATTAACATTGTCAGTGTGATGTGAATTCTGTATTAGTGACATTAAAAAGCACAAAAAGGGATCTTTTAACAGTGGTGAGAAAAAGTAGAATAATTCATTGCTCTGTTTTGCTGTCCACATACAGACATAACAAAATGCACACCTACAGTCATGGAAAAAATGATTAGACCACCTTTGTTATTCTCAATTTCTTGTTCATTTTAATGCCTGGTACAACTAAAGGTACATTTGTTTGGACAAATACAATAACAACAAAAATAGCTCATAAGCGTTTCATTTAAGACCTGATATCTATTCATTTTCCATTGTTTTCTTGATAATAACCAAAATCACATTAGTTCTTACATCAATATCTATGACAAAAACAGTGCTTTTAGACATCCCATGTTTTCTTTTCTGTCTGTTTTAGTCAGATGAAACACACAGGAGTTAGTACTTGATTACATAACCATTGTTTTTGATGACTTTCGCTGGTCTAATATTTTTTTTTTTCCAGTGACTGTATGTCTTAAAAACTGATTCAGAACTGTGTGTTTGCATACCTTCCTGTAGATAGCTCCTATGACGGCTGTGCGTACATTCATGCCTGTGACAAAACAGTACTGAAAATGCTGGTGGAGGATGAGCGTCTGCAGAAAAGCCGTAAAGAACATGAGGAAGGCCAGTGCGTAACCCCACCAGGCAGGAGCACTCTGTTCTTTGGTGAATGAGATCAACATCCTATTTGAGAAAACAACAAACACACAAAAAAAGAAGAAGAGATCGTCTTTTAGATAAAGCCCACATCACTGATCTCATCTGGACTGTGAAAAGCTGATTCTGGCACAAATGTAATAAGCTTATAAAGAACTCTGAAAATGTAAGAAATCACCACTGATGATCCTGTTATCTTCTTCATTTATAATGATGTTAAGTTTCAGATAGATTATATAATATAAACACCAAAATATAGCATATCTTAAAGGAATCTCACTACAAATTGCACTATCCCAAGATGCAGTGGTAGAAAATAACTAATACATATTTTATATTTCTACATCAAACCATTTGAGAGACAAATTGTCTACATTTTACTTATTTGACATCTTTAGTTACCAGAAAGCCTATTTTTCAGATGAAGATTTTACACAGAGAGCAACTGAATCCTCAACTGAAATTGAAATGAAAAATAACCCATTTTGTAGAGGAGAAAAGTCAATTCTATACTGTCATGTTGTTAAGTCATACACAGTTATGTTTGCAGGGATCAGTTCTAGTAGAGCTGTTAACTGTTGAGCTGTAAAATTCTATTTTTATAGTTTTGTAACTTTTGTCTAATTGAATAAGCATCATCTTTGACATTGTAACTTGAATAATTGATACATTCAGTTACAGTCTGACAGCACACATCCATCTTCTCTTGCAGTGTGTGATAACGTTGCGATGCAAAAGCAGCATACCGACAGCTGCTCACTGGTGTATGAAGGCTGCAGAAAAGATACGAGTCTACAATTGATTAGAGATGGCAAAACCTGACAACGCCTCTTGCTAAACCATCTCAAAGTCAGACACCCCTTAAAAACAGAATTAATCAGCAATGGTAGAAAAAATCTTCAAAAATTATGAGCTGTCCCTGATAGTTTATCTTACTTGGTTCTAACAGAGGAAATAAGGCTTTCACAGAGCTGCATCTCTATCTATAAACACTAGATGTTTAGCGGGAAAACATATTTACATGCTTTTGCATCCGGAACAAAAGACAGCTCGCATCTGTGTGATGACTTTGCGTCAATAAAGTTACCACAGATGCAAAAGCAAGAAACCCGGCATGCAAAACCATTTCAAAAATAGTATTTGATAAGAAGAGAATAAGCATATATTGTCCATGCCCGACACTTGCAAATACAGAGACACAGAGATGCAAACTAAGCCGAGGTGAACAAGTAACAAAATGCCTCTGGACAACAGTTATAGCTTTGATGGTGGTACAGACAGACTCGTCACTACTGAATTTACATGAAACATGTGACTTGCTGCAACAATATTGTTATGAAATGGTGGCCTTGCTGCATGAAAATTGGATATGTGGTCTGACAGTATGTGAACAGAGTAAACTGTATCTCAGTTTAGTTTAGAATTTTGAGATGACTCATCAAAATGTACATAGGTCGACCTTCCAGCAATTTCTTAAAACCCCTATTACATGCCTAAAACCAAAAGGGATTGGGCCTTTTCTGTCTATGCACCAAAGTTCTGGAACAGTCTCCCACTTCACATTAGATCTTGCCCAACCATCACCAATTTTAAATCTAACCTGAAAACTTATTTTTTTACCCTTTTTTTTTTACAAATCAGTCTGATACAGTTGCCTTGTTTTTATGATTGTATGTTTGTATTTGTTTTTATCTGAGTCTTGTTGTTGTTTTAATTTCTACTTATTAGAATTCCTTTTATTGTTTTGATCCCTATTAATTAATTTATTTTAACTTAGCCAATGAATGCTCTAACCTGTTTTCTGAAAGTTATTTGACCTTTTGTCTGTAAAACACTTTGGGTCAACTTCTGTTGTTTTTAAATGTGCTATATAAATAAACTGACTTGACTAATGTACTTTACATTGCAATAACACGCAATTTACAGTGGTTTGTTTACCTTGACATTAGGGATGTAAGGATATATCCTTAATCGATTAAAATCGATAAAGATAAGGGGGATTTAGATCGATACAGCACAATATCTGCATTGATGCGCTACTTCAACAATAGGAGGCATTGTCTGATATTACTGCCACTTGTTTTGATGTCACGGTCCACTAGCAAGCATCGTGGACTCCGCTCTGCACTGCCCCTATTCATTTCTATGGGATGTATCCTGACGCGTGAAGGCGCTTCTGCAAAGCCTTGTGGGTACATGGTGCATCCAAATCAATGGGTCCATCCCATCAAAAGTTTTCAATAAGTCTTTTCGCCAGTCTGTTATGCTTGCACTCTACACAGAAACAAAGCGAAAGGTGAGCCAAACTCTGAATGAAGCCGAAAGCATTGCAACAACAACAGATGGCTGGACTAGCCTGGGTAGCCAGAGTTACCTGACGATCACGGCTCATGTGATAACAAGTGAGTAGGGCATGGCGAATTTTGTTTTACAAACTCATCCTCTCTTTGAAACACAAACTGAAGCATCACAGAGGTTCTAATGTCTGCTAAAAGAGAATGGGAGTGTTGTGACGGATAACGCAAGGAACAGGGACATTGCTGTGACAGAAGCTACTGGAGCTACCCTTGAACAAGCTAATCATAACGTAGCCACTCGTTGGAACAGCAGTCTGGTAGGAATCAATTAGAATCATATCGTGGACCCAAAATTGGAATTTGAATCGAATTGTGCGGTAAGTGTATCCTTACATCCCTACTTGACATCAAATTCAACCATATTACTGTTACTCTCTCTCACACATTAACACTGTACAGTTTATGAGATATGTAGAATGTCTGGAGTAGTTTACATCCCACCACATAAATTTATCTGTGGACATATGCCTTCCTTGCAGAACAAGATAACCTCAGATTGAATGTCAAACGTGTCCCTTCTTAAGGTGAGACACTACAGGCAAAAACATAGATTTTTCATGCAGTGGTCAATTTTGAGATTTTGGGTTAGTTTATTCCTTCAATATGTGTTCTTTCAAACTGCTATAAAGAATACGTTAAAAATATACATTCAGATGTTTATTCTATTGCAGTTTGTTTACTTGAGGCAGTAAGTTTCTCCTGAATTTACAAAGAAGTTTACATTCCAACATGACATGACGAGTTCTGTCTGTTTCCTTTAGTCCGTCATGACCGGTATCACCTATGTACACCAAACTGTACACTTATACACTTAGCAGTATTCTGAAGATAT
>JAPTGZ010000012.1:23263024-23274494 GCA_029814645.1 Fowleria isostigma
AAGATATAAAGTGTAAACTCAGTGTGAGATGAAGAATGTAAATGTCAAATGTAATGTAAAAATATAAAAGTGGAAATATACAAACCCACCATAAAAATACAGAGCTAAACTAAGTATAAAAATATAAAACCACAGTAAACAGTAGAATAAGGATAATAAATGTAAGACCTGTTATATTTCTGTTAAACATTGCACAGGATTCCCATTGATAAAATTACACAGGGGATTATGATTTAAAATACAGACTGATTTATGTCTTTGTGTTCAGTGCAGTGATTGCTTTCAGAAAAAAAGCTGTTCCTAAACCTTTCTGTTCTTGTTTTGTGTATCTTATACCGTCGGCCTCAGGGTAGGAGGTAGAACTGCCAAGTTTTTCATTTTCTGTTAATTCTTATTTTTTACATGTGGTTCTTTTCTACCCATCTTCTTCTTTGCACTTGTGTGTTATTTGATGTTGCTGTAAACTGTGAAATTTCCCCAAGGTGGGATCTTATCTTATCTTATCTTATCTTATCTTATCTTATCTTATCTTATCTTATCTTATTTTATCTTATCTTATCTCGGTGTCTTCCCTGGTCAGTTTCTCTTATTGTTAAACCTCACAGACCTCACTAGTCAATGCACTTCACCACCACTTCTTCCTTTCTCCTTCCTCTCATAATCAGACCGGCCAGTTAAGGTGTTAAAAATCTCAACATATCTTTCCTAGATGGCTGAGTAGAAATATTAAGTGTAAATATGCTATAGATGTGTTTAGAACTGAACCAGAAATTAGTGAACGAACTAACGTAGCATCTACCACCACCAGTAAAAATACAAGGAAATCTCTTCAAAATCATTGAAATCATAATCAGACCGGCCAGTTAAGGTGTTAAAGGTCTAGACTCGTCTTTCCTAGGCGGGTGTGTAGAAATATTAGTTATAAATATGCCTAAGATGAGTTGAAAACCGAACCAGAAATATGCTGATGTCATACTCCGAGAGATGTTCATCAGAAGTCTTGACCTTGTTTGAGCAAATAGTGATGTAACCACTTATAAATGCAATAAATTAAGAAGACATTAAAACAAGTTGTAGAAATTCACTCTATTTTTGCTGAAACAAATATATACATAGCTCTGCAGCACCTGGAGGGTTCACATTCAAACTTTATGAACTATTAGGGTCCACAAATACACAAATAAATGAACCAATGGCTAAAAAAAGTGGGTTTAGCAAAATATCGCCTATTTAACAATTAATAGAATGGATCAGTTTAAATCTGTTTTGACATATTTCCTATCTTCATCATATATTTACAGGTTTCATGTTATCGCTGCTTGATGCTCATGTTATTGAAGGAAGTAGTTGATTTGATCAGTAATATAACGGACTTCCTCTTAGTCTTGCTGACATAAATGTTAAATGTGAAGAATTATCAATGGCTGGTCAAGTTCCTGTTTGAAGGCACATTTAGTATGTTGTATGTTGGCTGCACAATATATAAAAAAATACTGAAATCACGATAACGAAATGCACAACATTCATACCACAAAGTTAAGATCATTTCATTTCTTTTTTTTTTTTTTTTTTAATTAACTTTCTATCTTACACACCATGGGGTACCAGAATGGTTTTATCTACTGTTCTAACATGATAGTTTTTATGACCAAAAAAAATAATAAAACCTGCAATAAAGCTACTGTGCTGGTTGAATGCAAGTTTACATGTTATCAGTGTTGAATAGATGTGAATATTTTCAGAGCACAACTTTGGCCAAGGCCTGAACACTCATATTTGAAAAGTTTATTTTTTTTATATGCAGTATTTACGAAACCAGGGAAGCAATGAAATATTGTATAATTAAAGCTCTTCCATGGTGGTACTCTGGCACTTTTGTAATTACCAAATACATCCATGTCATTTACACATTGTAATATGTGAATAAAATGACCAAATATTTGACTGTGTTTGTGTTGAAGGTCTACGGTAACAGCATCACCAGTTCTACCACAGAGTCATGTAGACTGTAGTAGAACAGTATTTTGTCTTAAATTTTAAATAATGGAGCCAGTATACAAACAAATTTTAACATGGTTAAGAAACATTTTTATTAGTAGATGAAATTGGTATTTCTTTAGATGAATGAGAAATATTGCAATATTACGGTTATTGCAATGCTGTACAACCATATTACAAGTTTTGCCAATATCGTGCCGCCCTAGTTGTATGTGTTTTACTATTTTATCATTCAGGCAGGCTGAGGTAGGGGTGTCAAATATACTTATTACACATGAGCCAAAATTGACCCACTATAGGGTTCAATCCACAAATGCAAAAATTACACTCTTTATTGTTAGTATGTCTGTGTAAAAATCATTTTAGTTTAGCCCATATAGAGCCCAATGTATCAAGTGGGTCAGATCAGAAGAATACTATCATAAAAACCTCTAAATAATGACAACCCATGTACACTGTGAAATTTATTTTTAAAAAATGGTGCAATGTTAATAATATTGTACCTGTTAATGACTGTTTTGTGCATTTGTAGGTCCACTGTGATCTGTAAGCTGTAATGCATGTGTAAATGATAAGCTAAAAGAAAGAATGATAAGATAAAAGTGTTAAAATTCCACCTCTTTTTCTGAGGAAATTCAGGATGTTCATATTACTCATATTTTTTAAAGGATAGTTTGTAGATGTGAACATTTTGATTTTGTAATTTTAGTTGTTTGTTTGTTTTTTATTCACTTGAAAACATAGAGAAAAGTTTGGCGTTGTCATTATTTAGCCTACAGGTTATTATGCTAATATTTCACTGGTTGGACTCACTTAGGATCATATTGGGTTGTAGATGGCCCGTGAAATAAAATGACTTTGACACCTCTGAGCTAATGGGTATGTTCTCTTCTATGTGGTATTTTTAATCTATTAAATATGAAGTTATGAAGATCCTTAGTGTGTAGCTTAACAAACAGAGCTGCTCCCTATGGGAATATAGAATGACGTTAATAGACTGGCCTTTCATTAAATCCCAGCTATTACTCTGCAATACTCTGCTACAAATACTCCACTAACATATTTAACCCATAAGGACCCAGAACTACGCAGCCATATAAAATCCTTCATGTGATTAGTTATATCTATAATTTTTGTGGTAACTTTAAATTACCAAGTTGTTTATCACATACAGGCTTTTACAGGGGTCCCCAAAGTGCGGTACACAGATGAAGCCCAGGGGGTACTTTATTTTATTTTATTTTTTTTAAATACATTAAATAAGTCATTATACAGCTAATACAAAATAAATAATTAAGAAATAATGCTGAAATATAAAACACAATAAATACATTCATATAATTGTTTTATCATCAATCCTCTTGTTTATGCTTTGGTGACATTTTAAGAACGTTTCTATTTTATATTTTTCAAAATGAGTTTGAGTTGATGAGGGGTTTTTTTATGATGAAAGGCTCATTTATTAAGTAATGACTAATTTCTTTAGTTACTTATCAATAAAAGAGGGAACTTTTCAGATTACTTTTAAAAATGTGCTATTGGTTAATATGTACAGTTAAATATATGTTGTATAAGTCTTGAAAATATAAACAAACATCTTTGGCACAGGAACAAATTTTCCCTATTTTTTGTCAGTCAAAAATGCTGAAGTGACAGTTGGAGGTACTTGGTTAACACTGGGGAGTCCCTTGAAAAGGCAGCAGAGCAGTTTTAGAGAGTGGCATAAGTGATCTATGTGAAACTGTATGACACCTGATTGTTTATATATAACTGTATTAATTGTATAAAGTTTTCTAGGTTGTGAAAATGGTTCATTGAATGTTTGTTCCATCATATTGTGACACCAGATTGTTCTGAAAATAGCTTTCCTAAAAAACACCTCAGTATCGCCTGCAGTTGCATGTAAACATTAGTCTATAACTGTGTTATTTGCTAAATTTGAAATTATTGTTTTGAACTTTTCAATTTATATGTTCATTGTAAGTTATGGAAATGGTTCATTCAACCTGTTTTTGGTAAAAAATAGCTACAGATTACATTTTTTTCCTACTCGGATTTCATGTTATTTTAGATTTAGTGTGTTAATACAAGATGCCAAATGAAAAAAATAAAAATAATAACAACTGTATAGTCACACAGGGGAGGTTGTGCTGAAAATTATAAGTACAGCACAATTCTTTATGTACATTTTCTTCGTATATTCGCCATGTTAAATTCTATATGTGTATTCCCTGCCACTACTGCATACTATTCTATACTATGCAGACTTGCTCAAGCTTATGTATGTATATTTCGTGCTTCTATTTGGTTTTTTTTAGCAATCTTTCTATGTATGTCTGTGTACACGTAATGAGATGTATATAAACAGTATTGAATACTGTACATGTATGTGTAATTAGCACTGTGCATAGAGTGCACAAGCTCGAAATAAACAATACAATGAAATGATATATCATTAAATGTACATAACAACAAGCGTCTGCAACCACTGCCACATACCAAACTACATGGGCTTTCCTGGTGATGGGTTTACCTGTGGTATTTGACTGTATTGAGAGGATTTGTAGGTCAAAAGTTACTAAAAAAAATGCCTTTAGGTCTTTGATGGTTAAAGTTTTTCCCCTATTAAAAGTATACTGACTTAAATCACAGTACTTATCTGTTGGTCTCTGCAAACGCAAACGAAAGCTCGTAATTCAGTATGACATTAATTGAGAGCTCGTTAACACTGCAAATGCTATTAAGTGGGTTATTTATAGTTAGCATGTCCCTTACTGTACTCGTGAATGGCTGCCCGGAAAGAAAACAAAAGCGTCCAATGACATAACATTGTACAACCTTGTCAGGTAGCGTCGAAGTCAACGCGAGGCCAATGGAGTTACGGTATCTTGTGACACGGAGGGGGAGAACCTCCGGTAACGGAAGCGGGTACTCACCCAGAAGGGAAGGTCTGGTCCGCACAGCCGCTCCATCTCCGTCACGGCGGGAGACCGGGACCAACCGGAGAGCCTCTTACCCTCTGCAGGTCGAGCCCTTTCTGGACAAGCAGCTTTACTTTCTTCCCCTCGCGCTCGGGTTATCACATGCCACGTTCAGACAGACAGACACACACAGACACACAGACAGGTAATGTATGTGTTCCGGGGGCTCGCTTCGGTTTCTGTCTCTCCCCCCTCCCCTCCCTCCCTCATCCGACAGCGTGGACGGACTCCCGGTAGGAAAACGCACCGCTTCTTCCGCCCTGCCGAGACACGGAAAAGTCAACGGATCCGGAGTCTGCCAAGAATTACGGAGTGTTAGTACGGGGAGGGGGGCGGTCGTTATGGAGGCCACGCCCCCTCCGCTACTGTCACCCCTCCCCTTTTCTCACATACATGTACACAACATGACTCGACAAGATCCGCCTTTACTATGATGCACCGTCATGAAAAGAATGGAGCAGAAAACACTGGATACAACTACTGATCTTATCAAATACATACTCTGTTTCTCTCGAGTACAAAAATAGCAGTCAATGACAAAAGAGGAACTCATGCATTTCGTTCATTTGTTTTATTCATTCCAATCTCAATGATCAGAAAGAAGCAGGATGAAGAAAACATATAATACCTGCCCCTTTCTTACAGCATCAGAAAGTCACCATTACAGCTTTTACTATAAGGATAAACTCACATAAAGATTTTACACTACTGGTCAAAAGTTTTAGAACACTCCAATTTTTCTGATTTTTTTTCAATTGAAATTCAAGCAGATCAAGTCCAATGAACAGCTTGAAATGGTACAAAGTAAATGGTGAACTGCCAGAGGTAGAAAAAAAAAGCCAAAATTAACCAAAACTGAAAAATAATGTACATTTCAGAGTTATACAAAAGGGCCTTTTTCAGGGAACAAGAAAGGGGGTTAACAACTTAAAGCAGTTCTGCAGCAATGCAGGTTGATCAAACCTTGAAAGTCGGTGCTACCAGTTCCTCCAGGTGTTTCTACACATTTATGGAACTTCTGTAACAGAGTTGGAAAGAACTTTCTGAAGAATATTTATTTCCATTGTTGAAAGAATGACACCCATGTGTTCAACTGTTATATCTGCCAAAGGTGGATACTTTGATGAGTCAAAAGTTTAGCATGTATTTTGGTTTCTAAATTGATTCCATGATTTCTTTTTAACTTCAGTTGTTTATTTGTTCTCTGCTTTAATTTCAGAGTACACTGAGACATTAAACTGCATCATTTTCAATGAAATTCTGGAAACATTGGGGTATTCTGAAACATTTGACCAGTAGTGTATATACTACTATTGCATATCTTTCTAAATTTTTAAGATATTGAAAATAAATGTAACTTCTGTAATAATGAGCCTGAAACTATAATACACTTATTCTATCAATGCAACCACGCTATTACCCTTTGGACTACATTGACAAAATATATATTGTGTAAAATCAAAAAGCCCACTGTTATCAATTGTAAATCTGTCATAACATATTTTATTCGCCAAGAGAGCAACACTGAGTTCATTGTCAACTTGATAATTCATTCATTCATTCATTTTCTGAACCCGCGTTTATTTGGTAAATTCCATATCCATAAATGCAGAGTATTAAAAATGACTCCCAATTTTTATGGACTGAATTTGAACATTAAATGTACACTATTAAGCTTCTGGACTCCCAAATGTGATAAGGTCAAACTATATGGAGAACTTTTTACAGAGAATTAACTCTTTAAAATCCTTTTGTATTTGTCTTTGTACTATTTATTTATTTATTTTTTGTATTCCAAAAAGCCATGGAAAATGGATAAATATCAGTTCTGAAATTTAACTACTATGAGTTATTCCCTGTGTGTTTATATGTAATCCAAGACACAGGGGACTATTGCTCGTCAGACTGACTTATGACTTATACAAAAAACTCTGGCAAAAAATGTGTCCCAGAGCGTTAGAAATAGACTAAAGCATATTATTACAAAAATGTGCAGCCTGGTCTATAAAGATGTGCAAGATTATTTGTGTTTGTCTGTGACTTGTCACTTGTATTTTTGCTCTTGTTTTGTTGTAATATGTTTCATTTGAAATAAAGTTTTAAAAAATAGATATAGCTATTGCAGTAAAAAACAAAAACAGTTTACTTGACAGCAAAAGAAACAAATCCAAAATCCATAAGT
The DNA here is from genome assembly GCA_029814645.1 of Fowleria isostigma. Taxonomy (NCBI): domain Eukaryota; kingdom Metazoa; phylum Chordata; class Actinopteri; order Kurtiformes; family Apogonidae; genus Fowleria; species Fowleria isostigma. Next base: position 23,270,186 of record JAPTGZ010000012.1, read on the forward strand.
AAGACTATTTAATTACATATTTTTGATGCATTTTCTCTACTCACTTCTTATACAACCTCTTAAACTAAAAATATTAGTACAGCTCTTCTTCTCCATTTACAAAAAAATCCACATTCTGACACCAACAACAGAAATACACATTTGCTTTATTTGAGTCCTTATCTATACTGAAGCCCAAAATTATTCCCCTGTCAAATACAGAATGTCTTTTTTTTTCCAGTTACAGAGGTGGCAGAAGTACTCACATTCTACACTTAAGCAGAAGTACAGCAACTTGTGTGAAAAAATATTCTAATAAAAGTAGAAGTACTGATTCACCTCATTTACTTAAGTCAAACTAAAAAAAAAAAGTGCAACTTCTCAACTGTAATAAAGTACAAAAGTAAAAAGTAAAACTGCATTTTTTGCCATGAATGAAACAGTACTTATTTAACCAGGCAAAATCATGAAAGTTTCCATTTTCTAATTCCAAGCGTGGTGTGATTTGCTACATTCGTATGGTATCAGAATTCAAGAAAATGTGAAAGTAATCCAAACATTTGGATTACAATACTCAAATTGAGCAATGTAACAAATTACAGTACAGATTACACTGTACTCTGTAATCTATAATGGAATGCATTTCAAAAGTAATCCTCCCAGCACTGCCAACAACTCAGGACATTTACACAGTACGTCCATACATACATACATACATACAGTACACAGGAACGATGAAAGAAATCTAATCCAGTAGGAAGAATTTACAAAGGCATGTTTGCTTTGGAATAAGTGTACATTACTGCAACTGCTGGTAGGTTTTTTTTTACTACTGTTATTGCAGTGGTAGCACAGAATCTGTCACTGCACCCTCTTAAGAATTATGTAAGCAGCACTAAACTGTCTATTACTGTCATAATATTTGAGAAAATAGGCAAATAAAATAAGCTTCACAGAAAATGGATGAGTTGTAAACCTTTAAAATCTAAGGTATGTTCTTTTTTTTGCTTTGGTATGGGTTGTATTTTGCAGGACTGGAAGGATAGTCTTGGAATTTCCCTCATGATTCTTATGGCTTCCCATCCCCGACCACATCAAACATGAATATAGAGAGAAGGACAATTATGGCAATATAAATGCTGCTGCAGCTATAGGAGCTGTAAAAACCCCAGTAAAATTGCAATTTAATAACAACTCATATGTTCTTAATCAAACTTTTGATTCAGCGATAAGCACTACTATGACCTTAAATGTAGTGCAACTAGAACAAAATGATCTTTTCTGGATACAATAGATGCTTCTTGTGCTGGATTAGCTCACCCACAGCTGACACAGAGAAAGCATTTTAGTGAAATCGTGGCTGAGGTTACAGGCAGCCCAGGGCAACTTTAACCCCATTTTACATTTGTTTTAACACATTATGTACAATATGTTCCAGACATGAACTCATTATTTAAAACCAGCAGACACATTTTTTTTTTTTTTTTTTTTTCCCCAATGCACTAAGCATATGACTTGTTTTCTCTTGTTTTCATTTTGGGGTTAAACTGGGATTTGTCGCCTTACAGCTGGGGACTTCCTCTGAAACTACGGTGGTCAAGAAGTGCAAAACATATTTACATTTCAAAAAACACATAAACAATAAAACAAAATTGCATTTAGAAAACACATTTACATTTTGAAAACAGTTTCATTTCATAAAACATGTTCACAAATCTGAAAACAAATTTACATTTTAGGAAGCAAATTTACAAAATATTAAATACTTGTTTCAGTCCTGAGACAAATCTACAAGTGGCAAAAAACAAATACAAATCCCAAAACAAATAATTAACAAAAAAGCAACGATGAAGCTCAGTGATGATGATCCTAGCAAGATCCAGTAGTCATTTAGGCCACGTTTATACAATGACGGTCTGAACAGAAGACGCAAAGGTCACATTGCGTCTTCACTTATTATTCCACATTTAGACAAGCGTTTTCGGGATGAAGTTTTTGTGCATTCAGTGACACAGTGGAATTCGACTGAGTATGCATGCCAGGCGGCTAGGTGGTGCTGTCTGGCTCGCCTCTGACAAATCGGTGCGTCCAAAATTTGACAGATCCGCTTCTGTTCAGTAAAACTATCTGTACAGATTCTGTGCATTTGTTGGAAAGTTGTTGCTGCTAGAGCAGTTTGAAGGTCCGACGCATGGAAAGAATCCGACATGTTTGTTTATTTCCCTGTACTGGCACATGCATGTGACATCAACATGTACGTGACGTAAGCAGATCTGAGTGGAGTTCTGTGTCTTGGAATGTGTAGACGGAAACACTACGGCGGAGCATATTCAACTTTTCTATTCTGGAGGGTGGTTTCAGATTTTTGCATTTTTAAGCCCCAAAAATGCCGTCACCGTCTAAACGAGAGGCACTTCCCATCAAATATTTTGTCGTTTTTACCCGCAGGCGTTCTCGTGTAAATGGTACCTTAGCATTTACTTCTCCTGCCTCTCCACCAGGGGCGTGTTTAGGAAGTGGCACTGGGTGGCACAGGCAAACCCTGAAATCTAGTTGGCCACCCAAAAAAAATGGTCTGTATGTCCAGTCAGAGATGGATCATGACACTGACTGTAAACTGCACTAGTTCCTTCATCAAGGTATGAAAATGTTTACAGTTTACAGAAAACATGCAAATAATCTGAAAAAACTGTCATTTTGTTTGAAAAATGTGTGTAATTTTGGCAATATTCTGCCTAAATTTATTATTTATACAAGTACATTTACACACAGTGTTACACATACATGTGGTAACAAGAATCTTATTATTATTATTATTATTTGATTTTATTATTTATTTATTTGCATTTTATTGTGAAAGTATAGTTTGTAAATGTAAATATTTTCATAGTTTAATGTTATTTTTTCACTTTCATTTTTTTTTAAAGTAATTCACAAGAAATAGAGTGATTCTGAAATAGTATGCTATTTCAGGCCTATGTTGCCGTTGTGTTCAGGTACCATTGGAAACTTGAGAATCTGACAATTATGGCTGTGATTAAACTTTATGTCTCAGACAAATTCTTATTTTCTGCACTGATGCTCATGCTTTCATGCCACCCCATCCTAAGTCGGTGCTTCACTTGGTCCACCCCTATAAAAGATGTCTGGATACACCCATGCTCTCCTTTATTTTGATTGGTTGCTTGATTGGACCAATCACAAATGTTTCTTCTCAGAATCTCTTCAACACTTCCAGTTTTAGGACATTCCCGCTCCGTTAAGAGCTGCCTTTCATCAGTTTGTTTTGGGATTTGTATTTGTGTTTTGCCATTTGTAGATTTGTCTTGGCACTTGTACAAATTTCTAATATTTTGTAAATTTGTTTCCTAAAATATAAATTAGTTTTCACATTTGCGAATATGTTTTATAAAATGTAAATTTGTTTTCAAAATGTAAAAGGGTTTTCCAAGTGCAATTTTGTATTCAAATTTAGAATTTTTTCTTTTTTTTTTTTAATGTAAATGTATTTCGCACTTCTCAGCCACCGTAGAATTCAGATGCACATGGAACAATGAAGTGTGAGTGAAAGTTGTTTAAATGTTGACTCAAAGTGGATAACTTCACCATTCCTTTCAGCGATCACCTTGAAAGGTCAGGGATAAGCCTGTTGGAGTGGGATTAAGTAAACTCCAGGTTCACAGAGGGAAAGCACACATTTTAAGATCCAAATGTAAAACAGCTGCTGACTAATGAAGCTCTGAGCTAACAGCTTGAAAGGCACTAATGGGACCCTCACACCAAACACCATCTGATGCAACTGTGGGTGTCAAGGATAGAAACATATCAGCGGATCTCATTATTTCACAGCAGTTTGGTTACAGGCATTTAAAGTACTTTTGAGCTTTTTTTGTTGCGTATAGTATGTACAGTCGCAGAAAAAAGTATTTAACCATCAAAAGAAACAACAATTATGCAATCAAGTACTGACTCCTGTGTGTATCATGTGACTAAAACAGACAGAAAAGAAAACTTGGAATGTCTAGAAGCACTGTTTTTGTCAGTACAATGTTATAGATATTGATGTAAGACCTTATGTGATTTTGGTTATTATCAAGAAAACCATGGAAAATGGATAGATACCTGAAATTAAACTCTTATGGGCTTTTTTTGATGTTATCATTATATTTGTCCAAACTAAGGTTATAATAGTTTTTTTTCAATTATAGTTTATTTTTTGTTAGTTTTTACTTTTTTGATCTCTAATTCAATTAGTTTTAATTAGTTTTTAGACTGGATTTTTTATTTTTTTTTTGAGTTTTGTTAATTTTCCTTTATTCCAGATGCTTAG
>JAPTGZ010000012.1:23299265-23311130 GCA_029814645.1 Fowleria isostigma
AAGTAAAGATATTTATGCAAAAATGTAGAGAGTAAAAGTCAAAAGTTGCCAGAAAAATACATACTCAATTAAAGTACAGATACCTAAAAAATCTACTTAAGTATAGTAACAAAGTACTTATACTTCATTACTTCCCACCTCTGCATATGAGACCTATAACAGTTTTATTATGATTATATATCTAGTTAAGCAGTGACTGGGAGATGAGATCTAAAATATACTTATAATATATAACATAGTATAAAACATTTCACATCATTTGTTATTGATAGTCATCACTATAAATGGCTCAGCATTATTTCTTTAATGAGAGAATATTTTCCTGCATTAAATCATTTACACAACATGCAACAAGAAAATGGTGTTAAATATGTAGCGCAAAATTCTACATGTCGGTGCTTTAACATCATTTGATCAAAGACAGAAAATTAGTTTTATGTCATGTAACAAATGATCACTTCTATATGATCGCAGCAAACAATAATTATCATTTCATGTTAAAATACACATTGTGTAAAGAAGAATAAACTGAAAAGTTTTTTAATTACTTTAGCAGATAATGATATTAGCTCTATTTTACAGATAAAAGGCAAATGTGTATTGTGACAGTTACTCAAATCATAATATGTTTGGTACAATGTCTGTTATTCCTGAGTCCTTTAAAAGACTGAATACTACAATTAACAGTTGCAAGTCTGTTCTATGGTTACCGATGTAGACTGACAGGAACATGTCCTCCAGGTGATGACTTCTCACATTGTTTTAAGTCACGTGTGTGTTCAGTTTGTCTGATTGTGAGCCTCAGGTTGTAGTCAGGTGCTGGTTGTTGCTGCATTGCTTGTCATGGTCTGAATACAATAAACCCGAAGCCTCAAAAAAACGTAAACCATTCTTTCATCAACCACTGTTATCATCTTAACACCTTCACTGCCTAAATAAAACAACATGTATTTTAGTCACTGAAAATAACCTGAACTCAAAGACAAAAACAAGTGGTGCCAGGCACAACAAACCCCCACCCCTCGCATGTAGTGTAGCTTATTTTGGCATTGATCCGGTTGATGTCATCAAGTCTATACATGTACTGATGTCAGCATATCAATTATCTCTACATGTGTGCAACGTTTAGAGTAAATTGAAAAAAAAAAAAATGTTTTATACACATGTGAAATTTCATCCATTATAAGTATATGGAGAAGATAAAATTTATTAAAAATATGAAATTTGACCTACTTTCCCCAAAATGTAATCAAATCTATTCTGGGTAACTGGCAATCTACAAACAAAATTTTGTAATAATTCACCCAAAAGTTTTGCTGCTACAGATATTTGAATTCTGCCCATTATAAGTAAATGGGAAAAAAAATAATAAAAAAAAATTCTTTTTTTTTTCTTTTTTCTTTGACCTACTTTTCGCAGAAAGTAATGAGAGGTTACTGACAATCTATAAACCAATTTTGGTGTGAATTCAACCAATAGTTTTGCTGCTAGAGTGTTAACAAACAAAAAAAACCAAAGAAACACACCAAACCAAAACCAATCCCCTTTTCCTCCCCTTCAGGGGAGCGGGGTAACAATACATATATTAAAGTAATTATTATTATCATTGTTGTTAAACTAATTACAAATGTAAAATATTAGTTATTAGTTTCCTATTCCTACCAAATACCATTTTTTTTTTTGGTTTTTGTTCAACAGTACTAACCCACTCATATTAACTGAATGCCATGTAACTGCTGGGAACAGGTCATTGTATATTAGAAACCAACACGACTGACTGTATTCAGGGACTGAAAATAGTTAAATTGTTAAAAGTTATCCTCTAGTCTTTGAAGACAAACTACAAGTGACACTGTGTGAGTGTGTAAAGATCCACAGCGCAGCGTCCTCTGAACTCCACATAACGGAGCAGAGGCTGCAATAGACTTCCATCCTACAGCTTGATCATTACTTGTGGCTGCTCTGAGAAAGTAAAGTATATTGGTAAAGTATTGCAACTTTTTTTTTAATTTATTTATTTCCACAACTATCTATGTAACAAGCTCACTTCTCTAACTCCAAGGATATAAATAGAGAAAAACTAAAAGTAGAAAATTATTCATGCTCACTCCACAGTAATGAACATCTGTCTTTGACTTCACTCACAACAAAATCCATTTCTCAATGTGAAAAATGTCAAAATGTCAACATCCAACATAAAACAGTATTAGTACTTTTCTTTTTTTACTGACTGAAATAACAAAAGAAGGAAAATCCATTAAAACATATAGTGTTCTCTACTATCTAACACTGCTGACTTTATTCATGTTAAATGTTAAATGTCAATAGTCCATTACTGTACTGCTGATTATTTCAATTTACCGCAATCAAAACCACATTCATTAGTACTCCATCCTAAATGAACAAACTACTGAGCATATATTTAATTTCATTTTAATTTTGTTTTTATTATTCAGTTAGGATTTGATTTTCAGTAGCACTAACAAGACCTTCTTCAGTAAACCCTCTATTCATAGAGGAGCTGAATAAATAGCATCTAACATATGTTCATTTCTTATTAATCAATTAAATCTTGTGAAGAAAAACAAGCACACTGAGAACAGAGTGAATATTCTCATTATTTTAGAAGTTCACATACTTGCTTCAGTGACAACTCTTCTCCAGATGTATTAGGTTCTATGATGGCGAAAAGTGCTGGTGGCAAAAGTCAGAGTTAAATGTCAACAAGATCATAACTATTTTCTAGGCCTGAATTTAAATTTTAGAATTCCTCATCTAAAATCTCATCCATGTTCGAGAAATTCAGTAAACAGGTTGGGAACACAGCAACAGCTTATTTCTGTGGTAGTTGGAGAGTAAACATTTCATTTTATTTGGAGGAGTATCAAAGCACTCAAATAACCTCTCTCTTCCTCAGAAATGACTTTGAATAAAGTCTGAAAGTGTCTTCACAAAGATAGGCAGCAAAGAAGAAACCATTAGAGGAAGGCACAAAAAGGCTCACTTCTGACTGGACGCTGAAAACACTCGGAGAGGCATGTTGAAAATATGGGTGGGATTGGTTTGCGAAACTTACATGGTCTTTGCCTGGCAAGTAGTCTCAACATCCAACAGCTGAGGGAAATATATAAAGAACTGGGACACGTACTGCCTTTGTAGTTGAGACAAAAAGGAATGAATACATAAATTAGTAGATCCTCTGAGCAGAAAAAGCACCCAAGTGTTCATAATAAAAAAAAAAAAAAAAAAAAAAAAAAAAAAATCCCTTTTGGCAATAGATATCCACCCAAAGAAACTAGCAATCATAAAGTCTGTAAGAAGGTAGATAAGATATCTGGTTGATTACTCCCCAAGCAAACGCCGATAGTATCTCCTGAAGTGAATTACTTAAGGCTAGGATATTATCTGATTAGAGAACATTAGAAGAGTGTGGTTGTACCAACTTCATTAACAACTTTTGCCATTTTTCTTCCCCTCCGTCCGTTTGTCGTTTTTTTTCCCCTCCATCTATCCCCTCATGTGACGGGAACCCAAGAGAAGTCTGTGTGTGTGCTCACCGAGGTGAAAAAGCATGGAGTCTGCATTTTGTGTGCATGTTTAATGAATTTACCCATGCTACAGTATTAATGTGTTTGTGTTTGCATGTACGCAAGTGCACGAGAAACGCGCGGCTTCACCTGGAGGCGGTGTTGTTGCACAGCGTCGAGTGTGTGTGTGTGTGTGTGTGTGTGTGTGTGTGTGTGTTATGGTCTAGGATAGCTGATGAGGGACTGGCTATAGACCGAGGCCCAGCCAGCAGCCTCTCAGCTAGGTAAAGGGTGTTGAAGGATCGTAATCCAGTGGGGAAAGTCAACACTTCCTCTCGTGCCAGCACCTCCTGCCTGGCCTGCTTGCAGGGAGAAATCCCAAAGCTGCTCTCAACAAGAGCCCTGGAATCACTGCACCAGAGCCAGTGCCAGGAATGACACACAGGGCAAAGCAGGTAGAGCATATCTGTGAGAGCATAACAAGCTGCATGGCCTCCGTTCAAATGATAGAAAGTGGGACTGTTACCTGTGTGAATGGATGGAGATACGTGATAGGGCAGAAAAAAGGAGCACCTGACTTCTACTTAAAGAAGAGTCATTTGTAATGCTCTGAGTCAAACCAGTACTGAAAGAAATAATATATAACACTGTCATGTAGTGTGGAATCACTAGAGTTGTTCATTGTTTTATTGGTCATTTGTGAGAGTTCACCACTCTCACTAGTGTTGTTAGTCAAAACCGGTAAAACCAGTGGTTCTCAACGTTTTATTGGAGGATGAACTATCTCCAGGCCCCCCTCAACCCACAACATTGTACTACTGGTGCAATTATATCTTTTATTGAAAGAAACATCAATATTTTAATAATACTTTTCGCTTTTCCTTGAGTACTTTTTTGTGCAAATTAAAAATAACTTTTTAAATTTTTGTTTGAATAATACAAATAAACTCAATCAGACAGCTCCCTGAGACAATATTTTTCCAAATAAAAATAAGAAATGTATAATTATCTACAACTATGACAGTAAAGTTACTTTTTTTTAGAGCAATGAACACATTTTGGGAACAAAGATGAACCTTTTAACAATATTAGTGGCTGTAATGAGCTCCTTTACATTCCACATATCAGAACATTAATGTGAAAACTGTACAAACTGCAAAAACACAAACACTGCACATTTTTCTGTTCCAGTCCAATCCTTGTCCATTCTCCAAACCTAAACTTGTTACCTAGTCTAAGGACAGACCACCATGACAGAAGATTGGTTTGTTGTATGTCCCTAAAATGAGTCCAGGGTGCTCAAATGTTAAAATATGAGTTCCACCTGATACATGTTCAACTGAAGAGAGGGAAAAAAACAAACATGCAGGCCACGCCCACTCCACTATTTGAGAAACACTGGGCTAGACCGAGACCAAGACACTGCAGAGACCAGAAGGTATCGAGACTAAGAGTAGACCAAGACCATGACACACTAAGACGAGACCAAGACCAAGACCAAGCCCAACACCAAGATCAACACCATGACACACTGAGATAAGACCAAGTTGGTCTTGGTCCACCAAGACCTAGACCCAAAACAGACTAGAGTTACAATCGACATGACATGATTACTCATATCAATTATAGAGCAAAAAGCATCAATGACTAGTTCAATCAAATTCATGGGATCTTTTCTATTATATTGTCCTTATCTTGAAGAGGGTGTGTAATAAATAATGATACTATTCTGTGTTTGTACAAATCCCATCAAAACCACTATGTCCAAGACCAAGACAAGACCAAGACCAAATGTGTTGAGTGACAAGACAAAGAGCACGAAAAATTGGTCTCGAGACCTACATCACTAACTGAACTAACTGAAAATGCATGCTACGTGACTCATGTTGATAGATGAGGTAATGCATTAAAATTTGTAGTCATAGTATGTTATGTTTGTAATGTTAAAACTCGAGAATTGATGCTGTTGACAAGCAACAAAATTATACAAATGATTACACTGAATCTCACTGGTTAAGCTAAATTGTCTTTAGGTGTGAATGTGAGAGTGATTGCTTGTCTCTATATGTCAGCCCTTCGATGAACTGGCAACTCGTCCAGGGCGTACCCCGCCTTCACCCATAAGTAGCTGGGATAGACCCCAACCCTAGTGAGGATAAAGCAGGTTCAGATAATGAATAAATGAATGAATTATACTGAATAACATGACAAATTTCTGAGAATTTGTTGCAGATGATTGAAACAAATGGATATTTTTTTAATTAGATATTTTAATGTGAAAATGTTCCATATTTTCGATTTAAAATGTAATACTTTTTTTTTTTAGCAAATACATAGGGTGTCTATTTTCACACATAAACTTTACTTTATTAAAGGCTGCCAAAACATATTTACTCAGTCATTTTAACATTTTCAGTGTTGCTAAGGAGGTGATAATGTGACCTGCAGAGTCTAATTCAATCTGCTGATGATGATGGATGATGATTTACTATAAACACTGTGGCACAACCTGAAGGTGATGAAATAGAGCGCCTTAAAATGTGTTATGTGTCGCTAATGTCCATAATTTGTTAACACATAAACTTACAACATGCCCATTTGGATCCTAAGTATCCGGCAGAGCAGCAAAACACATTACACATTATCACTATAAAAGAAGTAAAAGAAACATCCAGATCACAGTTGATGATTCTGTAAAAATCCATGTACAAATAATGACAAAAGTCTATGTATTAGATGATACAAACAGATTTATTTGAAATTTTACCTGAGTAGTTTTTCTCCATGAAGACGGTGTGATCACTGGGATTACTGGTATGTGGTCATGACTACTTTGGTGGAGATTTGTGCTCTCTGAGACTAGTTTAGTTTCAGTTTAGTTAAAAACATTTGCTGTATTGTTACTAATCTGTGGCTCTCAAAGATCCACGTCTAACCTATTACTATAAAACAGGTTAACAAATTTTCTCAAATATCAACCTAGGCCTTTATTTACCTGAGGTGCAGAGGCTACCAGGCCTTTATCTGTACAAACCTGTATCAGTCAGGCTTTTTTATTCTACCTTTCTCTGTTTAATATGTTGAAAGGGCTGGATTTAGCACTGAACCTTGTTTTGATCCATTCCCATTCGCAATGTTAAAAGTACTGCAATGCACTTTTATACAAACATAAGACTTCCTTTGCCATTTCTAAATAAAAACTCAGTTCAGTAAATAGAAACTGTTCAATGCGTAACTGAGCTTTTATTGCGTACATGTCATCTGCCTACTGCATGTGTAAGTCTCTACAAATGACAGTTTTTCTGAAAAAGACACTCCTGCAGTGACTGAAGCTAGGAAATAACACTTCAGATAAGTGACCTAGAACAACAGAGTGTTGAAAATAGGTGGATTATATTTTTGACTGTATTAAACTAAAGCTGTCGAGGTGAACATTGTGCTCAACCGGTAACACATGGCATGACAGGCACCAGACGTTTGCCTGTGTTTACCCTGTCTGTATTTAAGGGTCAGCTTTTATTTTTACGTATTAACCTTGACCCCTGCTATTATCAGAGACCCAGCTTGTAATGGACTCCTGTTTTTTATTTGAGAAAATATGCTATTTGATTCACTCAGCACTTCTGCGGCCAACTTTATTAACTCTTTCCCCCATAAAGACAACATTTGATGAACCCCGTACCCTTAACCATGAGTTTTGACACCTCTGTTATATCACTAAAGATGTGATTTAATTGATTTGACCATTAGAACAGGTTCTGTTTCTTCAAAAGTAACAGATACTGTGATAGGTGGAGGTGGCCACAACCCATACTAGGCCAACCAATAAAATTAAATACCACATTTTCTTAATTTTTCTTTTTTTTTTTTCTTTTTATTAATTGATTATTTTTTTAAATATATTTTTTAAGTTTTACATTTTTTAAATTTCTTTATTTTTTTGTTTTATTTTTAATTTTTTTTTTTTTTTCAAAAAATTAAAGGATGTAAAACTTAAATAATAATACAGTTTCACTGTGTCTTCCCAAAGTTTGCTTAAGTAGTGATGATTGTAGCCACTGGAAAAAGAAACAACAGAAAAACAAAATGTTCTGTGGTTAGAGCTAGTAACATACATATAAGTTGTTCCTAGTTAGCATCCATGGGGGAAAGAGTTAACACATATATTAACTTACCTTCTTAAAGAGTTTATATGTAATAACGCTTTAGCAAAAAAAAAAAAGAAGTGATATAAGGAGAGCTGCTGTGTGGCAAGTGCAGTGTAGAGATGACTGGTCACAAACTGGTGCCAGGAGATTCGCTTCTGTGGAATAGTGGGAGTCTCTGTGATACAGCTTAATATTTATAGTAATAGAGATTTAATATGGTATATAAGGTATTTAATTTGTAGATATAAAAAGGAGTAACTAGCTGGCACCCAGAAGACTTGATGTCTTTGCCAGAGCAATGCAACTGAAAAGATATGCCAATTCCAAAAGCTGGATTTTCACCAAAGGTTTATAGATTCTTTCATGCTCCATTACGATCTTGTTCTCGTCAGTACATGAACACATTATCACCGCACCTGAAACAGGATGCGAAATACAGATGCTTTAGGTCAAGCCAATTATTTTAGCTGAGTGCAGAATGGTGATAGATGATATACGGTTTGATATTTTTAGGTTGTGTGTAAAAATGTCAGTTATGTAGGACACAGTGTCATTTTTGCCTATTTATCGGGAATAATGGTTCAAGTGATAAATCAATACGCATCATAACAACTTACAGACCTGCACTGAGTGAAGGCTAATGCTTTTATGGATGATATAGGTTAAAAACACAATGTACAGTCGCAGAAAAAAATTAATAGACCGTCAAAAGTCATCAAAAACAATGGTTATGCAATCAAGTACTAACTCCTGTGTGTATCATGTGACTAAAATAGACAAAAAAGAAAATGTGGAATACGTTTAAGCACTGTTTTTATCAGTACAATACCATAGCTACTAATGTAAGAATTGATGTGATTTAGGTTATTTAAAAAAAAAAAAACAAACAAAAAAAACAAAAACATGAAAAATGGATAGATATCAGCTCTGAAATTAAATTACTATGAAATATTTTTGTTGCTATCATTATGGTTGTCCAAACAAAAGTACCTTTAGTTGTACCAGGCATTAAAATGAACAAGAAATTGAAGAAAACATAGGGTGGTCCTGTAATGGCAATATTATTCATGTACTCATGTTCATATTATTCTAATTATGTCATACAGTACTCGACCCTCACTTCCAGTCTTAAGGTCATGTTAAATTTTATTAAACAGAATGTGTCGTTCACGTCTCATCCTAAAGTATAAACTATTCTCTTGTTTTGACTTCTGCAGACAAGGCAAAAACTGTACATAACCGCCTCTGTAAGATGCCGTGCTATTTGCTTGAAGCATCAACGAATAAATAAGCAAAAGACATTGAAGGCTTTTTGAGACTTTATTATTTTCTTTTATTATGAGATAATTTTTCTTTAACAGTCCAATATTTTTTTTTCGAAACTGGAAATTAAACAAATGGAAGCAAATGGAGTGTACCTGTTCTGGAAATGCATGTGAAATAAAATGAAAGTGTAGCTGACAACACTGACATAAAAATCTTAAAAACAGGGATATAATAATCTGTCTGTGCCATGCTCTGCACAGTTGGAATTAACAAGTTACCAACAAGAAAGACTATACTGGCCAAACACTGGTATTGGCCAATATTTGTGCATATCACTTTTATAATGTTTAATATGTAATTTCACCAGTAGCAGTAGCTGATATTAATCTGTTGTGTTAAATACATTTTTCCATAATTTTATGTGACTGAATTTGCAGTCATTTGAAAATAGTCTGAACAGAGAGAGAATGGGAGAGCGAATAAATAATGGGTCAATAATTTAAAGCGCTTTGGGTGCCTTGAAGAGTGCTATAGAAACCTAATCCATTATTATTATTATTAATGAATGTAAAGACTTTAACATGTAATATTACCCTAGTTTTAGTTCTATAATATTTCATGGTCACAAATAACACACAAAAAAACCCCAACTAAATACAAAAAATCAGCAATATTCATGTCCAGTATCGGCCATATTGTAATTTCAACTACCAGTCTTGGCTCAGAATGTTGCCATTCGAAGGTTATATCTCAGTACACTGAAGAATGATTCATGCTTATACTGGAATGTGAAGAAAGGCCAGTACATTTAGGATTTCATTAAGAATAGGATAAGAAAGGATAGGATAAGACTTTATTAATCCCACCATGGGGAAATTTACAGCAGCATCATATAACACACAACAGCTGCTGCAATTCGTGGCCACTCACACGGTACCGGAAGTAGTTTTAAGATAAGTGCAAAATCCTGTGTAGCTGGAACATGTCCTCCCATTCGGACAGTTCACACTTTTCATATTATCTTTCCCATCTGATCTCTGATCTTTGCTTTTTCTGCTGTAAAAACATCAGATCATCTAAATTGCTTTTCAGATGTCACATCATAAAACACATCACACCAACATCCACTGGTTAAGACCAGCTAACTGGACACCTTTAGCTTTAAAAATTATTATGAATTGCCTGTAAGAATGAATGGCCTAGCAGCATAAGTGTTAAAACAGGCCTTAATCCAGTATTCTGTGTAAAAATGCTCATCCTTAAATGTTGATGTGTGAGACCCATAACAGAGGGTGAATTAAAAAAAAAAAAGAAAAGCCAAGTCAAGTTAAGCCAAGTTGGACGATAGTAATAGTAATTTAATACATCCCACACAAAACAAAAAGCCTTTTCAAATATATTCAGTATAATGCCACTGCTAAACCTAACAGGGACAAAAAGAGAACAAACCACAGATTCAAGTGTGTCTGATAGATTCAGAATCCAGAGTGGGCATGAAGCATTGGATTTACCTGCTCAAAATTCACAGCTAACTAAAGCCACTTTTACACAGAGATCTCAGAAAAAAACAAAGGTGAGATGGTGATCCTACCTTTTTTTCCCAACATTTAACAATTTACACAACCGAGCCAAAGGAGTAACAGAGGTGAGACAGGCCGGACTTTTACACACTAGACCTGGGTTCCAGAATCACAAGGGCGCAGCGTAGCGTATAGTGTAACTTGTGCATCAGCTTGTCTTTCACCGTTTCACAAATGTTAGCATGAATAGAGTCCTCCGCCCAAAGTGACAACGATTGGTGGATCTTGGTGTCTCCCCAGTTCAACATCTTTCTGGTCGCGTTGATATGTTTGTTTACTGTGCGCAGCCCAAACTCATTTTAAAATCCAAATGGCTCATTGCAAATGCAATATGTCATCAAAAGATGAATCCAAGATGGCGCCCTCCGTGGCAGACGTCTCTGTTTCACTCTCCCGCTTTCTTTTATTTATTGTTATCTTATTGTTCATATTGAACGTACAGTGCACTTACGCTGTAAGTTACAGCAGAGAGACACTCTTAAACATCGGCAAAGTTCACCACGAACTTTCACTCAGCCTCACGAACTTTGGCTTTCTTCTACGTCGGGAGGACGCAACAGCCCGGGGGCCTGGTACGCTGAACAGCCGGCGAGCAAAGCAGCCGAGGCGGAAACGAGGCAAGAGGGGCGGCCTGCATGCTAGGCTAAAAGCTAGAGCTACCAGGCCACCGCTACCAAGCCTGCTGCTAGCCAACGTCCGCTCTCTTGAAAACAAGATGGACGAGCTGAGAGCAAGGATTACAACTCAACCTGAAATCAGAGAGTGCTGTGTGCTCACCTTCACGGAAACCTGGCTGACGGAGGACATACCGGACTCGGCGATCCATTTGGAAACGCATGCTACCTACCGAGGAGACCGGACATCGGCATCAGGTAAACATAGAGGCGGTGGCGTCTGTGTTTACGTAAACAAACGGTGGTGTTCGGATGCACAGACTATTGAAAAACGCTGCTGATGGTGAAATGCAGACCTTTTTATTTGCCTCGTGAGTTCAGCGCCGTGTTTTTAACAGCTGTTTACATACCACCACGAGCTAACACTGCTAGTGCACTGGGCTACCTGCATGATGTCATCGGTAAACAAGAGACTAAACAACCGGACGCTGTATTCATTATAACTGGCGATTTTAACCACTGCAACCTCAGGACTGTTCTCCCCAAATACTACCAGCATGTAAGCTTTCCTACGAGGGAGGAAAACATACTGGACCAAGTCTACAGCAACGTGAAAGGTGCTTATAAGGCTGTCCCAAGACCTCATTTTGGAAAAGCTGACCACATCTCCATATTCCTGTATCCAACCTACAGACAGCTCCTCAAGCAAGGCCCCCCAGTAAGTATAGCA
>JAPTGZ010000012.1:23412291-23426664 GCA_029814645.1 Fowleria isostigma
TCTATTCTATTCTATTCTATTCTATTCTATTCTATTCTATTCTATTCTATTCTATTCTATTCTATTCTTCTATTCTAATTATTATTCTTTATTTTTAAATAAAAAATAAAACAAAACATTAACAATCTAAATAAATAAATAATTAAAAATTAAATAAGATCTGTATAAAAATAAATAAAAAATAAATAAATAAATATTTAATTCTATTGGTTGTCCTTGTATGGGTTGTCACCACAGCCTCTGTTACATTTGAAAAGCAGAACTTGTTCTAATGGTTGTCAGATCACATCTAGTGATATAACAGGTGTAAAACTCATCATTAAGGATACAAAGGGGGTCATCAAATGTTGTCTTTATGGGGTAAAGAGTTAGAGGTAAAACACAAAGATTGCATTTGGTTTTAAAGGTAAGAACATGCAAGTGGCACTCTCTTCTAATGCTGCAACTTTAAAAACTCACATATGTTGCATTCAGTTTCAGTGGGTTAAGTATGGTTTTCTAAATATATATTAAGTATGTTTTGCATGCAGAAATGAGTACATTCCTGATCATATTTTTGCAGCCTTATTAGGACTCTAGTGGGACAGCTGGAGTAAAGTCAAGTCCCTGCTCTGCCTCGGAGGTTTGGTTTGAGGGCCTGTGTTTACCCTCTCAGTAATCAGTGTAGTTAGATAGATGTGTTCCTCAGATAAGTGTTTCCCTTGATGGGGTTTTTAACCTGACCACAAACCGTTTATCGCAGGAGACACATGATGACCTTAAATTACCCCCCTTCTTCACTCCTCTGTATTTTGGTGTTGCCCCAGGCCACAGCGGTTTTGCTGTTTGTACGCTGGCCACCATCTGCAGACGGTGGTGCAGAGTGTTTGTCCCAACCCACACATCCTGAATCAAGTGTCCTATCAGGAGTCGGTGTGGGTATACGTTGGTTGAAATTCCCTGTGGTATTACTGTGAGGAGTATTTTTCCACACACAGAGGGAAAACTTAAACAGGAATCCAAAGAGCATAGCCAGCCACTGATTTATTTTCCTTTTTGCTGCAGCAGAGAGACAGTCAAAGGGCTGCAAAGACAGGCGTTAGCTTGCTCCTAACATCTTCTCATGCAATATAGAAGTCCTCCTTAACACACACATCAGATGTGATGAAACATGACAACTCTGTGTTCTGAGAGTGTAAGAGAAAAGGGCAAGCTGCACAGTGAAGTCTTCATCACTGCAGTAGAGAAAAGGTGCCATCCTCATTAAAACCATTGTTTTTCATGTCTTTATGACTCACCAGTATTACATTTGTGAAAGCCCCACTACTCAGTAGATGTGTGCGATATAGAATATTCAGCAGCTCTGGATGTAGATACATGAGACATACCGACGCATCACGTCGGTTCATGTCCACATCATGTGGATTTCGCATTGTGTAGTGGGAGTCATGATTGACAGCGAAACGGATGATTTGCTTCCTAAAAAGTAATTTGCAAAATTTGAACAGATACAGTTTGCACGTCGGATGGCAACACTACAAACCTGTTCAATCACCTGGCAACATGATATCATAACTCACGTAAATATACACACTAGACCCGCAATGTACATGTGCGCAATAGTAACATCGCAGGTCCTGTAACGTAGGAGGTAAATGGACTCCAACGTGTTTTCACTAATTCCACACACTGCATGCAGAGATCCACCAATCACATTCATTCTTAATCAGTTTGGAGGGAGTTGCTGGTAACAACATTGAGAAATGAGCAACAAACCAGAGAAAAACACCAAAAACAAAGACTTGGTGCCAAAAAGAAAAGCAATGTCAGTAATCTGGAATTATTTCAGCTACAAGAAGGATGATACTGAAACACGTATTCTGTGTCAACAGCGCCCTGCACCTGTTAACACAACAAGAAGTAGCACAACTAATTTGTTTGACCATTTATGTCAGCACCACACAGCTATTATATACTCCTGAGTATGTTTTCTTATTACACCATATATTGCAGGGTTAAAAAAAAAATGCAATGTTATTTTTTTTTTTACAACATTGAGCATTCCTAATACATATGCATGTTCGTTATTAGCTTGCTGTCTAACCTGAGTTAATTCATGCCCAAACAGTATGAGAGCTGAACTGCTAGAAGACCAGCCACACTGAAGCCATAGACAATAGAATTAAACAAAAGCAAACAGCTTTAATGCATTTAGTTAAAAAAAAAAAAAAAAAAAAGCCTTTAGTAAAGGCACTCTTTATGAGAAGAATAGCAAATACTGGACAGAGGTAATGGAAACAGTGACTTTGTACCTGTCAAAAACGATGCAAATTAGTCTCAAAGGTCAATGTAAAGAATCAGGATAAAATTGAGATTGTGATTTTCTTTTTTTAAAAATTGAAATTGTGATTTTTTTTTGCCATATTACCCACCCCTACTACTTAGTATTTTGTGAGCATAAATAACAACCCCCTTAATTCTTACCCACTTGTCCTGTAGTTGATTAACATTTTGGTCTACCTTCACTATAAACCATTGATACTTTCAGCTCAAAAAATATTCCCCATACAAACAGAAACCTTAGCGTCTTGATAAATAAAATGAATATCTCTCTCTGCGGCATACCAACTGTTATCTCTAAAATAATTTGTGCGATTCATCTCTTCCTCACTTACAAAATAATACAGTGAGAATTTTTAAAACCTATTCTAACTTGATTAATTTTCCCCCTTCCAGTGTTTTACATTTGTGCGCTATGATCAAAGATTGTCTTAAATGAATCCTGCAGCCGTGCAAAACAACAGACACTGCCAGCCGCAGAGACAAAAGACAAGGAAGGAAACACTCCTCGCTGTCTAATGTGTATATCTATTTTTTAAGTGTTAGAGTTGCGTTTTTCCTCTGAAGAAATCAGAGCTATTTATGATCTCGGTGAGCATTTTTAGAAGTATTTTGCTTGTTTTTTTGCTTGTGCACCTGACACACACTTAAAAACATTCCCCCCGTCTCACCTGAATGGAGTATCCCATTCATCTACCACCTCTTTCCCTTATTTCTCCTCCTCCTCTTTTTATTTCCTCTCCTTTTGAGCTTTCCTTTGCTCCTCAGCGATCTCCGTTCTCCACATCAAAGCACTGAGATCTCTTTCTTCCGTGCACTTTTCTTCAGCTGTTAGAAGAAAGGGTGCAGAGGGAGCATAACAACCACACTTCAGAGCATTGCTTATGATATTATTCTCCAACTTGTGCATTTGATCAGGTTCCAAAACAAAGCATCGCACGGTCCTGTTGCATTGTTTGCTAGGAAGCATAGAGAACAACAGAAGCCATGGCTTTTAGCTTTCAGTAATGTTTGTTTGCATGGACATCAGATTTCAAAAAGAAACAAAACCATGTATTTTCTCCGCCTCTGCAACAAAACACAATGCCTGAGCTTCACTACACAGCTGTTTGCATCGACTGCCGGAGATTAGGACACACACACACACTCACATAAAGTCAGCATGCTGATAATTTAATTGATCGTGATGTCAGAGTGAGCCCCCTACCACTTTTGTTCTTTTTTTCCAAGGAGGGAAAGAGGGAGGGGATAAAGAGCAGAGGAGAGAAAAGGGAGTTGACAGTTCTGGAGATACATAGTCAGAGAGTAGGATAGCATAGTGGGTGTGCTATGTGAGGAATGCCGGCTCATGTTGTAACTAGAACTCCTGAAAGGCCCTGTTCTTTCCATACCGCGGGGACAGTTTAGACCCCGTTTTGGCAAGCTGCCCACCGCCCAACCCCTATATCTGTCTCATTATCAATGTGGCTTTTTGTGCCTTCAGGCTCTTGTTTTATGCATCTGACTCCTTCGCAGCGCCAGTTCTACTGTCTCTTGGCCTACTAATTGCAGTCAAGAATTGGGATTTTTACTTCTGCATTTGCCAGAGACTTTTTAGTACTTCTACTTGAGTAAAGTAGAAGTGGACTGCTTCCACTTCTGTCAGAAATATTGAGCCAGTTTGCATGCTTTTTGTTAAGAATTTCCTCTTAAGCCCCCAGCAGGCCTGTATATTATAACATGCATGGCTGCAGAGGGAACTGATCTCCTAACCATGGAAGTGAGAATGCCTTCTTTATCCACTTGGCTTGATAAGACATGCCAGACCTCCCATATATGTCGAGGACATATCATGGAATTTTTATAAGTCTCTGGTATAATTTTAAGATCGGTTAAGTTACAGGAACATGGCGCAAAGTTGCACTTTAAGCTTTCATCTGTTTTTTTTTTGTTTTGTTTTGTTTTGTTTTGTTTTGTTTTGGGGTTTTTTGTGCATAGAAATGTGATTTTTCCAAGCTGAAAAATAACATTAATAAATCAGAAAGAAAGGCAGAATTGAATATTTAATCATGGCTGCATTGAGAACTCCCATGAATTTTCAGATCGCTTCCTATTTTATTATTCCCATTTCTTGTGTGAAGTATTTATTCTGATAGTTCCCAGCTCCTTACTTTCATGCAGATAGTGTATTTTATTTTATTTTATTTTAATTTTTTTACATTTTTAAAGTGCTACTACTTCCATCATAAATCGAGTAACAATTTTTTATTATAGTAATTTTACTTACCACCTTTTTTCCCATGACTGATAACAATCCTACTGTGCAAAAAGGGACATTACACTTAATTTTACACATAAAACCCTTTAGTTTCCCTGTACATTCAACTACAGGAGTTTTCTAATGAGTCAAAATATTATTACATTGGAGTAGTTTACGTTGTGGTGCTAAATTATCACTATAAATATACTGAAGGGGCGACGCGGTGGTGCAGTGGTTAGCATTCGTGCCTCACAGCAAGAAGGTCCTGGGTTCGATTACAACACCAGTCAACAGAATGGGACCTTTCTGAGTGTAGTTTGAATGTTCTCCCCATGTCTACGTGGGTTTTCTTCAGGTCCTCCCACCATTCAAAGACATGCATGAGTAGGTTAACTGATTAATCTAAATTGTCCATAGGTGTGAATGTGAGAGTGGTTGTTTGTCTCTGTGTCAGCCCTGCGATGAACTGGTGAAATGTCCAGGGTGTCCATCCTCACCCTTAAGTAGTTGGGATAGGCTCCTAGTGAGGATAAAGCAGGTTCAGAAAATGAATGAATGAATGAATAAATGAACGTTTTATTTCTACCAAAGTAAATATTCTGACATTTTTACATTTTAATCTCTTAATTTCCGCCAACAAAGTACATTGTGTGTGTTATTTTATTTGTTTTTGTTTTTTTCTAAATAAAACTTGGTTAATTTATTTCAGTGTGTATAAGTGCTTTTTGGATATTTTGAGCACATTTCAACAATATCACAATTATAATGATAACCGTGATAATTTTGGTCACAGTGAACATGATACAACATTTTTATATGATTACATCCCTATTCCACATTAATGATGTTAATAAATAGGTATTAATGCCATAAAACTACTTTGTTTTTGTCTATATTCAAAGATGCTGCAATCGTTAATTAGTTTTATTAATATTTATAATATCAGATTAATTCTCATTTCAAAGTAGCTGCAGCCTACAATTTAATACAGTCCATGTTTTAATTCTCGGACATTCCCTGTCTAACTTTTCTGCTGATTTTCCTATGCCCTTTCTCTTGTCGTCTGTCTGGAATCCCACACACACACTCAAATGCACACTGATGTGATTTTCCACACCTAAGTGGGAGAAAACAGTGAGGGAGATTAACTGTGATGAATGGCTCTGTATTCAGAGGCCTTGGCAGATCCGCTCCTGTGTGGGTCTCGGTGGACAGTGAGACCTTTACAGTGGATCATTCTGCTGTAGGACGTCCAAGCATATTTAGCCATGTGAGTTTCTAGCACTGGCGAGAGACAGGAGATGGAGAACAATGGGTTAGAAAGTGTACAAGTTGAGTTTGAAGGGTGCAGGATGAGCGATGAGTAGTATTTCAAGATGGTCAGATTTTATTCAGAAAGAAGGGTTTTGCACGTAGAGCCAGTTTTGAGATTATGTTAGATTTCACTTTTGCCGGGCATGTCTGAAGCTGTATTTGTGGACTAATTAAGGCCAGTTTTTGATTGTGTAACTGCTTTAACCAGTTTGTCAGATAGTTTTTAATTGGGGTTAAGGTGTAGACTCCTGGCAACTGTTTGTAAGTATTTTAGAAAGTATGGAAAGTATTATATTTACATTTTTTTTTTGCAAATTTTATGGTAATTTTGCTCAAGTTTGTCAGAAGAAGGAGCAGAGAAAGAACATGGATCAGTAGCTTTCAGTATGTTCATTTAGTGGATTTATAAGACATGGGACAAGTAGCAGTCTGTCTGTTCACAGGTGAGTGGAAAAAAAAAAAAAACATGTTCAGTCTCGCTAAGTAGTACCACTTTGATTATTTTTGCAGAGGGTGCTGCTGGAAAAAGAAATCTATAAGTTTTCTCTGTGGATGCTTGTACTTTTATGGTTGTCACTCTCAGTTCCAAAGAACCTTGATAAGATAGCAGAGTAAATGAAGCGGAATGGTACATTTCTGCGAGGCAGAATCATTTGTTTATGAATCATTTGGCTGCCATGAGAGTGTCAGACATGCTAAAGGGTGAGGCGGCAGGAGGTGAAGGAAATTCTCCATCCTGTTGGGGTTGTCATCTTGTTTGAAGAAGCGAGTGATGACAGAGAGAAGTGGAGGAAAAGCAAATCTGTGAAAACAACACACATGTACAGGGTAGTGGTTGAATGGGGGTAAAGACAAATATGTCACCAAGTTCTAATAGTCTTTTTTCCATGTCCCTCCCTTTCCCTCCATCTTTCTCTTTTTTTTTTTTCAGAGTTGCTGGGCTCCACCAAAAGACTGAACATCAACTACCAAGACTCTGACGGGTAAGACGTATAAGCGGTGTGTGTGCATACATGCCTTTGTGTGCGTCAGCCTGTAAGATAAGCATCATGTTGAGTCAGAACAACACAGTAGAGGAGTCACTGTCTTGACTGACGTGATGGATTAAAAGAGATAGACATACCTGTGGCTGCCTTTGTTTGACTTTTTTTCTTCACAGTTTGACTCATAACCAAATCCAACACATGCACTGACATATAGTGCCCTCCAGAGTTATTATCTCATGTTTAGCTATGGAGAAAATTACAGGATAGAGAGTGTCGAAGTAGTTCAGAACAAGGACATGATCACACATCCAGCAAATACGGGAATTTGTATGAAGAAATCCCCATCACCTTATTGGAAATAGTAAGTAGTAATAGTCATAGCTTAAACGAGCACAGTACAGCCCAACAAGACTATCAGCAGTGGAGTTGTTCAACATGTGAGACAATGACAGTGATATTTAGGATACAGAAGGTTTGGAGTGTGGTGTGTCTTTTCAGTCCTAAAAAACAAACAAAAGTATAAGGTAATTAAATGTTCCCTTTTGCTGCTTCAATTATAGGTTCTCTATTTCTGATTTCCTGGAAGCTGGTTGTCTATTCAAATTAACTGACCTCATTTCTGACTCATCTATCTACCGTTGCAGCTGAGGAGGAGCAGAAAAAAAAATAGACAATAAGAACTCAAGAATTTTTTTAGACAATCTGACCTAAAACCTCTACTTAAAAATGAATATACTGTAGCTAGCACCATGTAAGCCTAATAATAGAGTCAGCCAATGTCATCAATGATCAGCATGAATCAGAATACGCAGATGCAACTACATCTCTATTATGCCCTTTTTTTCACTGCGCTTTTCCTGGACGACTCGGCTCGGCTCTACTTGACTCCACTTGCTTTTAGTACTTTTCCACTGGGGGTTCTATTTGGTATAAGTACCATACTCTTCTTTCGTACCATCTCTGGAGCGGGTCTATCTGGGCTAAGTTAGTACGAAATTTCACTGCCGACCACTGATTGGTCAGAGGGAGAGTCATCGCTTGTACATTGAGCGTGATGTAAACCCCATACACCTACCAGAATGATATCAGAGAAAGATCTTCAGCCTCTATCATTCTAAATCATTTTACTGGAGGCTCGTTCAATGACACATCTATTGTATATAAGGCATTATCTTACCATCAGACGCTGTCTTTTGGCAGTCGCTGGTCTTCAGCTTTGTACTTCCGCATTGGCATTTGGCTGGGTTTTGTGTCTCGATTTTTATCTGTTTTCTTCTCGTTTCATCTTTTCTGTGACAAAAAGCCACAGACCGAACAACAAGTACAGCATCACCTCCATGTCATCCATTGTTGATCCTGTTTACTATACCAAAACTTATGTTTTGAGTTCTGACTCTGCCAACCACACACATCCCAGTCGCGCCGAACTAATATGAATTGTGCAGTGGAAAACCAACAGCGCTGTAGTAAACCAACTAGAGCCGAGCTGTTCAATGTAGTGCAAAAGGGACCTATTATTTCCTCACCTAATCCTGTCCTGCTCTTTGTCGGTTAAATCTTTACCAGAGACACTGATAGACAGCTAAGTTCATTTCAAACTCTTTTCTGATGTAGATGTGAAACATATAACAGTGTTTCCCATTAATTATGTAGACTGTGGTGGTTTTTACACTTTACCATTGTCTTTTGTGCTGGTGTTTTGACAAAACCTCTGCATAAAACCAGGATTAGAGCAGACGTCGTCAGCTGTTGGCAGCTACCTCCAATTTTTGGCTGTCTTAGGACTTTATTGCCTCGGTGGCCGCAAAATAACACATTATACACTCTGGTAGATTACAGTGGCCTGACTGAGCTTTTTTTTTTTTTTTTTTTTTACTGCAGACAGACTAATAATATCACTACAGTCAGACTTACACACACTAGCTTTGCAACATCGGAAAAACCATGCAGTTGTAGATAACGATATATATATATAGTTGTTGATAAAAAGTCATTTTTTGTTGTATGATGCAGGTTTTATTCAAGGTGTTTAATCTTTGTTCTTAATCCAGTTGTATGTAGGTTTGTGACTATCAGAGTAGGCCATCGCAGCCCTCTTAAAGTCAGTGTGTGACATGCAGACATTCTGGAGGTCTGATACTTGTGTCTACATGCAGGGTCAGTGCAGGGTGTGGGAGGTGATACACAATAGGGGTGCTGACATTAAACATGTCCATCCATGAGGGAGTGGGCGTTCAGTGTGAATGAAACAGGGGTCGGGGGAGGCCTGTGATATATGAGCTCAGTGCAGAGGGGAAGGTAAGCAAACAGCGGCTTGTCACCACTATCGCAGGGGAGGCATGCACGCAGTGTGTGTTTGCTAGAAAAGTGTATTTGACAGACGACTCAGGATGTGGATAATGTATGCTGTAGTTTTAGAGGAGCAGATGGATGGATGGACAGAGGCTTAACAATGTGACTGATAAGATAAGACATGTCACTGTCTGGAGATCTTTCAGATTTCATATCAACAAAGTGGTGTTAACGTGACTGTCTGTAACTTGTGTATCAGAGAGATGAATTGTTGCTTTCAGTTTAGCTCTTTATGCATGAAATCTGCAATCAACAGTGTGAAGAACTCAAAAACTTTCTGTTTTGTTTTGGTTTCTCAATCCTGCTGTGAATGTGCTCAGAAAGAGTGAGTTGCAGGATAATCATTCACAACATTATTGGATTAAAGACATGCTAAAGAATAATAATATTAGGCATGGAAAAAAACTGATTTAATCAAAAAATCAAATATGTAGATCACATCAAATTTTATTTTTAGAAAATTGTTTTTTTTATGCAAAGAATATAGGTAATTTGAATTCGCCAATAACACATCCTTCTGGGTTCCCATAGTTCTATGAGGTTGAACCCTTCCTCCCCTTCCCCCCACGTGAATCACAGAGTCACAACAAACAACATGGCAGAGACACACAGACCAACTCATACCTAAGAGCAGTTTTACGACTTCAGTTGTTTGGAATTGGTTTAAATTCATCATCAGATACGGAATAAGCAAATCCTCGCTGTAAAATATGTGATGGGTGAACAGTGTCACTCTGTTGAAACCAATGACTGCTTCTTTTAAGAACTGTCTTCAATGCCCTTAAATGAGAACAATAAAGTTAATGGGTTTTTTTTGTTTGTTTTGTTTTTTTCAATATATTTGCTCGTCTGCAATTACGAACTTTTAAATAGGGAATTAAAAATTGAATCGGAAATTGAGTTTTTCATTAAAATATCTGATTTTTTTTTTTTTTTTTTGGCCATATCACCCAGCCCTAAGTAATATTAAACACTGGAAAAGTAGCAACAATCAACAATGCTGAGATATAAATTTGGTTTTATTGTATATACCTGCTTTTGCTCTGCACTTTGAGATTTGCTGTCAAATGTAAAGTGCATTACAAATAAAATGTCTTATTATTTATTATTACAAAACCTGAGAGTACTATGCTAACCAGCTAACACTACAATGCATCATTTTGTAGACTCCCCTCATGAGATGTAGGGAATCCTTAGGTGTGTTTATGAAAACTACAAATGTCAAGGGGCAAAAAGTATCCCACATTTTGCATAGACATTTTTAAAACTGTTGGAGGTGATTTGTGCATTCATGTAAGTTGAAGTGAAAACATTGTTTCTATGAAATTGTGATACTAATGATATTTGATTCATATGTGTGCAATTGATTAGCTGTTTGCTACCTGAACAGTTAGTAATGAGTAACTAAGAAGCTGCCATAAAACTGCAAATAAGATACACTAAACATAAGTGATAAATTAATGACACAGCTATCAGTGTTCAAAATGTAAAAAAACAAACAAAAAAAAAACCAACTCTCCGAAACCACTATTGTTTGTTTATGGTGTAACGACTGCACAGGATATTTTCTAAACTTTATGTTTTGACTTGTGGGGAGACCACTGCAGTTAGCTGTCTTGTGGCTAAGGTTGTTTTTGCTGTTAGTACCTGCGACTAAGGGCTTCTACTGCGAGATCGCTTCAGGCTGTGTACAATCCCCAAAAAAACCCCGTAGACCGGAGCCTGTCCCAGCTCCGCTCTTCTCATGTGTTTCCTCAGACGGTCACCTCCTCTGGAACACTCGCCCCAGGCTAAAGTAAAACCTGTCGCTGAAAATTTATGCGTCAAATTTTTCTCTCTGTGGAAAATACTGCAACCTGTCAGACACCAAGAGATAAACACACACATTTCATCTATGAAACTCAGGTAAACTCACGCACATTAATCTGTGCACAAACATACTGACAACACATATTTCAGTCAGAAGTTTTGATGTATTGATACCACATATACACACACACTCGACGAGTCTATACACACAACATCCTCCTCCTCCTCTTCGTAGCAGAGGTGGCAAAAATCTAACATTCTTTATACAAGTAGAAGCACAGATACTTAGACAAAACACACTCTGAAACATATTCAGTGAATAAAAGTGAAAAGTAGGCCTTTGAAGGACATTTATGCTGAATCTGAGTGAACCTTACATCATATGTAACGATTTTAAAACTATTCTAAATTCAAAAAATGAAAAAGAAAATCCACTGAGAATCGTGTATATACATTAATCATTACAATTTGTTACTTTTCAGTTTCAGCCATGGAACACTACATTATATGAAGACATTTATGCATAGTTTCCTGTGTGTTTCCGCTTGTTTTATGTAATTTTCATCTTATTTTTTTAATGTCTTTGTCTTGTTGAGTCTTTTGCTTTATTTTTGTATTGTTGTGTCATGATTAGGTTTTATCATGTTTGATATGCAGATAGATGCACCAAAAAGTCATCATTTATACTTTTTATCATCTCATTTAGGTTGTTACTGAACTTATGTAGAATTTTCAAGTGTATATGCTTTAATTTATTATTAATTTATCTGAAAACTTTTTGGTTTTGTTCCTTCAAATGTAACAAAATATCTGTAATTTCTGCTTCTTACATTCTCAAAACAGGCTTGTTACCCTGGTTTAATGCATTGAACCAGCATCAATTCTAATCTTAAGTTAACTGTTTAAGTATGGCAATCTCTTCACTGCTGCATTTTGCACTTTACAGTAGTTGAAGTACTGTAACTCCTGAACCATTTGCGTTATCCACAAAATTTAAGCAATATCAGAAAGCTGAGATCCTGAGCTTTCCTACACTATATAATACTTTATGGTAGCAATGTGAAAAAAAAGCTGAAAGGAATTGTTTGGCAGTCTTCCACACAAGCTAAAAAAAGAAAAAAAACCACCTGGAAATAACAAATAATATGCTGTAATATGGATAGAGTGTTCAGGGCCAAAATGCATGTTTGAGCAGATGTAAAATAGTTAAACGTTAATTTCTGCAATCTATAAAAATGTTACTGTTGTTTCTGATAAGAAATTTACTAAAAACTCTGTCATTTTATTTTTTACTAAAACACAGTTTTCAGCATTTTCATAATAATGGTAATTAATGGCCAGTTATTCAAAGTTAGATTCTTCCTGAAAGCAAAGGTGCAAAAGAATTGGCAAAAACACATTTTCTGACTCCTATTGCAAAGAAAACACAAAGACATATAGGCAGCCTGTTATAATGGCAGCCTTAAAGCAACACCAAAGAACTTTCTGCTCGCGGCGTCCCCCTAAACTCAAGAGAGTTGTCTGTAACAACTGTCGTAAAATCTCTATACTCGTACAATTGTTGACAAGCCGTTGAGCTGCAGTATTGTACATTAATTGACAGACAGACCCCTCCTCCCTGTGTTTTACCCATTACTTCAGTATTGCGGTCCAGTCAAACGAGGGTCCAGACGCTATCGGTAGCAAGGTCAGAGTTCTAGTTTGGTTGGGTGAGCCATGTCTCGGTGAAAGCTATGACACAACAGTCCTTAGAATCCCTTTTGGAAGTAAATGTTCCCCTGGACCTCGTCTACTTTGTCCCATAAAAGCGAACATAAATACTCAAAACTTGGTACACCACACTCTGGTCACTGTGTACACATGCACCCATCAACTATGTGATCTTTCAGTGACATATACTGTAAAGGAGTCAAATTTTTTAGTTCCTTGTAGTTTCTCCGGTTTCCTACCTGAACCCAGAAGTTGTACAGTGCCAGTGCAGGCGATACAGATGCTCTGGATTGATGATGAAAGTGTAAGTGAATCTATTGTGAGTTGTTGCACCACCAAAATGACCTGGAAAATATAGTTTGAAGATTGAAAAAGTATGCGGTGTTGGTTTAAAAGGGCTAAGTAGATGGGACAATTACAGCTCTATCAGTGTGTATGAGCAATGTGAAACTAAAATAATGTAAGAGTCATCAAATGAAAACAAATTAAAACACTCCCCCCACCTCTGCTATTCATTGTGAAGTTTTGACAGTTAGATAGGGATGCACACTCATAAAAACGTATAAATTATTACCACAGTCTGCAGTTTGTAATAGGATCGCACACACATATACACATAACTTCAGACATCTCATTCTGAAGTTTTGAAAAGGGCTCACCTGCTGTAAAGTCATCAGTATGATTTATAACTCCTCTCATCTGCCTGGCCTCTCCCCTCTCTCTGCTATGTCTCTGTCTGTCTTTCACCTCCAGTTTCTCAGCCCTGCACCATGCTGCTCTGACGGGCACCACCGAGCTGCTGTCTCTGCTGCTGGAGGCCCAGGCCACGGTGGATATCAAGGACATCAACGGTACAGTATCACCAGCACAAACAATTCCACCAGGATCGCCAGACAGACTCGGAAAAGATGTTCACTCTCAAAGTCAGTTGAGGTCAAACGGAGCCTGAAACCTCTGTAACAGCTTTCTGACACCCTCAGCTCCAAATAAATTGTGACCCATATGAATAAATATGATTTGCTTTGAAGTTTGCCTGCCATGCAGTGACAGTAGCGCTACAGCAAAACTCTTCAGACTCAAAGCGGAACGGATATAGAGGAATTTGTGCGGGCACGGCCGCTGAGACCAGAGTATCGTATTCAGAAGCTCGGCTGTGATACCTGTGAGGTTAACGGGAGATTTCTCGAAAGAAAGTTTTAAACGTGAAGTAAATTTGACCACTTCCTGGCCATCTGTCAAATACCTGGAATCTCAAGTTTCTCAAAGGCTATCTGACCAAAAAGAATGACACTTCAGCTTTCACCAGTTAAAATATCTATGCAATGTGGCATTTAATCTTCAGCAACCATTAGCTAAAGACGAAAGACATGATGTAATCAATGTGATGGTTTGTGAAGTTTTATATTAGAGCCTTGAGTTTGCCATTTGAGTCATTATCATCTTGTATTAAGGGTGAAACTCAGGAAGGTCCATTGTCTAATAGTGATGCAGTAGACCAAGGATTCAATCTCAGGACAAATTTTTTGTGGTCTCATTCTTGTTTTGGACTCGACTCTCTTTGGTCTCAGTCTTGTCTTGGTCTCGACTCTCTTTGGTCTTGGTCTTGTCTTGGTCTCGACTCTCTTTGGTCTTGGTCTTGTCTTG
>JAPTGZ010000012.1:23440889-23458052 GCA_029814645.1 Fowleria isostigma
TATGAGTATTTCCCCATCTCCCTTACCCCATATCAACATATGCACAACTGTAAATAGTATTTATAGATTTTTAATTTGTCTTTTTTTTTTTTTTTCCATTTTGCTCTTGTGTGCTTTGTACTATAATCTTGCTGCTGTAAACCTGAAATTTCCCCTTGTGGGACTAGTAAAGGAATATATTTTTTTAAGATACACCTATTCAGTTAATTAATGAAGAATTCAGAAGCAAGTATAGCATTTACAGTTTATGTAGACCACAGGAAAATGTTTTAAAATGCATAATTCCATTTAGAAAAGGAAA
Organism: Fowleria isostigma; assembly: GCA_029814645.1. Classification (NCBI taxonomy): domain Eukaryota; kingdom Metazoa; phylum Chordata; class Actinopteri; order Kurtiformes; family Apogonidae; genus Fowleria; species Fowleria isostigma. Next base: position 23,441,191 of record JAPTGZ010000012.1, read on the forward strand.
ATATCACTCCTTTAAAAAGATAGAAACAATAAAAATTTAAAAACATATCAGCCTCTGCATATTAAATGAGTATTTTTCTGATAAAGTTATGACCTTGTGATGATTCTGTGCTCACAACCTTCATTGTAAAATATGTTAGCGTGCCTTTCATTCAGCTGTGGTCCTAATAGTAAGTTGTACTGTTAACAACTGGAAACTGCCTTTGAACTTGCTGAAAGGCCGTCTGTGAAGTGTCCACTCCAATCACTTACAGATGTTACACACACTCTGGTTCTTATGTTCCCTGTTGAAGTCTCTTGGCCTGTAATTTATGATGACAAAATGTCTGTATTGTTTTGTCTCAAGCTCAAACAGGAAAAAAAAAAAAAAAGTTACGTTATAAAAATACTACCTGACACAGTGTTTCTTCTGTCTTCCAAGTGAAATACGCAAATGCAGCACTCATGGGACACACTGCTGCACAGAATGTGCATCAGAAAACACCGCACAAGTGAATCCTGTTCATTTCCTGCAGCAGTGCTCGAATGCTGTTTACTTCTTCAAAACCTGACTCAAACTTCTTTCCTCCTCTTCCTCGTCCTGCACCACGCTCCGAATACGACGCCATCAGCATTCCTACATCTGGGCCTCTGACAGAACCAGAGATATTTGTGACTGTTACAGTGTGTGTTTGTGTGTGTGTGTGTCTCTGTGTGCGCATGTGGGTGGATGAGTAGGGGGTGTATGGCTTAATGAGATGTTGCAGATGTCTGTAACAGTTGAATAGATGGATGTGTTTCTGAGCGTTGCCCGCAGGCCTCACATGAGTGTTTCTGATTTGATTTCCTAGGTTGCTGCTCAAAGCTGGTATTGACATCAACAGAACCACCAAAGCGGGGACGTCCCTGCATGAGGCTGCCCTCTACGGAAAAACCGAAGTAGTGCGACTGCTGCTCGATGTAAATATAATTTTATTATCGCTAATATGGCCATGTTGAAGTCAGCCACTGATATTTTTGAGTGAAAGAGGAGATCAAATAACAAAAACAAGTTTAGGTTTTAAGTTGATATTCTTTAACTCTTTAAAACCTGACGTGTCACCCCTGACACACCCTGGATGGCTGTAAGTCTTTCACGTTGAAAAATTTTGTTTACTCCACCAAAAACAAAGTCTACGTGTTTACAAATATAGCCGTCAGTAACTCGGCATTTCAGGAAATTGGTCGTGGCATTGCATTGTGGGAAGCGTGGTTCCACACAGAGAGAACCCGCTTGCTTTCACTTGTTTGATGGCTTTTGTTGCTGCTGCTGCTGCTGCTGCCGGTCATGTTTGTGAACATGTGGACTTTGTTTATGGAAGAGTAAACTTCAAAATTGTTCACTGTGAGGGAAGAGATTAAGGTAAGTAATCACAGAAAAACTTACAGATTTGTGATACTTAGGCTATCACTTAGGTTTTACAGATTTGATGAAAAATTGGTGACAAAAGTCATATACGGCTTGAATACCTTAAAAAAAAGGCTTTAAATAGTATTAAATTTAATATCTTAAGTTATGTTGCCATAAACTTGTTAGATGTATTGCATTTAAATGTGTCTGTTAAATGTCTAATTAGGAACCAATTATCGCTAACTTTGCAAAGAGAAATAACTCTGAGTGGTGGGAAGGCGTTGGAGTAAATAACAACATTTTTCTAAATTCTAAGAGTCACAAATTGTTGCCAGTATGGCTGTGAAATAGGCATTGCATTTTCTCCTAAGGATACTTAAAAAGGCCTTAAAATGTCTTAAATTTAATTTGTGGAAACCATGGACCTGCACAATATGCTTAACTGGCATAAGCAGACACCAGGGTTTGATAAAGTCTTATTTTTCCCTCCAAACTAAATCAGTCCTTATCAGAGTCCTGGCAGATATATTATGTATAATGTAGCTTAACTGGTTAGGAAAGTAGATCACTCTGTGTTTTCAGGGCAGGTAGAGAGTACATGGAGAGAGCATTGTTAGTGAGAACAAAGCCATGAATCAAAGAAATAAAACTCTTTATTTTTTGACTGTTTCACACTAGTTATAATCTCATAGTTGATGTACAGCCAGGGACAAAACAGACAGCTAGCAGCCCGGAGCTAGCAAAAGCCAGCTCCGTTAGATGGGACAACCTATTTTTTTATGGAATTATTTGTGAAATAAGTCTCCAAATTACCCATACTTATCTGTGTGTAGTGAAACTCGAATTACAACATCCCCAATTTGAACCGAAACCAAATTCTAATACTTTTTTTTGATGTTTTACTGTTATCTACCTAAGGCCATAAATTACATGGTGGGCTGTTGTGTATTTGGGATTCCAGAGGTTTAATGAAACAGGGAGGTGTTTCAGGAAGGGTTTGTTTTTCAAGTGTATCTCTCCCACAATAATCCCATGGCGTTTGTGTGTGTGTGTGTAGGCGGGCATCAATGTGAACATGCGCAACACGTACAATCAGACAGCTCTGGACATCGTCAACCAGTTCACCACCTCCACAGCCAGCAGGGAAATCAAACAGCTGCTGAGAGGTCGGTATTGATTCATTGCATGTTTTTCTGATACTACTGCACACATTTTTGGTATAAACAGAGGCAGGAAGGGACATGTGAAGGCAGAAGTCAAAACAAATAACGTGATGTTGTTTCTGTAACTTTCTGTGTCTGTGCAGAGGCGTCGAGTTCTCTCCAGGTCAGAGCAGTGAAGGACTACTGGAACCTCCACGACCCCACCGCCCTTAACCTACGGGCTGGAGACCTCATCATGGTACTTAGTTTTCTGTTTTGTTTTTTTTTTGTTTAGAATGATTTTTTAGTAATTGCTCGGTATATTAGGTTAGGAATTCACTCTGGTTTTGCTAAGACTTCTAAGGTGAGTGAACAACAGTCTTCTCTGCATCTTTAATATGGAAAATTACAACTAGGCCTGTCATCCTTGTTACCTAATTGGTTTATTTTATGCATTGGCAGCTATTTTACAGCATATAATACAACTACGATCATGGAAAAAAATATTATACCACCGTATGTTTTCTTCAGTTTCTAGTTTGTTTTAATGCCTGGTCCAACGAAAGGTACATTTATTTGGACAAATATAATGATAACAACAAAAATAGCTCATAAGTGTTTAACTTGAGAGCTAATATCTATCTGTTTTCCATGGCTTTGTTGATAATAACCAAAATCATACAAGTTCTTTCATCAATAGCTATGGTATTGTACTGACAAAAACAGTGCTTTTAGTCATTCCATGTTTTCTTTTCTGTCTGTTTTAGTCACATGACACACACTGGAGTTAGTACTTGATTGAAACTCTTATGAGTTATTTTTGTTGTTATCATTGTATTTGCTCAAACAAATGTACCTTTAGTTGTACCAGGAATTAAAATGAACAAGAAACTGAAGAAAACATACGGTGGTCTAATATTTTTTTCTGTGACTGTAATGGCTGAAAGACATCAGAACTTTTTTTTTTTTTTTTTTAATTTTTTGTCCTTGACCAAACAAATCAGTGTCCCTCACTTCAATCCATGATTTGCTGCACCCTGAACGACAGCATTACTCAGAGATTTTAGGAACTTTCTCAAGTAAACACATTTTTTAAAATGTCATATGAATGAGAAACCTGACTTTTGGACTAGAGACAGGGGATTAGAGAAACCTAATTTCCCCTGCTAGCTTTTCCCCAGAGAAAGCAGATTTCTCTTTCATGTAAAGAGGCTCATTTGTACACATACCTGGGTTTATGATGAGCTCTGTACATGTGTATATATATGCACGACAGCAGTGTCTGGACTGAAACGCCCTGTTCACATCTGGCACTAGTATGTGTTTTTGGTGATCTGATCATAAAGTGGGCTGCTATTCATATGTCACTTCACACCTGCCATTAAAATGTGTCTCTACATGCATCTTTAGGGATCAGTCCAATCTCGTTTCCTTTTCACTGTGCAAATAAAATAGCTCATCTACAAGTAGCTAAGAACATTTCTTTGTCTTAGTGACATTGTGGTTGCGGCATAAGCTGTCTAAGTCTATTAGATTGGCTTAGAAACAGTTCCTTTTAAATACATCACACATAAAGAAACTATCACGGGAATGAATGATGTTATTCATCATTCGGTTGCTTTGTTACGTTTTTATCTTAAGTAGCCGGATGGAAGGAAGTAATTTCATACACTGCACCACCCAGAGACTACCAACCAAGGTCACTGATGTGAAACCTTTTAACCCATAACATTCACCAATGACCATAAGCATCTACCGATCTAAACTGTTGATCCACTAATCCTATCAATACATGTAAGTAATTGGTGTAAAATGCAGTTTGTCACCTTTTCATGGTCATCAGATATGACCCGTTTGGCTCCATAGTGAAGGTGGAAACACCGTTGTCTTCTACAACATTGATTTACCAGTAAAATCCATGGAGTTGGATCAATGACAGTGGGAGCAGACGACTTGGTTTAGGTTTAGTTACTGATATATTTTACTGAAAAAGTTTTTATTTAGATTTCTCTGTTTTGTTATAATAAGCTTTGAGTTTACGCTGCGCATTTATAAACATTTATAGTCAATTAAACTCTCGAAAATAGATGATTTTCACTGGAAAAAATGCAAAATGCAGACGATGATATAATAATAAATGGTGATAAGTCACTTAAGAAAGGTTAAATAGAGAGAGAAGAATTCATTTGGGAACTGCCCTAAAAGTCACACTGGGTCCTTATGGATTAAGGGAGAATAGTTTTTTTGCCTGTAACGCAATAAATGGGCTGATATTATCAATTAGTCAAATAAAGACACACCTTTTATGCATCTGTATGGACATTTCCAGAGGATTAATGTTGAATCCTTCACTCTGGTCCAGGACAGAAAACTGTTCACACTTCTATAATCCAGACAACCTCTGAATGTAGTCCTATTGATTAGATCTCAGTGTGTCTGGAGTGTGTTGAAACCTTGTATTACAGCTGTACACTAATGATCAGATCACTCAGGACGCGCATTAATACAGCTCTGAACAAGGTACAAAACGTTTATACAAAATCAAACTGCGTTGGAGTATGACTAAGAAATGGTTTCAGCAAATTTTTTACTTTTTTTTTTTTGTTTGTTTGTTGGGTTAGGGTTAGGGTTTTGTGAAGTATAATTGTCACTCAGTGCCACTGGCACCATTTACCTACTCGAAAAATTGCATGAAAAATGAACAGAAAAAGAAATTAGAGATTAGCAAATAACAAGGTTTTTATGAAGGCTTTTACCACAAACAAAATTAAGAAATTAATGATTTTGGTAAACTTATTTATTGACATTTTTTTTAAGTCCCACCAGAATGTTACAGTCACTGGAACTTTCTGTTAAACTTGACCAATCATTGTAGCTTTCCACTTGTCTCACAGATTTTCCAGGGTCTAATGTCACTAAATATATTGTGTATAGTTATAAATATACAAAAATGCACACATTTGGTATATTTCTGTATTTTTACTTCATCAAAACACATTTGCTTGCTATCTTGACTGAGTGTGAGCTCCAGTCTTTGTATCTTCAGTGTTTCACTACTACATTTTTATACTAACCAAAATAACTTGTCTGATTTTTTTTTAAATCACAGTTCACATCAGTGCAGAAAGAAACATCATCTTTCCCCTCTTTTCACCTTCCTTCCCCTTCAGACATCAAAACATGAATTGATGTTGTGAAATCTGAGGAACTGATTTCCGCCACCCACAATGCATGAAGCCTTTTGTCTCTCACCATAATGTTTGGTGTGTGTTTGCAAAGCATTACAGCATCCCCGCCTTATGTAACAATTGCGCGGCCACATTACGACACATTTAAAACGTCTGCTTCATTGTCTAGCCCTGCCTTTGCATGTGTATTGCTGTATTGAACAGCGTGAAACCACCACAAACCAACCAACCAGGACTAACTGCTGTGTTGTCTGCATGCCTGTGTAGTCACACAGTCTTATGCAAAATTTTTCTAATTGGTGCATTGATTTAGTTTTACCTATAAAAATGTATTGAGACTTTATTTTTTTGTCATTTCTTAATCCTGCTTTCCACAGCCTTCTCAATCTGCCTACTCGCTGGCAAGGGGGAATCACATGAAGTGTAAGGATTAAATGGCAGATTTGAGTTGTGTGAGTGAAGTCTTGTTGTTCAGATTTGTGTGGGATGTTGCAGGGTAATTTTGTGTACCCTGTGCTGGAGACCACAGCAGAGAGGCAGGCATAAACTTGCTGCTGTCACTCTCTCATTACCTGCTTGTTTGCTCATTCCCCCACACTTTGTTTGCACACTAATTCAGGTGTACATTTGCGTGTGTTTATATGCTTACTACTGTGTATTTTGATATCTTTATACAAGTCATTGTGACATCCCAGACTCCTGTTTGAACTCGTATGTTGTTGTGTGGTATTCTGCCAGGAGGCCGAGGTGTTTTTTGTCCTCTCCAGGCGTTTTGTTAACACTCAGTGTATTTCCAGCTCGTTGACTTCTTCATTATGGGCTTAAAAGCATGCCTGGAGGACTAACACACACATGACATGCATAGTTAAAGATGATGCACAGACAAGGGAACGTATTTGTAGAGCTGACTTTTTCCCAACTAAATTCCAAGTAACTTATTCACATCAGTTATTAACTCCTTTTCAGTGACTGTGAATATGAACTGCAGCTAATCTGACGTAGCTTCTTGTAATATGCACACACTAGGGCTGCACGATATTGGAAAAAAACTGACATTGCGATTTTTTTTTTAACCCTGCGATATATATTGCGATATGAAAAAAATAGTCAGGAGGATATAATAGCTCTGTGGTGCTGATGTAAATGGTCAAACAAATTAGTTGTTACCTCAGGTGCCACGCACTGTTGAAACAGAACACGTTTCAGTTTCATCCTTCTTATAGCCAAAATAATTTCCGATAACCAATGTTGCTTTTTTTTTTTTGGCACCAAGTCTTCATTTTAGGTGATTTTCTTTTATTCGTTGCTCATTCTCAATGTTGTTACCAGTGACTCACTCCATGTGCAGGGGCATGGTCTGCTTCAGCAAACTGCTTAACCCTATAAAACTATTTGTATCATATTTGCTACACCAGGTTCTGAGACCTTTATCTTATTAAAAAGATCAATATGTTTCTTAAAAACTTGTTATATATGATCTGATACCTGTTTTCTGCCCCCTGGTGGATTTTCATCACACTACAGCCAGTGGAAGGGCTTTTTGTTTTTTTTGCCCTTTTTTATTTAAATATTGCTGCTACTGTTTATTCATTCAACACACATTTTGTAGGAAAATTGTTAGTAATTGTCAAATAGTTATGTTAAGAAGAAAACATATTTTTATTCAGCTGAAAATTGAAAAATACTGAAATTACATTGTGCTATAAGGAAAATAAAAAGGTTGTATAAACTTCTGTGTTTAAAAAAGTTGTATATTTTCAAAATTTAACTATTAAAAAATTATTTTTGTTTCTAAATTTAATGTTGTGAGCAAAAAGTTGCCAAAATGGTCAATGTATCAAATGTGATACAAAAAAATATAGCAAAAACAACAGTACATATATGGCAAATTTGTTTTGGTTTGGATTATGTTAAAAGGACTAATAAACATTTCAATTCAAAAAATTAGAATTTTGTGGCTAGTTTTTAATGGGTCACTTGTACAGGGTTCAGAACGATTGTGATCGGTGGATCGCTGCGTGCAGTGTGTGTCAGGCACCCTTGAAATTAGATGAGAATACACTGAGTTCATTTACCTCCTACATTGCAGGACCTGCGAAGTGATTTTCACGCACATGTACATTGCAGTGACGATGCTCAAATGATATATTGTGCAGCTGTAGTACACACTGTTCAGCTGAAGCGTGCACCTGTTTTGTTTGTCAGGTTCTGGAGCAGCACTCTGACGGCCGGTGGAAAGGTCACATCCACGACACCCAGCGGGGGACAGACCGGGTGGGCTTCTTTCCCCCGTCAGTGGTGGAGGTCCTCAGCAGAAGAGCAGGTACATAAAGCACACACTTGTAATGTGGTAAAGTGAGTTGCCTCAAGTCCTCTTCTCAACATTTTTCCTAAATAATTCTATTTTATTCTGCTTTATCCCTCTGTATTTCAATTATACATATAATTGTTGCACAGCGGTAAAGCACAGACTGTACAAGTCAGCTGTCAAACACAAAAAATTAAACAAAAAAAATAATGGAAATTTAACTTAAAATAAGCAAAATAATCTGCAAGCATAACAGGAAAAAAATAATTTGACAAGAACACGTATAAAAAGTAGCTACTAGTGTCAAAGAACTTACAGCTTTATAGATACTTATGCATGTCTTTTTTTGACAGCTAATTATAAACGATAATGAGCTGTTTAGGGTGAAACTGCTATAACTGCACAAAATTATATAATAATGCCACAAGCCATTAACACTTTTCAATTCTTGAAACATGAATTTATGGTTGCAGAACTCATTCCTTTATATTATACTATCCCAGGGGTCCCCGTTCCATTTTATCCTACAAAAGAAAACAAAAAAAATATCTATATGATGGAAACAGAATCAGTAGTTCGCGTTCGCGGTAAAAATACAAGTTTATCAGAGTCACATGAAAACTTGCATCAATAAGTGCTTGTTACATCCACCCCATCATCTACCACATAAAGTGTTCCAGTATAGAATCACTGCTTGTTTGAGTTATTTTATAAATCAAGTCATTTTATATCACAATTGCAGAAGAAAGACTCTAACCACCTACATAATTGAGTGTCAGAAAATGTACCGCTGAGACCACACTAGCTAAATGGCCTGTAATTACAGCACGTCTTGGATGAATGACCAGATAATGTTGACATGATATAACATGAAGAGCAAATAGCTACATCATACTGGGATTATAATAACTCCACCCCGGGGTCAGATTAGTCTTGGTACACCAAGGGTTTGACTGGTGTTAAATGGGCTTTCTTGACCCAGGGCGGAGGTTATATCTGAGCTAAGAACATGTCTCGACATTTGTACACAAGCGTGATCTGCCATTTTGGCATGCATGGCCACTGGAGGGTTGGACATGCTTGTTAAATCATCTGATCTAATCCCAGTAAATAAAACAAATACGAGTTCTCTGCTTGTTTTGCTGCTGTAAAGTCGGCGACGTTCAAACAGCGGACTGAGCTCAGTGAGGGGTCCCAGACATAGACGCATACACACAAGACTCATTTCTACATCCTCGACAAGACAAGCCAGGCTCCACACACATACACTGATACTCACACACATTAATCGGATTACTATGCCCAGATTGCGAAGTGTCAGCTCAGTGCTAAAGCCCTCACAGTCTACACTGGGATATTATGTGTGTGTGTGTCTTCACGTGTGAGGGAAAAGAGACAAGAGAAAAAGAGTTTGACTTAAAGTGGGTGACAGCCTCTTTGCTTATGAGGCAAACTCAGCAGTGTGCGTTTGTGTGTGTGTTTGCCTGAGCTATGTGATAATGTCAGCGGTGTCAGCAGCCGTGGACCAACAGCACTTACAAGAAAAGCAAGCCTTCTCTGCGTCGCTGGTGATCCTACATTCCCATTCAACAGCGTCTTATGTAACACTGGGGGTCAGGGGGTGGGCTGTTACAGGTTTAGCTGTTCCTTGTAGTAAATGAAAGCAGTGATGATTATAGATAGGCTCAGAGTATGATAAAATATCAATCTACATGATATTATCAACGATCATATCGCATGATTTATTTGTTATCCTGGTGCCACATAGTGATATTTTTATTAAAATATGCAGATGTGGACTTGGAAGTTGAAGTTTGTGTTAAAAAGCAGTAACCAAATTATTCCCTTTTTTTTTTTTCCCTTTTTCCCAAGTATGTTTTCTGGTTACACTGACATTATGATGTACCGTTTATTGTATGATTTTCTTGCTATAAAGTTAGAATATGGTGTCGAATGACTAAACATCTAAGTCAGGAAAGCTATGTTAAAGCTGCAGCTGACTTTCATCACCAATTATTCATCAAATCTGTAAAACTTGAGTCATAGCCAAAGTATGACATATCCGTAAGTCTTTCTGTGATTACGCACCTGAATATCTTCCCTCACACTGAACAGTTTCAACTTGTACTTCACCATAAACAAGTCTGTGTGTTTACAATTATAGCCGTAGGTCACTCTGGCATTTTCAAAAATTGTCACACCATGCATTGTGGGAAGTGGAGCTCCACGCAGCTGCAGTAGCAGCAACAACAAACATGTAGGCCAAACAAAAACCAGTGGGTTCTCTGTCTGTGGCACTCTGCTTCTCACAATCAACAAATTTCCGGAAATGCCCAAGTTACCTACTTGCTAGGTATGTAAATACATGAACTTGTTTATGGTGAAGTTTGCTTTGAAATTGTTCACCATGAGGGAAGAGATTCAGGTGCGTAATCACAGAAAGACTTAAGGACGGATTTGATGAAAAATTGACGAAAAGTCCTCCTCAGCTTTAACACCACTTCTAGCCTGGTTAGCTACTGTTGAAATAAGATTTCTGCCATCAATACTGATATAGGTTTTTCTGAGGCTGATGTTCATTTTTTAAAAATTTGGTCAGCCAATGGTTGATATCTAAAGCCAATATTTGAGGCTGATTTATTTATTTTCTTTAAGCACATTGACCATAAAATACAACTGAAACACTCAGATAATTTAGAGTTTTATACACTAATTAAACTAATTAAACTAATTCAATTTTTAATACATGTACACATAGTACTCTTTTAACATTTATCGAACTTCAAATGCTGCCCACACAGGTGCCTGATGAAATATCTTACAACATTTTTAACTACTGATCAAAATTTTCAAAAAAATAAAATTAAGGCAGATCGTCGATATTGGGGGGGAAAAAAAAAAAAAAAATCAATATACCAGGCTATATATAGGTCTACTTCTAATCAATACCAACACCATATGTTGTGTTTCTTATATAAGACATACTGTAGAGGTAGAAATTGCACAAAGATGGCAATTAAAGATCAATTACATTAATCAATCAGAACAGAATGTTAATTTCTTACTCACAATGTACAAAAGGTTGATGCTATGAAGATGGAGGTCACAGGGATTATGCATTTTCTTTTATTTGAGAATTTAAAAACCTGCCAAATCCCAGGCTATATGGGTGTTTATGTACTTTATTTACTTTAAACCTGAAGAATTCTACTGTCAAAAGGCTCCACCACCCCCACGACCCTCTGGAGGATTAGGTAGCTCAGAAAATGAACAAATAAATGAATCCTAGCATCAATACCTTAAAAAGTAATCTTCTTTCCTTCCTTTTGTTTATTTTTTTAATTCCGATCTATCCCCATATGTGCACGATTGCCCTACAGTGATGTGCCCCTCTACTGTGATAAGCATCATAGAACCATATTCCTGGTTATACACACTTACTGTTTATGATAGGTGTGGGTGTTAAGGTCTGCAGGGTCTGACTGAAGCAATGTTCTGTTTGATAATCAAAATAAAAGCACTGTGAAAGATTGCCTCAAAAGTAGTCATCACTCACCACAATATTTTTTTGTTCATTTTAAGACTGTTTTGAGGCAAAATAAACATAAGATAATTAAAGAGAATAATCTTCATCATTATCTGGGGCAAGTGATTATGTTAGTATCACACTGGGAGTTATACTGTGATTCCAACCCCTCATACATGCACTCTAAAGGGGTCATATTTAGCTAAATCCACTTGTATTAGTCTTTGGTTCATTTATTTGTGTATTTGGACCCTAATAGTTTATAAAGTTTGAATGTGAGCCCTCCAGGTGCTGTAGAGCTATCTTTATAATCATTTTGGCAACAATTGAGTGGATTTCTACAACCTGTTTTATTTCCTTCTTAATTTGTTGCATCTATAACTAGTTATGTCACTACATTTGCACGTATAAGGTCAAGACTTCCCACAAAGATTTGTATGAGTGCGCCATACTTGTTTGTCAGCAGCAACAGCAGGTAGTTCATACTGAAAATATGTCCAAACTTCAAGCTGATTACCGGAAATGTTCACTTCTTGGTTGTATTAATGAACACAAGTCAGAGCAGCATGGTCAACAACGTGAAGGGGGTGGGACGTGAAGTGGCTCACTTGTATTTAAAGGGCCAGCGCTCAAAATGACCTTTCTTATGTCGTTACTCAGATAGTGTTGAAGATGGACCTGTGGAGTTAAATTAATGAAGAATTCAGACCCAAACAGCATTTACAATTTATGTAGACCGCAGGGGGGTGTTTTAAAATGCATAATTCTATTTAAAAAAGCTAAATATCACTCCTTTAAACTGACACTCACACATGCATGCACATCAGCGCCTTTCCTTCACTCATGCCTGCACGTCTCAACCCAAACCTGTCTCCCTGACCCTAGGGGGCACCCTCTACCGCCAAGCCTCAATGACATGCCACCGACAACACTTGGCACCCAGAGCTCCTCCCCCCAGCCATGGCCCCACTCCCCAGAATGACGACTCATACACCACTGCCTATGATCCTGCAGGTACACACGCACCAAAACGCAGCGCTTTCTTCACTCTGTTTGGATGTCTCTTTCCAGATCTGGTTCAGCCTCCTAAACACCACCCTAATCCCACTCTCCCTCGGATCATTCCTCCGGATGCCATGCAGCTCTCTGGTTTCAGATAGATAGGTCCACTCCCAGCTCCAGTATGTGGGATACACTGTGAGTGCGTGTCTAAAGCGTGTGTGTGTTTGTTAGGTGCTCCACCTGGCAGTCAGCTCTCAGTCCCAGCTAGTCCTGCTAGCCCCACTCAGGACATATGGGTCCTCAGGAGTTCTCCCACTGGTAAGAGTGTGTGGTCCCAAACACCAAAGACCCCACCCCTGACCCTGTGTGAACCTGTAGTCCAGCTTCAGTCCCAGCCTGTCCCACCACCACCTCTTAACCCCTTTATGTCCACCAGCCTTGACCTTCCAGTGCCCACCCCTCCACCCTGCCACCCACAGATAAAAGCACAAAAATTAACTGTCGTAATCTCTCAGCAGGACAGACCGGTAAGTGAGCAGAAGGTGTTTAACATCTTTACCTCCTGTGTGACTCCTGATCCACCGCCGCCTCTGCCTTCCTCTGAAAGCATACAGAGCAAAAGAATAAAAAAGCAATTCAGTCTTGACAAGTCATTTCCAACAGGTTTGATTTCAATCATTTAAACCAGTGTTTTTCAACCTTGCGGTCACCTGAAATTTCTAGTTAATTGATTAAAATACATATATATATGTATATACATTAATATTTTTAAAAAATAATTCAGAATCATTATAATTGAAATACCACACACTTTTCCTAATAAAAATCAAGTTCAAATAAAATGCAGGATATAATATCTGAGAGGGCATATCTTGATCATTTTCATTGTGGTTAGGTTAAGATCCTGCAGCTCTTTCATAATTCATAGTTTGACTCATTGTTTGTTCAGTATTAATGCTCATCCTTGTAAATACAACCTCCACTGACTACATATCCTGACCAGGGAAAATACTATTCTCATTTTGTGCAGTAATATACACCTGATGTTTCTGCTTCCATTCATAATAATATACATTATATAGCCTAAATGTCATCTAAAATTAATGTTCATTTGCAACATAGTACAGCAAACTATTACATGATCAAAAACAAATTAATTTTAATAAAAAACTGTCTCCGTTTTGAATGTCTGGGGTCGCCAGAAATGTATAGTGTTTGGGGTCATGAGCCAAAAAAGGTTGGAAACCACTGATTTAAACCATCGCAAAACAAACAAGCTACCATTCAGGGAAACACATTTTTGTGGTATCTCATTTCAGATATTCGGAAACTTCCTTGTGTCACAGGGTTGTGTTGCTGTTTTCCTTCTTCCTTTTAAATGCTCACAAGGGAAGACTTTGCATGTGCTCCTTGTTTGCGTTGCTGTCTGTGTCGTACTGCTAGTCAGTCATTTGTTGACATTAGTTAACTCGGTTACTAAGCTAACAACTGCGTAAGTCACCTAAATCCACGATAACATGATAACAGCCTTCATACTGATTTAGTGTAGAGAATCCAGGTGTTTTGCTTGTTTTTTATGCATATATATTTTTTAAATTTCCAAGCTAATGTACTTCTATGCATTAGTCTACAATCAACTACAACTGTAGTCACCTAGTGTCCAAATACAACCACTGTCCAGCATGTGGTCTCTTATACAGAACCTTCAGTGGGAGATTGTCAGTAAGCAGATCACTATTATTGTCACGTTGACCTCAAGTATTACGTAAAATTAACCAAAATGTGCCTTTTTTTTCTTCTGTACCCCCAGTTTTATGCAAGGCAAATATGTCATGCCATTGCCAAAGTAGTTTAGTAGCAATAAAACTAAGTATTATTAAGTATTAGTAGCCAAAGTTGTGATCACTGAGGATAAGAAGTGTTTGCCATTCACCATCCACTATTTTTACTAAATATATACATCTTTGTGTTTATAGTGCACTGTATTTTACCATAAGTGTCACTTCTGCATTCATAATAATAACCACACCAAGACAATGCTTATGCAACACTACTCTTTCTGTCTTTTAATTATGAAGCTTTTGCTGTGAGGTAAAACTGAACATCAAAACAGCCAGCTTGGCTCCGACAGACCCTTAGTTATAAAGCTCCATTAGAAACACAGTCTTGTTTTTAATCTTTTTCATTTCAATTACAAACCAAAAGTTGAAAAATGATTCATCATTTCACGGTTACATTTTGAAAGTTTTTTTGGATGTACGGTATATATGAACTTGTAATACTGTAAAGCAAGGTGCAGTTTGTTATTTGTGAACTTTAGGATTGTTATAATTTCCATTAAACTAGAGCTCAGCTACAGTCGTGGAAAAAATTAGACCATCAAAAGTCATCAAAAACAATGGTTATGCAATCAAGTTCTAACTCCAGTGTGTATTGCGTGACTAAAACAGAGAAACCACTGTTTTTGTTAGTACAATGCCATAGATATTGATGTAAGAACTTATATGATTTTAGTTATTATCAAGAAAACCTTGGATAAATATCAGCTCTTAAATTAAACTCTTTAGAGCTATTTTTTGTTGTTATCATTATATTTGTCCAAGCAAATGTACCTTTAGTTGTAACAGGCATTAAAATGAACAAGAAAGTGAAGAAAAAATAGGGTGGTCTAATAATTGTATTTTTGACTGTATTTTCCTCCTCTTTTAGACTTTATTCTTAAACTAATCCCTTCCTGTCTATATCTCTACTTTATACAAAGACATGTGATTGACTGACTAAAAGCTAATTAGCAAATGTAGCAGCAAAGCATTGTTTTCAAGCTCTTAATTTTTTTTTTTTTTTTGTTCAGTGCTGACTTGGCATGACTGACATTGTTTTTTTATTCTTTGCATTGTACTACCACACACTTTTTCTCACTGATTACACTCGACACTGTTGCGTATTTCCACCTAAGTCTCAAATTCTAAAGCAGCTCTTTTCACTACAACATATCTCTGCTTTTGTTCTTATGTTTGTGTTTCCCTCAGGTGACAGAAACAGTGTTGGCAGTGCCGGCAGCGTGGGCAGCAGCCGCAGCGCTGGTAGCGGCCAAAGCTCTGAGAGCGGTCACAAGCAGAACGGAACCCAAACTCGCCACAATGCGGACAATGGCAAGGTTAGACCAGTTCAAAAAACCCACTCAATGTAAATTAAATATAGGATGTTTCTTTTTTTTTTCATTAATGATGTAAAAATACAACTTTTTTTTTTACTTTTTTTTAAAAAACTTGTTCAAATTCTTGATGGATATCTGTGGATATATTTCTCTGAAGTTCACTTGTCATATTTTGATGTCTTTCTTCATGTTTCCTGTGTGTAGCTGGCTCCCTCTGGTGGTGAATCAGGAGATCACATCCACCTCTCAGGATCTGACCACAGCAAACACGTTGATGGATCAGCAGGTTTGTTAATCTTGCTAGAGAAACATCACAAAATACAGTTGATTTTATTAAGGCTATAATAAATCACAGCAATTTAGATGAATTATTGCATGAGAAAAAGTGTGGACTTATCAAATTGTTTTGTTTTTTTTATTATTGTTAAAGGAAAAAGAATATATGAAGCATTTTAGATACAGAATCTTTAATTGATTTTCTTAGTTAAACCAACAGAATCCCTCCCACCAACTCGTATATATACAGACATACATACATACAAAGTTGTTGGTATTTTTAAGCTATTAAGCTTAATCTTGTAACTACCTCACCAAGAAAAACCTGATAAACAAAAGGCTTGGTTTACATTTATTCCTTTGGATGAGTAATTTCTAGATTTTTTTTTTTTTTGATTTTTTTTTTTTTTTTAACCATAATTACTCATTTCAACTCGGAAAGTATCAAAAATGACTTACAAAGTTAATTCTTTCAACATATTTATGATATACTACCACTAAACATTTAATATTTGCAGCAATAGATGAGCATAAGTTTTGATTTTATTTTATTATATTTTATTAGTGATACAGTAAACAAGACACAGTGGAAACAAACAAAAATCAACAACAGCAACAAACAGCAAGCAATAACAAACAATAAATAAAATAAATAATGACAAGGACAGCAATAGCAGCATCATAATATAATGAAAAATATAAAACGTGAAGAGCAAGTAAACAATATTAATAGATTGTGATAGTGTGATAGAAGGGGGGGTGAATAAAAGTGAGGGGGGGCAAGAAATTATTATTATAATAATGATAAGGGTAATAACAAGAGTACAACAGTATATAGTAATAATACTAATAATCTAATTTGTTAGTATTACTGTGGTGGTAGGTTTTGATTATA
>JAPTGZ010000012.1:23485271-23498545 GCA_029814645.1 Fowleria isostigma
ATAGCAACATGCAGACTACATTCTTTAGTCAATTAAACAAATTCAATTACTTATTAATGAAACAAATCATTCAATTAGTCACACAAATGATAAGTATTAATAATTCCACATTTTAAAGATTTTTTATATTTTGACAAAGTACTTATTAATTTGAATTGATCACTAAGATCATTCCATAGTTTTACCCCAACAAATGAAACACATCTTTGTTTGACGTTAGTTCTTATTTTACTTGTTTCAAATCAAAGCAGACCACTTAAATTATAATGCCCTCTTCTTAAGTTGAAGAGGGATTGAATGCTCCTGGGTAAGCTCCTATCCACAACTTCAAACAGAATTTCCAGCACTTTCACTTTAACTATATCCATAAATAGTAATAGTAAATTTGTATTGTGTACTTTGAGATTTGGTGTCAAATGTAAAGTGTGTTATGAATTAAATGTGTTATGATTATTATGATTTTTACTCATTTTATAAAAGCACAGAATGAAAAAAAATTCAAGTTTAACATCAATTCTGTTCCACAAAAATCAATAAAACTTTATAAAGTGATCCTCTGTTAATATTAAACATGGACTTTCATAGATTATCATTAATATTGCTGCCTTTTTGAGATTTCATGAGGATACTAAGCCTTTAATTTGAGGAAAAAGTACCTTCATAATGATTCAGCTTAATTTCATTTATATGAATAAACTAGTTTTTGGTTGGCAACAGAACTCAGCTTAATATTAAATCCGGATTTACTCATTTTAAACCCAATTTGTTAAAAATCCAACGACAACAACTCTTACACGAAGCTAGTATCTGTTGGTGGAAGGTCATTTTTGTCAGAAAGTTAAGAAATACTAAATGAAAAGTCAGAAAAGGTCAAACTTCAGTCTTCAAAGTCAAAGAGTTTATATTGACCAGAGATTCGAATTTCTATTAATTGTGATTTGTGTCAAGACTGGGAGAGAATATGCTAAAATTAGAATTTATACAGGTTAGTTACAATGTTCATCAACAAGTAAATGAGTAGAATTATAAAACCTGTCAAAATTCAGACTGAAAGCTTCAGTTTAACCTGCAGGCATTTTTACAACCAACCATTATACTGACTTATTTAATGTAAACATGTTGCATTAGTGTCAGTTTCTGCTTCGTAGAACCTGACTGAGCTGTTTGCCTGGCCGCACTCTTGTCAGAACAAAACGCTTTCCATCACAACAAAAAAGATCAGGAGGAAAATCAGTTGTACAACAAATAAAGGAAACAACTGACAAGTGCTGACTGATGGATGACTCACATCCAACACACTACAATGACATTGCATTCATCTTCCGTCAACATGAGTCCCCCTCACTTCCTGCCTTAACATGTGTCTGATGAAAAATAAAAGAGCATGTAGCCTGGGGTGTAAAAAAAAGAAATAAAAAAAACAAGAACTTTAATACAGAAGTTATTTGTTATAGACCAGAGGTTATAGTGAAGGTTTTATCCCCACATGGTCGTGAAGGAGCTGCTTTTACCTCATTAAACTTTTTAACAGTTATCTTACACCAAGCAAAAGACAGATAGAGATATATACAGTACAATTTTACTTTAAGTATCAAATGTTTGTGGTAGCTAAATCACTAGCTATGTCAGCTCTTTGAGGAGAGGTTCTTCTGCAAACGAGAAGTCATCCTAAAATCAATCTGAAACATTTGTTATTGTATGTAGACTGTTTCAGAGCTAGCTTAAGGCACTGCTAAATAGGCGTGTATAATGGCCAGAATCTAGCAATACGATACAATTCACATCACTCGGATCACAATACAATACATTGCACTACAACAAGGCGATATTTTTGCTACTTTTTAAAGGATTATTTTGTGGAAAACTAACATCTGCCTCTTTCAGACAGTAAAAAGTGCTTTTAGGATGCTTGAAATAACCATTATTTAACAAAACAGTACGATGGATTAAAAAAAAAAAAAAAAACCTACATGTAGGGCTTACAATATCACAGTGTTACTTCTGTCGTACACAAACAACAGTTATTACCTCCGTACAGTTTGCGAAAAAAAGGAAAAGATGAAGATGTGAGTATCTATTATTTTTTACATGCAAAATATGAAATACTCAGTAATTTCAACATTTTAAATCAGATTTAAGCATGCATTGATATTTTATCTTACTTGAATTATGCTTGCAATTTTTGTGTAAATATCTCTGCATATTTGCAAATATAATTATTTAAAAAAAGAAAAAAAAGCTCAAGTCAGGCTAGGGCGAGGCAATATGGGCCAAAAAATTACACCTCAAGTCATGTCACTGTTATAGATCATTTGTGATTTAAGATAAAGCAACACACCATGTATGATGACAAAAGAAAAATATTCACAAATATTATATTACAAAGCAAATACAATGTATTTTTAACTGTTGTTGAGCAAGAAACCTCTCCAATTTAGGCATTTTTTCACAATTTTCCCACAGCAAAACCTCAATTAAATGAATCACTTCTTATATATACATATTTGTTCAGCCATAATTCAGGTTTCAGACTGGATAATAAATCTGTATATATGTGTCTACCTTTGCATTGCTTATGGTATAAACTGTTTTCCACAGACAACATGTGCAGTAGGTACTAATAGTGGTATCCACCTGCCTATTGCACTTTGATTACTTGATAAAACCAACATCTTTAGCTATCAGCGGCTCTCTGTAAATGATTGCATGCGACCATTTAAACCCCCACCACTGCAGCCTCAGCATTCGCTCACACTGGCACACCCTGCCGCTAACTTTAACTACTTGCAAAACACGCATTATACTCCAATGGGCTGGTTTATACAAAGTCAGGAAGGTTGATGATTGCTAAAACATCCTGGATGAGTCAGTGATAGTCAGGGTGAACCTTTGGATTGAGGGCCTGTTAAGGAAAGTGATAACGATGGTATAAGAGGATAACAAGTAAAGTGCAAAGTCCAGTGGAATTTATACATCACCACCGCCTCAACATGGGCCTCGAGTTTAATACACAGGTCTGGAGCTGGTACTATCAGGAGATACTTTATCCAGAGCTACAGCCGACTAGACCAGTTGCTTTTGATAGGCTCGACAGCTGGTTTTCTCTTATCTTGCAGCCTGTAGCAGTTTTATTTCCAGCCTGAAATGGCACCGTAAATGTTCATCTGGAGAGTCAGCCGTCATTCTAATGCATGTATGTGGAGTAAAAACAGCTGTACTTTGACCCTATGCAAAGGTCTTTATTGTTTTAATTCCCTATGGAAAAAATAAAAAAAAAATACAAGTTTCAGACCACTTTTACCACACGCAGGTGCAACGATTTTGAGCTGTTTTCATGAGCAGGCTGCTCAGGCTGTAAACATTTCTTTCAGAATGATCAGACCTGCTCATTAACCTGTAGTAGTTTTTGGTACAAGTCAAAATGAGCCCTGTTAGAGCTGATAATGTTACGATGAATCGAAATGCAACAACACATAATGTTATTGTTACAAAATACTGAGCGCATAACATAACAACTTTTGCACATACGTTATACCTTATGACATTTTGTGTCAGCTGTTATAAAGTGGGTAAAAAAAAATTAGCAAAATGTAATAATTATATAACATTATAAGTGAGTCAATAATTTATAATTTGTACCATTATTGACCAGTTATAACATTATGAGTTTTCATAACTTTTTTATAACATTGGCATCATCGCAACATTTTGTGTCATTATAACATTATCAGCTCTAACAAGCCCATGGTGCTGACATTGCATTACATCCAAATGAAGCCTTGAGAGATCTAATAGTTATCAAAAAGCATTGGCCTACATTTTGTAATTCAGAGTGAAAACAGTCACTGAATTATAATAGAAGTAGACCTTTCATAGGGTCTAGGGTTGGAAGTACTAACCTTTCACCATACAGTAGAAGGTTCCAGGTTCAACTTCCTATTGGTCTGGAGGTTTTCTGTCAAGTTTACCTGTTCTCTGCACCTCCCTCCATTTAAAAAAGATAAATAAAATAGGACCAAAGCTTCTGTAGTTCAACAGCATATTTAAAAGCATTACTTGACATTTATTTAACCTTTCAAGGTCAAGGTCATGGCACCAAATGAAAGCCCATATGTGACTTCCTGTCAATTGTCAATAGTAATTATATTAATGATTTTAAACATTTCAAAAATTCATTAAAATTTTTTTGGGGAAAAAAAAAAATAATATTTCTCAATTCTTTGGATAAACTTGGTAGACCTGGTCCCAAGAAACCTCTGCTATGAATTTCCAATGATTCTGGCTGACTGCTTTGGAGTAGAAGTTTCTAGAAATCTGCAAATAGATGACCTTGGGTTTGACCTTTCAAGGTCACTCAAGGTCAAAGGTTATGGCAATAAATGAAAGCCCATATGTGACTTTCTACCTATTGCCAAAAGTAAGTATCTCAATATCTTCAAATGTTTCAACTGCCAAAAGACGTTCCACAACAAATATCAAGTCATTCTGGCTGACGGTTTTGAAGAAGATTCTTAAAAATTTGTTTACAGAAGGACAGACAAACAGATGCCAACTGATACCAATAGTGTACCTACAGGAAACAGGTGTACCTATAGATTAATTCTCCTCTAAGTGCTACGAGGCATTGGAGCGCCTTCAATGGCTAATGCTAACAGCCACCACTGAATTTGCTTATGGGGATGGTAAAGTGAGTTATCCTTAAATAAAGGGATACCTGTGCTTTGAAAAAATGGAACTAGAATACAACATTGCCTGTAATTGACAATTTTCATAATTTTTTTAAGTCTGCAATATTCTTGGTTGCTGATGGCATGTGAACCGGTCACGTAAGGTGAATAAGCGGCGTATAATCTACTTACTGCGCCACAGGGTAGCAAAGAATCTAACTTGTTTCCAAAGAGAATGAGAGTGGTCGCTCTCTTTCACTCATGCTTTTGTCTTTGTCTCTCTACCACAGAGAGGGCAAGCAATACTTTAGCTTTGAACCGGACGTGCATAAACAGTGTGGCAGGGGCCTACAGAAATGTTAGCACTCTCTCACCATTGGAGTCGCAGCGTCGCCCAAATCTGCTGTTTTGGACAGCGTGGTATGTCAAATGGCGAGACTCAAACGTAATGACAGGACCCAGCAGGAGGGCGGAGGGGAAGGCTGAGCAGATGGAGCTGGGAACTGCAGACAACATGCCCGGCCAGGCTGCTATTTGTTCCCATCTAAAAATATTCTACAAATTTACAGTATTGTTGCTTCATAAACTGTGCAGCCAAACTAAAATAAGCATACTGTTTACCAATTCATCTAGAGTTTTTCATTCATTTACTGTATGACTCATAGGTCGAGTTAATAAGTAGAGCAGCAGGAGCTTCTCTAGCTGCCTTCACTCCTCCACCACTTCCTTTTGTGTTTGCCCTGACTATGAGAAAACTGCAATGCTGAAAAATGGGTAAACAGACAGTTCTCTACCATTGACTGCATAACCTTTGCAAAAACCATGACATCAACCTATAAAGACCCAAACAGCCACTGGCAACCAAAAGCATCTACTGATCTAAAATGTTTAATGCCTTTTCATCCACTAATTCTATCAATACATGTAGGAAATTGGTGTAAAATAGTTTTCTTGGTCACCAAATAAACTTTGAATTTGCTCTGAGCTTTACTGAACATCAACATAATCAACAGAATACAGGAAAATACAAAATTTATACTGAATAAAATGCTAAACAAACAGGATAATATTATCATAAATGATGATAAATCACTTAAGAAAGGTTAAATAGTGAGAAAATTTCATTTGGGAACTGACACAAAGGTAGCACTGGGTCCTAATGTTAAGTCGTAAAGGCACAGTAAATATATCATTAACAACAAGCACTTTAACAGGGATTCTGCAAGCTGCATTTTAGACTTTGTTAAAGGTTCAAAGCACAAGATTTTTGTGTACTCATGTCCTTATATAAAGTTTGTAGGGATGTAATGAAAAATCAACTCACAAAATGATACAAAATATGATACAGGGGTCAAGACACAAATACAATACACAATACAAAACAAAGATTAAAAAAAATCACCTGATGAAAATAATAAATTTGATGAAAAATAATCTGACTAAAAAAATTGGACAGTGTGACTTTTTTCCCTGCACTACAAGAGAGAGAGAGAGAGAGAGAGAGAGAGAGAGACAAGCTGTGGATGCGGTGAATTGTCCCATGCAGGGTGGACCGAACGGGACTGAACGATGTACGGTTTTCCCAAGTACTGTTGCACCCCTTGCGTCCACCATTTTCTCGTCTTCCTCCATTTTCTCGTGAAGTGAGAGTGCTGCTACAGTAGGCCGGAGGGTCATAAATCATTAGTCTCAGTGTGCGGTGCCCCTTCTTGTGCTTGATACTTTTTTTTAACTTTATATTTTGTGCATTTTTGAATTTTACTTGGTTGTTTTTTTTTATTCTGTGCTAAAAGTTTGTGTTGAAGTCTGTACTGTCAGGAACCCTTCTTTTGTTGACATGTGGACTCATTCTCTAAACTGTAAGTAGCAATTGTTGCACATACTTGTCTATGTAGAGTCATAAGTGAGCCATTCAAAGACCAGAGTCCTCTGCATACAAATCAGTGTCACTCCTTTGAAACACAGGCTAATATTGTAAACGAATGACGTGAACAACTACAACACAAATGTCATGAAAGCATGCACAAAACAACCACAAACTTCTCTGAATACCCACTCTCTAAGCTTTAGTGATGCTTCCATTGTTAACATAGAAGAATAAGAGATGGCAGGCATTTACTAGTGGATTTTTTTGCACAGCATTATGTTTTTCTGACCTTTTCTGACACAACAGACAGCAGGTTATAGCTTTATTAGCCAATTCAAAAGGCTTCAATCAAGGCCTAAACCCTGAAAAATACCCATCAAAACTGCATCTTAGACATTATAAGGGCTAAAATGCTTTGCTTTTAGACTTGCTATTTAAGAACCAGCAGAGACCCAGTTTTAATCTGTTTTCAGAGTTTTTCTTCATCTCCATTAGCTTGAACAGGAAAACCACAGCACTACATTCAACACAAGCAGCCGCAGTGCTGCATAAACACCACACCATTGTGCGAAGTCCAGCATGGTGTTTCTCTGGCAATGATACTTTTTTTTTTTTTTCTTAAATCAACATTCACTTGAAGGAAAACACCATAAAACATGTTTTCTCCTCCAACTAAAGTATCTGTAAGGAATGTTCGATAGCCAAGATAAAATCATAGCCTAAATATCCCTGCAGCAGTGCACCAAACAGTGGCAGATGCAGATGATTACCGCTGTACTCCTCTCCTCTTTTATAATATAATTATATAATGTAATTTGGTATGGTGTGTCTTTTCACTGATATGCTTCAGAACATCTGCACACCTAAAGCCATGTAGTAAAATTAGGTGGGACATCGTTATCTGTCAACAGCTCATTATAAATGAGCTGGTATTAGTAACTAAGGGCCCTCAATAACAATAGTTTTAGGGATTATTACAGTGATCCACTAAAGATTGTTTTCATATGGATACCTTGATCACCTGATGTAACTTGTAGCTCTACTTTAGCAAAAACGTTTCCTGTAGTTGATTTAATGCAAAATGAAATAAAGAGGATTTATGTTGTAAATCATGGTAAAATCATTTATTTTACAATGGACAGTGAGGAATGTATTTTAAATACTTTTCATAATTTTTATTTAAGTTTTTAGTTAGTAAATCACTAACTGTGTTGGCTAATCCACATTATGCTAAAAAGGCATTACAGTAAGTCAGTATTTTTTCAATTATACTTTTATTGCTAAGTGATCCTTTTCAGAGCACCACAGAGTCAGTGATGTATGTTCTTTTGGATGTTCTTTTTAGAAACAAGAAAAACTAGTGGTTAATTGATTTTCATTTTAAAATAGAAAATAAAGTTATTACCTAACAGAAATGGAAAAAAAAAAAAATGGAGCAAAAACACCTTTTTTTTTTTTTTTCTTCTGAGACCAGATGTTGTCATTTTCAAGGACAGAGCGCTAATGCCTAGGTCACAAAGATTCTTACAGCCAATGGGTTGGTATGAATCTTCCAGTTTGTACGGAATCTGGAGCTCATAAACATTTGTGGAGGAACAAAAAAAAATTTAAATCCATCCACTATTTAAATTTGGTTTATCTGTTTTGACACTGAAAAAGAAAAACACCTTGAAATTCAATTGTAATTCTTCCTTTAAAAAAAAATTTAAAAAAATCAA
This sequence comes from Fowleria isostigma, assembly GCA_029814645.1. Lineage (NCBI taxonomy): Eukaryota > Metazoa > Chordata > Actinopteri > Kurtiformes > Apogonidae > Fowleria > Fowleria isostigma. Next base: position 23,493,524 of record JAPTGZ010000012.1, read on the forward strand.
TTAACCTGTATTTTTTTTGTTTGTTTCTGAAAAAAAAAAAAAAGTCCAATTAACAAAAGATACACTGATCCTGTAGTGATCCTTAAATCAATACTACATAAAGTCTGAAATATACTGCCTAACAAGTAGCAAGAAACAAGAGTACACAATACAATACAATGCAAAAAGTTCAGGCCTCATTTAGCTTTGTTGTTTTTGTAGGGTTGAAAGATGACAGAGGTATTATGTGTACAAGTATGCAAAACTCACAAAAAATGTAGAGTGGCTCGTGCAGGATACTGTTAGTATGACCTATTTTCTCACAACAAAAAGTCAAGCAGACAATAAGAAACTTTTCACATGTTAAAAGAAACCTGCTGAGAAAAACTAGAAAATTAGAGCAGTAAATCTCAAATTGTCTGCACAAAATAGTTTAAAAAACATATTAAAAGGGAAGTCACACTAAATACATACTATAGTCTGTAGAAATTGTTATAGAAACATATTTCCTGTATGTTTTCATCATCTAGAACTGCACATGTACTGTCAAAAACAACAAATCCCAAGGTACTGTTAGCTTAGAAATGGCTAATGCTAACAAACAACCAGTTAGCACAGTCTCAGATACAAACAAAATGAAAGCACATAAGTACAGACAAATGATACTGAACATTAAAAACAAAAAATAATGGTTCAAGACCAATAACATTAAGGGCTTATGTTGCAGATTTAATAATAAATAACTGCAATTGACATTCTTTTTAACTCTTCTCCCTTGGATCTAGGAACAACCCATATGTTACTCAGGCTACCCATGGAACATTTTGTTTTTCCAGTGTGTAGTTTCTTTTTCCAGTGGCTACAATCATCACTACTTCAGCAACCTTCAAGAAAAAGATTATTTAAAAGATTAAATAAATTTAAAAATTAAAATAAAGAAAAAATAAATCCTATTGGTTGGCCTAGAATGGGCTGTGGTCACCTTCACTTATGACAGCCTCGGTTACATTTGAAAAAAATAGAATCTGTTGTAATGGTTGTCAAATCACATTTTTAGTGATATAGAGGTGTCAAAACTCATCGTTAAAGGTGGTGGTGAGGGGGGTCATAAAATGTGATCTTTATGGGAGAAGGAGTAAAATCTTCCTTCTCTAAAAGGTCAGAGGTCAAATTAAATATAGAATAGCACCCACAGTCTGTTCTAGAGTCTACAGGGAAAGATCTAGATCCAGTGTGAAATCAGGATTAGCCTAGTTTAACAGTGATGGTACAAAAGGCAGCAGGCAGCCACTATAAACATTCCCTAAGCTGGTTGAATATCAAAGGTTAATGGTTTTACAGCCCTCTGTAGTTAAACATCAGATCCAGTGCTCCTATCTGCTATCTGTAAGGGAGCTGCTCGGAGGACCTTGAACCGAGTGTGTAACGCCGATGTAAAACCTTTACAGCCATCCCTGGGTACGATTCCACAGACAGAAAAAAGCCTACGCCCTAAACGTGCTGTAAAGTGTGAAATTGAGGGAGACTTATTGCTCAATATCTACCACCACATACACAGAAAACCCACTTACACCAAACTCTAGAGTCCAAGGATGAGTAAAGTCCACAGTACGAGTTGTGTAACTGAATTTAGCAGGTTCTCGCTGTATAAAAGAAGAGGGATGGTGCTAAATTTTGTCCACGTTGAAATTAACTGATAACTGCAGCATCTATTTATTATCAGATCTCAAGATTCCAATCAGCTAGGGGTGTAAGAAAATATCGGCTCTGCCATATATCGCTTTATTTCATTTTACAATACTGTATCGATATTAAAAAGTACAGTTATTTATTCAAATGCAGGTATTGTGGAGGTTTCTTTCTGATTTTTGGTTTTCTTTTTTGTTTAACAGTTGTTGTTTTTTTAAATAATGGTTATTTGAAGCACCCTAAAAGCACTTTTTACCATCTGAAAAAGGCCGATCATGATATACTGTAATATATTGCATTGTAATCCTACCATTGTGATGTGTATCGGATTGCCAAATTCTTGCCAGTACACATCCCTACAGTCAACCCATTTAGTTTTTGTAGATCACAGTGCAAATTTGTGCAACACTGTTTACAGGGTTTGCACACAATTTTCAAGGTCAAATTCTAACACTTTCAAAGCCCTTTTATGGGTTATTTTCAAAATTTTCCAGCTCAGCACCACATCACAGGGGTCAAATATAATCTACAGGAATACATAATATTCATAATTATTTTTTTTTCACAATGATGTATATTGTATTATGCTAATCTAACATTATGTTAAATAATAGCCAAAAGGTTAGAAGTTAAAGGAGAACACAAAGAGAGAGCCAACTTTACTCAATATAGAGCCACACTTCATCAATATAGAGACAACTTTACTCAATATAGAGCCACATTTACTCAAAATAGTACCAACTTTACTCAATATAGAGCCAGTTTTACAATAGAGCCAAATTTACTCAGTATAAAGCTCAATTCCCCTCAATACACAGCCAAATTTACTCAATAGAGCCAAATATACTCAACATATGGCCTAATTTTCTTAATATAAAATCAAATTTACTTTTATTTTTTCTGTGTGTAAAAGCTGTATTGGTGATGAATATTATTCTGCTCTGTGATAATCATGATCCTCTTAAACCCATTTCCTTCTTCCATATTTCACCTTAAATTCCTCCTCCATATGTATTAGTGTACATCTATTTTGGTGCTATGACATAAGTTCACAGCCTTTAGTAACAGTGTATGTGGTAACATTTAGCTTTGTGTTTACTGCCTAGGGATATTATCCGCTTACATAATCAACACAAACTGCAAGAGAACTGTGGTGACATGAAGCTTTATGGTTATCATTAACCCACTATGACAAAGACAAACACTGTCGCTTCAGCACTATGGCAACTTGCTACAAGGACAGGAAGTGGTTTACTCACAGGTTCCTCCCTCCTGAGAGCTAACAGGGTAGACGCTCTAACAGGAAGCTGCTTCTGCATACGTGTGTGTGTCTACATATGTTTGTGTTCATGTGTCTGGTCTCCAAATCTGCAACTGAAAGATTCACACCACTGGTTCAAAAAAAGAAGTGCTGTCTATTACAGTACAACAATAAGCTGCATATTTCAAGCATGCACAACACAAATGGAAAACGCATATTTATTGGAGTCACTGAACATACATAAACTGAATGGTAACTCATCTTTCAAGCAGCACCTGAGAAGGCACTACTTAAATATCTGAGACCTTGTAAAGCAATATAACACTATATTTTAGTGCCCCATGACAATAACATCCTTGCGGAAACATGTTGTTAGAGCACGTCAAGGAGAGCATTCTATTTTTTTTCACGCAAGATTTAGAAAGTGTATTAAAGCGTTTTAATATTGTGTAAGTTGCATCTCTGTGAAATAAACAAATATAGTTAATTCACATGTCTACTATTATCTGATATAAGACTAATATAAAGCATTGTTTAAGTTGCATTTCTGTGAAATGAAGATCTTACTGCTGATTTATGTCCACTGCTATCTAATGTAAGACCTTTTCTAATTTATCAGTGAGTTTCTAGTCCTTAGGTTGACAGTGCTACCTAATTAAAGTTCCTTATTTTAATTTTGTAGTGTTCTGTTTCTTTCTCTTTAATCATATTTTGGGTATTATAAGAATGTGTGTTCATGTACAGTATATATCCTGCGTATTTCAATGTTTTTATTCCATATATCGGCTGATATATCAATTATCGGACAACATATATTGGATATTAGCTTTTTTTTTTTTTAACCCATAATATCCGTATCGGCATCAACCCCAAAAATCCCATATCAGTCAGGCTCTAGTGCACAGTGGTGGAAAAAAAAGGTTTTGGACACCCCATTCATTTGTGATACATTACATTAAGAATCACTCTTAAGTCATTGAATTCTGCCGAGTATAGTTCCATTCTCCAAACCCATATACCTCCTTCTGCACATGCTCTGCTCCATCAAGGTCAAAACTGGATGTTTCATCAAGATAATGAAACACATCCAGGGCACAACATGTTAAAACTGTCCAGAATTTAGCTTTATTTTTTCTTGTTAAAAATTTAAACAAAAAACTGCATTTGTTTGTGTCTGTCAGATGCAGCCACACCTTTTGAAACAAAAAAAAGTGTATTTTTCCACAAATACTTCATGATAATATTGGAGATTGTGTAAAATTTTAAGGGTGTCTGAAAACTTTTTTTCCACTACTGTATGTTATTTCTTTGATGGATGCAACTCATGAATGTAATAAAACATCATCAGAAAAATTACATAAATAAGTTACTACATAGTAGATATAGTTTCCTTTCAGAGCAAACTGTATTTTTATGTTAGACCCCCATCTCCTAAACCTTCCCTCTGATTTTCTGCTGCCACATCTGTCATCGTTGTGTGGTCATGGTGAATTTAGTCTTTGCTGACTGATCAGAAGAGAACGGAGGTTGAGCCCAAAGCTTAAGGACAAAGCTTTATACGTCACACACTATGATTGCATTCAGTCTGAGAGGGGGAGAGACTTCAATGTCACTTTTCTAATTACTTGCTCCAAAGGCGGTTGTAATCCCTATCATGCCGGAGAACCCTGATTAAATCTGGAAGGATATGAGTTTTATTGGACAGTTGAAGTTTATAGTCCGGTCTGCCTTCATGACAGTTTGATACACATCCTCGCCTGAAAAAGTCAAAAACAGATAAATAAGTAGCCTGCTGTGTCTGTTTCTTTTATAATGCGACTGAATTCATAGTGAGATCAGTTTAATGATGATATTTATTAAGACCAAGGGTGTCAAATATGTAGCCACAGGATCCAATCTGGCCTGCGGGATGAATTAGTGAAATCCAAAAATTACACTGAAGAGATTACCAATCAAGAATGTTAAAATAATTTTAGGTCAATTCAATCTAAAGTGGGTCAGACCGGTAAAATACTATCATAATAAATTATAAATATTAAAAACTACAATTTTTTTTTCTCATGTAAAAAACATTAAAATTACACCTTTTTTAG
>JAPTGZ010000012.1:23595077-23609684 GCA_029814645.1 Fowleria isostigma
CCCACCCTTGACACAAAGCTTAACTGTAGTTAGTTTACTTTTATTTCAAGTACATAAAATCATCAAATAACAAAGAATAATATCACAGAAACAAAATATTGGGCACTTGAAAAGGACTGGAAAGCTGTATAACTTCTTAATTCCCATCCCTTTTTTACAAAATAATAATTAAATTAATTCAACTTCCTTTGCTTTGCTAACACACTTTTTTTTTTTTTTTTTTTACATTTTTACAATAAAAAAATATCCATGCAAACCGTTCACCATATACTTTCATAATCACCTCACACATACTCATATTTACATAATCAAACTACAATATTTATATGCACTTAAATATTTTCTACAAATACAACTCTTAATAAATGTGACAATATTTCCTAATCATGATAGTCTGTGTTAATTAATTGATTATGAATAGGCAATAATACAATAATTCATTACTTTATGCAGTTCCTCAAGTCATAACTATGCATTAACTTATTCAGATAATGTGTTAATGTTTTAATGTTTCAGATAATGCACAAACGGAAGAAGACATTTTTAAGTTGTGATCCAGATTATTCCACAGATGTACCCCTTGTATCTTCTTATGATGCTATACAACTAAAATCATAGGAGAATTGCAGTAGTTCATTTCAATAGCAGCCAGTTTGCAAGAATTAGCTGCATTTTCTCATATTAGCATTACTTCAGTATCGGGTTTACTGCTAATTATTGTGTTACATTAGCTGACGTTGACATCAACAAGTGATAAAACACAAACTGAATAAGTAAATGAGTTCATATATTCAGGTGTTGTCTTGGATTCAATTAAAATTTGATGCATATATTAGTTAGATGTCCAAAACTGTCAACACCAATCTTAATTGTTTTCAACTAATAAGATCTTGTTTACCCACAAAAACAGCTTGATTATATATGCACGCCATGATATTATCACATCTTCCTTATTGTGTTCCGGAGACAAGGCAATTTAAACAAAGGAACCTATAGTGTTTCTATATGAACAGACCTCTAAAATAGTGGATCATAATGCAATAAAGTGGCACCATTGTATAATTCAGAAAAAAGTGAAATTTTGATAATTTTGTTTATTTATCATTTTATGTCCTTTTAATTTATTCTTGTGTTTTATTCTTCATTTTTGTTTTATTTATTCGTCTGTACAGCACTTTGATCCACCGTGGCTGTTTTAAAGTGCTTTACAAATAAAGTTGGAATGGATTGGATTCTAATTTATGGAATAGATCTTTAATTTGTCAAATATTCAGTGAAATAATCTTAAAATATAACCACCAAAACGGCAGCTGTTTGTGGAGACTGCAGATCAGAGAAATGCAAATCAACATTTGGTCTGTCATAGTTAAGATCTCCAGATCTGGAATATCATCAGAATTAAAAAAAAAAAAAAGAAAAAAAGAACACTAATTTAAAAGTTTTTAATACTAGAGCAAAACAGTAGCTCAAAATAAGAAAAATCTATGAAAACTGATTCATATCTTGACATTGATCTTAACTGACAAATCTTGTTTAGTTGGTACTTGTATTCTGAACTTGCACTATCACTTGATTGTTTTTGTGTTAAAGTTTTTTGTTTTCTTCCATTAAGTTGATTTAATTGTGTATTTTTTTCATAAGTAAAGGCTTTATATTCTTTTAACGTTGTTACAAAAAGGACTTGTACTATGTAGTGCAATATGTAATAATGTAATCATTTTTCACTTCATTATGTAATAACATGCCACATTTTGAAATGAAAGTCTTGAACACATTTTGTGATAAACTTTATCACATTTTGTAATAAGATATTATGTATTGTGTCTTCCAAATTTCAGTGCACCGGCAAGTTTGTTGTTAGTAATACCTAATTAGTGTGGCTTTTGTCTCTAGCTTACAAACACATTCTCCATTATAATGAATACATTTGATTTAGTTTTGACCAGTGGAACATCCTACTAGTTTAAAAAAAAAAAAAAAATTCTAATTAAGCTGGAATTCTTAATGTTGTCCTGCTGTTATAATTTTTTTTCAATTGAGATTGATATTTACATAGTGCACCAAATTATTCAAATTATTCAATTTCCTTAAAAAAAAAAGGTGCTGCATCTGCATTTTGTAATAAGTTATTACAAAATGCGACAAATTTTATTGCAAAATGCGTTCAACAATTTCCTTACAAAATATGGCATGTTACTGTAAAATGTGGCATTATTACATAATATGGTGAAAAATTATTACATTATTACATATTGCACCATGATTACATAATATGGTGCGACAGGGCTAAGAGTCTTATATAAACTGTATTGTTTGCAGTCATTCTAAATGCAACGATGCCTATATATATTGTCCATGTTAAGTAAAAATTAATAATAATAACATTACTACACAAAACCAACAAACAACTAACTATCGAACACAACATGAGCGAATATTAAAATTGATTTTTGTCTGCATTATTGTCTGTTAGCTGGCTCGCTGGTCATGAACTTGCTATTTTCACACAAATCTATGTGTTTTCACTTATTAATTAGATTTTCCTTACATTTCCTGAAGGATATGTAACTCGTGTGCTTGCCTCTTGCTGGATTAGCGGACTTATGCCTAGGTGTAAAAGCAAGAAATAGTCTTGGTCTGAGTCTGGGTCTGGGTTATGAAGAGTTTTTTTGTAGATTTTCTAACATAAAACACAACACTCTCAAATTTAGGAAACCAGCGGCTACCCTGTACTCATTCAGGTTGGTTTTCTTTGATTGATGTTGTCAAAGTGTCAAAATTGAAAAAGCAAAAGTTTTGTAAATCCTTACATTGTATTCTAAAAGGCTTTTTTTAATTAAAATGTAAAAAAAAAAAACACAAAAAAAAACCTTCTCCCCTCAAAGTTAGAGTGGGGCCTATTTCAGCCAATCAGCTGTCACCATTCTGTTACCATTGTGTGTGAATGCAGTTTGGTTTGGCGTTCTGGTGCAAAAACCGTATGTGATATTGTTACGATGTGTCACATATATAATCTTCGGGCCGGGCTGCACATTTGTCACATTTCAGAATAATTTTAGGATCAGTTGTGTGGGAATAGTAATCACTTGAACATGGCCTAATTCATTTCAGATGGACAAATTTGGCTGGCTTTTTGCAATTTTAATGAAATCGGTGCATCGGAATGTCAATCCAGATAATAACACATCTTTTGAGACCAGGCTGCACATTTTTGTAATTGTATGTTTTGGTCTATTCCCAATGATCCGACCCACATTTTTTTGCCAAAGTTTTTGTCAAAGTCATAAGTCTGATGAACAGTCCCCTGTGCTTTGCGTTGCATGCAAACACACAGGGAATTAATAGGGTTTAATAGTAATTAACCCATAAGGACCCAGTGTGACATCTGTGTCACATCCCAAATACATTTTCCTCTATATTTAACCATCCTCAAGTGATTTATCACCATTTAAATATTATTTTCTGTATTTTGCTTTTTTTTTTTTAGTAAATATCAGGTATTTTCTACCATTTAATTTACTAATCATGTAGAAGTTCATAAACGTTTAGAGTAAACTGAGAATTGTTATATAAAAAACAGACAAAACTGAAGAAAAAGCTACTTTTTCAGCAAATCCTGTCATTAACTAAACATAAACCCAGTGTCTCCATCCACTGTCATTGATCCAACTCCATCGGTTTTACTGGTGAATCATTGTTGTGGAAGATGACAGTGTTTCCATGGTAACTACAGACCTCTGAATGTTCAAATGGCTCATGTCTGATGACTGTGAAACAATAAATTACTGTAATTTACATCAATTATTAACATATATTAATGGATCAACAGGGATTATCAGTTGATGGTTTTGGTCGATGGTGGATGTTTGGGTCTTTATGGTTAAAAAAAGGTTAAATATAGAGAAAATTGATTCAGGAATTAACACAAAAGTAGTGCTGGGTCTTTATGCGTTAATATTTTTTTTTTTTTTTTTTAAGTAAATTGACAGTTTTCACCTCTTGCTTCTCTGCAGCTCCATCATTCAAATCTGCACACTCCTGTTTCCAGAAAACAAAAATGGTACTCTCAAGGCTTCATTAAAGTATTTAACAAGCCTAAGTTGATATCACTGTGCCTACATCCCGTTGTTTGTATAGTTCTGGGTAACATAATTTGAAACATCTCAGACTTGGATATGAATCCTTTTGCCACCAAGCCGGAACAGTCGCCAGGGAGTGAAAAAAGTGCAAAGTCATTTTCCTGTGCCAGCATTGGTTGAGTGTTATGTGCGAATAGAAAGACTGATGTGGCCTCCCAGATAAATCCAGGCTTCAGTACCACTTCTGAAATGACCCTGATAAAAAAGAGATTGCTGTTGAGATTCTACCTGAGTTCAGTTGCGAATGAATTGAGACTTTTACTCAAACGATTCCTGCCTCCTTTATATTTCCCGGCCGCTGTGCAGTCAGAGGAAATGTTTTCTAAAAATCACTGGGTTTGTATCAAATCTGAGGCTTTTGAATCAATGAACAAATAAACAGGCTAAACTACCGAGTGCGTGGCTGACTTTCTTACCAGTCTAACTTATTTCCGAAACATTGTAAATGAGCCCATCCATCAGCGAAATGCAAAACTCTGCACCGAAAACCACTGAGATGAATAATCAAGCACAAGTGCTGTAACACTGTTTAAGTAATTTTCCCTGCTTATTCCTCGGCTGCAAAACATGTCACCCTGTATATTTTTGTCAGTGACTTCAGACGGAACTCAGCTGTGTATCTGCATGTCATGTGTGTGTATGTGCACATGTTCTTTTGTGTCACGGATAGCCTGTTGTCATGACAACCTTCTCAACATCACTATCCTGCTATCATGTCAGAGTGGAGCTGGTTCTGATGCATGACTTGTGCTTTGGTACTCAGTCGGGGTTTTCTTTGTTATTTGTTACCAACCTTTTTCATTTGCTTTTTACACCTGAGATCACCCCACTAAAAGATTTCCCAAACCATTAGGTCCCATTATAACATTCTATAATACCCCTATAATATTCCTACACAGACTTAATGTGTCTCTGTAGTATAGTAGACTGCTCAACACTGAGTTTATTGAGCCAGTTTGATCACTCTTAGTAGTACTCCCATGGCATCAATTCAGCATTGCGTTAGCACATTCTATACAGCTGGTAATTTTGCTGTGATATGTGTATGATATCCTTCTATCAATTACAAGCAGGCACTATAGTTATTACACATTACGAGGGCTCTTAGACAACAGGCAAATCAAGTGAACAGCAGGGGAATAGTTTGCTATGAAGCTGATAAGGTATGGCTCAAGATCTAAATCTCTATTAAGTGCCGGTTTCCTCAGCGCTTGGATGAAATATAAATGGTGATGAAGTTTACAGACCTGACAAGTGATGACAAGGTTATCATAACTTAGTCCAGAACACGTTAATCTCTGAGGTGTAATGCGATCCCATCGAGTGTCCTTGACGTGGAGAGTTTACGACACCAAACTCGACAGCATATATAACATCAGGTACAGAATTCTTATCTGAATACCACAGCTGCCACTGCTTATCAGCGAAGGCCCAACTTTCACTTTATGTGTTTTATTGTGTAACTACCACAGCCGCTCAGCAGGGTTTTCACCGCTGGTATGTAAAAATGTACGTCTTCATGGTAACTACACACCGTAATGGATCTTAAACGTCTGAATTACTCCTCTTCTTAGAGAAATGTAAATATTCAACACTTAGGACAATCTAATTGCAGAAATGGAATATAATTGTTTTTATCTGTTTTAAAAGCCAAATAGCCTCTGTGTGTGTGTGCCTATATGTGTGTCTGCTTTATAACTGAAAAACTGGAGAGAATTTGGCTTGACCTTTTGGAGTACTTATGTATTTTGGGTCAAGGATTATACTGGCAATAACTGCTCATTGATACGAGCAATACTTTTGGAGTTAGTTGTTTTTTCACACACACTAACAAAGTACACCAAACCCAATTCACATACAATGGGAACGGGATACTGACAGCTGATTGGTTGAAATCATCCCACTCTAAGATGGAGAGAGTTGGGTTTTGTTACAAAATGTACAAATAACTCTTCATAACTCTCACATTTATGCAGTTTTAGCATCAATTTATGCATCAAAATGCTGGAAAAAGTATTTTATTTCAAAGACTATTAACATGTTTAAAAATATATTTTGTTTGTGATCTATAGACGTCTAAGTGTAAAGAGTGATGATTTTTCTCTCATTCACTGCAATGTTAAATTCTTGTCAATGACATGTTTGACAAACTCCATGTTTGACTAACTCCATGTTCTCACAATCAGATTCTTCAGTTCTGACTTTTTTTCTCCCCACATTTTTTACATCGATAAGTTCAGAAGATTCTTCACAAGCCTCACCTTCAAGAATTTTTGAGATAGTATGTTACAGATTGACATTAGTTTGATTGACAGGTGGTTTAATAGTGAATTTAACACCCATGTCTCCTTCATAAAGATCCATGTTAAAAACTATAATAATAATAATAATTTATTTTATTTATAGACACCTTTCTTGGCACTCAAGGACACCTTACAATGAACAAGGAGATAAAAACAGGCAATAAAATAAACGGTAAAAATATTAAAAAACAAAAACACAAAACAAAAAAAAAAAACGTTATCGGCAGGTAAAAAACAACTTACTCAAACCACTTGTTTGACAAAAGAAAAACACTAAACATTTGAAATGGAAGGCATAACAAATGCAATCAACTTTATAATAATAATAATAATAATAATAATAATAATAATAATAATAATAATAGATTAGATTTTTCTTTAGCACTTTTTATTATTTACATTATTGATCCATTATTCATTTGCTCTCACATTCACACTGGTGGTAAACTACACCTGTAGCCGTAGCTGCCCCGGGGCAGACTGACAGAAGCATGGCTGCCAATTTACGCATACCACCACCGAACATTCATACACATTCATACACCTATGTGAGTGATACTGGAGGCAAGGAGGGTGAACTGTTGCCCAAGGACACAACAGCACATGACTAGGACAGAACGCGATTCGAACAGCCAAATCCCCCCTGGCCACCCCAGGGTAAACTATGGGTAACTAGGGTATGTAAACTTTGGATCCGGGTCATTTGGATAGTTTTTGTCGTCGATATGATTTTAAAAGAGCAAACACATTTGTTTTATAATAAATGGCTTGAGGAAGAGGTGGAGGAAAATATCTAATGTGATCCAGTCTCTGGGTATTTGCTGAGCATTTTTGATTTCTGTCAGTTTATATACTTTACTGTTTCCTTGAATTACTTCAGGGAATAGCTCAGATAATGTCTTTCTCTACTCATACATTATAGAGAAGCATTCCATCTGAACACTCTCCAACTTCACCTCCATTGGAGATTTGCTAACTTACATGAAAACGTTCTCCTTAAAGCTGGAGACGGCATGACAGGCAGGCTTATTTCAACAGCAAAGACTATTTTCACTGCATATCATGGCTTATTACATTAAGAAAATAGCCAACTGTCAAGACTCATAATAATGTTAGCTACGTCCAGTGTAAGTGCTCCATTAATACCTGCCACCGAAACAGCCTAGAAATGAAACAGGCATTAATACAAATGATTCTGATCCAGATTTCTTCCTGTTCTTTGAATAGTCTTTATAATAGTTTATACATAGCGCCTGGAGGCAGAGTGGCAGTTAAAAGAATAGCTCGCTTCTACAAGATAATTGCAGTTAAAGGTCTATACTGACATGAGATTAGACTATTTAACTTCCTGAAAAAAGTTGACAATACGTTTATTTGATATTTCTGTTGTGACAGTTGTTACACAATTAAACATGTAAACTATAGACAGTCTAAGTTGAGCCATTTCCTTTGTCTCTGACTTTCAATTAAAGCCTACATAGACACAAACAGCACTCACCACTGCAGTTACTTCCTTATCCATATATAGGGTACTCTGAAATTCTGAAATGTTGTTGGAGAAAAAAACAAGGCTTAATTTGTTTTGTGAAATTGTTCAAAATTTGTTATTGTCATGTAGAAAATCAAGGTTAATGAAGTCACCATAAGTGGCAAAAAAAAAAAAAAAAAAAAATCTAATTAGTATATAGAGAAAATATAAGGAAAACCCATGTACAGTGAAATAAACCTGTATTTGATCCCATTAGAACCTGTATTTGAGACCATTAGAACCTGCCTTTTGTACCATTAGAACCTGTATTTGATCCTACTAGAACCAGTATTTGATACCACAAGAACCTGTATTTGAGCCCATTGGAACCTGTCTTTTAAACCATTACAACCTGAATTTGATTCCATTTGAACCTATATTTGATCCCAATAGAGCCTGCCTTTTATACCATTAGAACTGATATTTGATCCTATTAAAATGGGTATTTGATCCAATTAGAACCTATCCCATTAGATCCCATTAGAACCTATATTTGATCCTATTAGAACCAATATTTGATACCACAAGAACCTATATTTGATCCCATTAGAAACTGCCTTTTATACCATTAGAACTTGTATTTGATCCCATTAGGACCTGCCTTTTGTACCATTAGAAGCTGTATTTGATCCCATTAGAACCTTATTTAATCCCATTAGAACCTGTCTTTTGTACCATTAGACCACCATGCGTGCTGATCCAGACACCCGTCAACATTCACATTACCCCTTGAACATCATTCCTTACATTTGTACCATTACTTCATGGTACGTAGCAAAGCAGGTACACTCACTGTTCATGCAGAGGGGGACCTTACAGACCCTGTAGACCACATTGGACCTGAGATTAAAGACATACTGTCCTCACTGGAACTTGACGCCATTCTCTTGGAATGTATTCAGAAATGACCAATCACCCAATAATGAGTTAATTTTGTATAACTAAATTTACACAGTTTAGATACACAGACAATTATACCATGAGCAGGGAAATTAGCAAAAGAGACCAAACCAGCTTTTAACCAAACATTTACATTTTATGTGGTGTTGTAGCTGATCACAAGTAGCTGCAGGACACCACTCCATCTTATTTTGAGGTGTCATCTCGGCTGAGTAAGTTCCATTTTTCATCATTTTGATAATAAAGTAGCATAAACTGAATCCAACGTGATTTTTTGTGAAGTGGCTGTCTATTATATAAAGCTGTAATTGAATGGTTTCCTGGGCTGTGCAGACTCCCTTCACCCTGACAGTATTATAAGAGTAAGAGAACACTTTGACCTGTTCTCTTGGTCTTTAAATGAAGTAACCCCAGTGTCGGACTTTCCGAAAACGGTCAGTACAGTTTGGCACTGGCAACATTTACAAAGTAAATTGTTCTCCTTCTCCACTATGTCAGAAAGACAGTTATGAGCTAAAGCATCAGCTCCAATTGCTGTAACACCGTCCTTAATTCCACCGCTTCAAATTTCACCCTTTAATTGACTTAATACCCGTGACTCAAAACCCTTACTCTAATTTAATACTAAAAAGAGCTTTTGGCCTACATACTTATGGCACTCATTATTCTGAATGGCTCCATTTATCTTGTCACAAGGACTGTTAACTGCAGAGGAATGACTAAATGGCACCGGCAAAATGGCACTAAGCATTTTCGAACTAGATGCATATTGATTTTAGTTTTCTAATTAGAGCTTGCTGCTTTGATGCCGGACAAGACAGGACAGCTATCATGTGGATTTTGTGCGCATCACATACTGTATGACAATTACACTTGACTTGCCTGTTGAGCTTAAATAACTCCAAATGTCACGTCTCCTCTTAAGTGCCTGCTCCTGTAGTGAGAGTCATTATAGGAACATCTTTGGGATGAAGCAACAGGGAAGCAGCTTTGCACAAATTACCTTTAGATACAGAATAAAAATGAAACTTTATTGCAACCATCTGGAAGTACATTCACACACCACAGCAAAAAAGACATAAACATATTAAATATACTGTAAAGGGGAAATGGGAGAAAGAAAGTGCAGCTTGGTTTGTGTGTTTTAGTTTTGTCACTGCGTTCATCCGTGTTCCAGCTGTTAAAGAAACTCATTAGAACATCTTGGCTGTAAATTTTTACGTACACCAAAGAGTGTATGAATTGTCATTTGCATTTATAAAGCCAATATGGCTGGGATTAAAGGGTGACTTCATTATGTTTCACGGTTGTCTCAAGACACATGTCAGATACTTAAACGCTGAAACAGGTTGTGTTTGCTAACAACCATCTGGTCATCTAGACCATGAAAAGAATGCATAGGCACATGGCAATGTCTCCAAATGTGTCAACCGCAGAGACTGAGACTCCCTCCAAGAGCCAACTGGAAATGGCATTTCAGTATGAAGCCTGATTCCTGCAGCTTTCTTTAAGTTTGAAGTGGGTGAAGACAAATTGAGAGGAATTAAATATCAAAAAGTAAAAAGAGGATGACACAAAAGGCATCTTTTCATTAACAATAGTTAATTCCATGTCTAAAGACTCAGTCACTAAGCTTCTTATGAACAATAGGTTTATACATGTCTTTTGGGTCATACAAGATCTTGAGTTTGTAGACATTTGTGGAGGGAGCGGAAGTTTCTTATGGCTGTATTACAAAGTTGGTACAGCTGCCGTTCATATCACAAAAGCAATTTGGGACCTTCGTGGGAAAATGACATGATTTTGTGTCGTACAAAAATCGTACAGTTGTCATGTTCTTCTTAAGGGTGCCTTGGGACCTTTCTACATCATACGTGGGGCAATTCATGAATTATTTTGTCATTAGGTGCCCGTACAACACCCCTATGGAAAACTCATGACACTTTCAAGTCGATGGCAGGAAGAGCTTATGCTTTTTTAGAATATTTAAATCGGTATAAACAGTGGCTGTGTACTTTCTTAAAAGTCCCATGTCGTAATCATCATTATGTTTTTGGCATTGTGCGCTGTCCATGGTGCTGAAATTCATATTCTTTGTCATGTTTATTTTTCTGTTAATAAACACTTTCCTTCAGCGCTGTGCATTTGAGTCCCGTCATTCACTCCATCTTGATTGATTAATTGATTGACTGATTGCTTTACGGAAAAATTAAAATGCCATGGATTCGTAACAATCATCATACAGTATAAAAAAAATATCATTACAAACTCAGAACTGCTACAGACAATTGACAATTTGTGCCGCATGAATGATCCACTCACTACTGCATATAGGAACATCTTACATCCACCTTGTGAATTTCTGTCCATTCTTGTGATCTACTTGCAGGAACATAGGGTTCTGGAATGGCCTCCTGGTCCATGAGTGTTGTATAGTGTTCTTAAGTTGCTCCTATGGCATTCGTTACAACACATTACAAAAGGGTGTTTCATAGCACATTTGTAGAAAATCTTACACAAAATCATCCACCTGGCTATGAATTTAGGAACAGTCTACAAACTCTCCATTCCATTTTTATAAAATGGAATGGAGAGTTGAGAAAGTTGTATAAAATGGTCCATAAATCATTTGCACAGTGTTCGTAGCCATTCGTACCGGCATTTGTGTCTGAACCTTAAGCTAATGTTTGTGTTACCAACAGACATAACTGATTTCAATGTAGAAGACATGAGTTGTATTTCCTTTAAAAATCCAGCCAGTTTCTCCAAAGTGAAAAAATGTGCAAAACTTGTTACTTTTAGCTTGGGGCATATTTACAAATAATATTTATTTGTCACCACATTAATGCTTTATTTATGTTTGTAGTGTGCAGTATCCTATTGTTCTGTAACCAGCATTGTTACTCAATCATATTGAGTATTATAGTGTGTCTTTTAAGGACAAATCTCCCTTATTTTCACAGTTTTAACAGTAGCTGCAAAGGAAGTATTGTAACTAATTTCTTAGTTTCAGCTATATTTTCACACAGAAAGGGGACAGGGAATTTTGTGTTGCATAACCATCAATGAAAGTAGGAACAGCATAGCATTTCTTTTAAAACTAAAAAGATAGTTTCCGACTCATATAAACCAAGATAATTCTGTAAAGGTTTGGAAACTGTTTTGCACTGAGAGTTGGTTTGTTGGCATTAGCTAACTGTACAGCCCTTGCGTGATTTCTATTTTTAAAATGAAAGTCCTTGTACTCAATACTGGGTCCTTTTTCCCTTCTACAGTGGTGACAGTGTCCAACTCTGCCTTCTTCTAACTTAGAAATAGAAGCACCTAAATTTAATCAACAATATGCTACCACAAAAAACACAGAACACAAACTTACACTTTTAATCATTTGTATTGTATTTTGAAATAGGAAAAGAGAAGATGAAAAATGTCTACAAATCAGATTACTCTGCAATCATACTGTGTTTTTTGGCTGCAGTTTTGAAGGTGGGGGAAAGGGATGATGGGTAAGCTATGATAAACATTACTGCAACAGTTAAAGAGTAAAGTTCATGTATTTGTGTACTAAGGTCATTTGACAGTCTCATTAAAAGAAGTTACTAGTTTCAACTATGAACATCAAAATTAATATTCAGCCTAAAATGCTATTATCAGAGCAATAATTTAAAGATCAACCACCAAAATAGTTACCTAGAAAATGACTCTGCAAAAAAATCTCTCTCTCTCTCTCTCTCTCTCTCTCTCTCTCTCTCTATCTATCTATCTATCTATCTATCTATTGATTCAATATAAGGCTATGGGAGTTGTCCCTGTTTAAACTCAGCATCTAGTGGCCAATAATTATTGGTATAATAATTGGTATTACAGTTTAATATACTTATGCGTTATTTTAATTTATGGAGCTGAGGTCCTTGTCCTTCTTTCTGTCTTTCTGGACACCTGAAGACTTCAGTTAAACAGCTCCACCTCCAGGGGGGTAATATCCACCTGTTCAGCTGCTAAATGCTCCGCTCTGTTCCTCAATTAGCTGCTACCTTTGCATTTATCAGACTTTGTTCTCTTAAAAACAACTACTTCCCTTAGGTAATGGTTGATTAGAGCAGAGTTAGTGAGTTGAAAAAGACAGCTAAAGTAGCCATGAAAGCTAATAAAAGCGCCAAACCAAGGTGGCAATTTCCTGTAGATGTATTATACAGCAATTTTATGCATTGCTGATTAAAAAAAAAAAAAAAAAAAAGTATTCAGTATTAATATTCAAGCATTTACAAAGGATGCTGCTTCATGGATGTAGCTTTTTCCTCTTCCTTTTCGCTCACTCCACCATCTGTCACTGTGACAGACTAAAAAAACTTTAACTCTGAACAGAACAGTGACCTCTGCCTGTTCGAGGTCCTAAAGCAGCAAATTCCCTGCCAAACTGACTTGATGTCACTAAATACAAAAGTAGACATTGGCAGTCTATGTCAGCAGCCTGGTGGCATACTTTCACCACTGTGCTTTACTGCCAGTGCCTGTAATTGTTCTCAGAGTCTGAGAAGAGTTCCAAATGCCCCATCTTTTGCTTGCTATACTTAAGTGTTTTGCCTCTACATTCAAGGGTGTGCCTACAAGTAGAATCACGCAAAGAATTTCTCTCAGGTTATACTGTAGCAACAAGATGGGAGGAACACATAATACATTGATATTTGCCCCTCAATTATAGTCCAGTGGTAGAAATGCTTACATCATTGAACCAACATCAGAGTAATATGAAAAGTGCAGTGACTCATCACATTAGTGAGAAAACGTAAGTATGTTTTTTTAATCAAGTGTCCTTCAAAACTGTTCCCTAACATTATTGGTAAAAAGGTTTTCTACATTACAAGCTGAGTTATTTGATTTGATTTTTAAGGGAAAAAAGTACAAAAGAATAAATATTTCCTTAAAGCTATAATTTAAGAGTAAAAATTGAATATTTTACTCCTGTCATCAACAGAACAATACTACAAGTGGGGAATTCGTCTGCCCTTCTCTCACTTTCAGTTCTGGTTTTGTTCTTAACAATTGGCAGCGGTGGCAGCCAATCTCGATTGAAGATGCAGAGGACCTTTATCTTCTGATTGGCCTGATAGCAGGTTTCCTGACAATAGGAGCTGTCTACCTGATCTATCACAAAACTGGAAAAGTGTTTGAAGCGCTCTCCAACTCCAACAAGAATCTGGCTATAAAGGTGGACGGTCTGAGTCGGGTTGTGAGCACCGTGACTTTTTCGCAAGGAGAGACTGATCTTAAGTTAAACACGATCATTGAACTCGCTCAGAAGTAGGGTACATCTGGGGGTACGGTACAACTCGATGTCAGCGAAGGGTTAAATTCTCTGGATCTACAATTGCTGTTTTCCCCGGCCAATGGTCATAGTGTACTCATGTCCTATCAAATCTGCTTTCCCCGACGCGTTGGAATTCAAAACACTGGGCTTGTTTTCTGATGCTTTATCTCTAAAGGACACTTGAACATTTGCTTTCCACACCGACTCCATGCATACCAATGTGATATACCCCCCCCACAGCAGAGCCTCTGGGAGTTGAATCGCCGAGCGCCTGGATGGCCGCCAGCGACCTTGCCAGAGTCTGTAGCAGAACTTTGTCTTCCCCTACTGACCCTCCCCCTGATCAAACTGTCATGTGTTTTTGTCTGTCATGTTTATGTACTGTAACATATAACTGCTTTTGCATAACGATGTGTTTTTTTCACTGGT
>JAPTGZ010000012.1:23609784-23623083 GCA_029814645.1 Fowleria isostigma
TTTCTTGTTCATTTTAATACCTGGTACAACTAAAGGTACATTTGTTTGGACAAATATAATGATAACAACAAAAATAGGTCAAAAGAGTTTAATTTAAGAGCTATTATCTAGACATTTTCCATGGTTTTCTTGATAATAACCAAAGTCACATAAGTTCTTACATCAATAGCTATGTATTGTACTGCCAAAAGCAGTGCTTTTAGACATTCCATGTTTTCTTTTCTGTCTGATTTAGTCACATGATATACACAGGAGTTAGTATTTGATTGCATAACCTTTGTTGTTGATGACTTTTGATGGTCAAATATTTTTTTCTGTGAGTCTATACTGGATTTTATTCTTAGGTTTGAATGTATTAAACAGAAACAGGAACTCCCACCTGAAAACTGTCCAAGTTGGATAGAGATAAAGAAAAACGCTTCAGCTCAGTATTTGTACTCACTGAATGTAACATGCCCTTCAAACAAACTGACCAAAACTCACCTTGTGAATGTTAGTCTTTGGGGAGTATCAGTGTTTCCAGATGAAGGGCACCCCTGTTTGTGGATCAGGTTTGTGAGACGATCATGCTGATGAATTATTTCAGGGTCTGCTGGAGTGAATGGGGAGAAGAGGTGAGATGAGTTTGTGTGTTTGGTTGTGCACACGGTAGAACAGCCAAACAAATCATATCAAAAACAATTTTTAGACAAAAAAAGAAGAGATACGGTTCAGTTGAAAAATTTTCATAGAAAGATTTTGCTGGTGCTGACTTCACGCTGTCTTTTATTACCATATACTCTGCATGTGGGGAAGTGCTGAGGGTGCAACTAATGATTTAAATAGTAATTTTGAGGCATTCACTTGCTGTGATTATTTTCACTCCGTTTCTGGCAGCCCTGGATTTTACTTTCATGATTTTGTGACCATCTGTAGTGCTTAACTTATTTTGCTGACATCTTTTTTCCCTTAAAGGACCAGCATGGTTGTATGTTGAAGATTATTTATATTATACATTTTTGCAGAGGGTATGCTTTAGGGGTGGAGACAGCATCAACCTCTGGTCAGTTTGTCAGTAATATGTATATATATATATATTTTTAAGTCACCTTGTGAGTTTATTTTAATAATCTTAAGTTAACACAGTGGTTCTCAAAATTTTTTGAATGCCCCTTTACATCATCATGAGCCTCCTGCACCTCCCCCCTTATATACATAGCATAGGTAGTGCCCCCTCCATGACCAGGGTGATGAACAGCAATGTGACGGTCATTATCACCAAAAATCGGGGGGGGGGGGATAACATGTTGCTTGATATTGATACTTCTACAGACTAACGCCCACCATTTCAGCTTCAGTGCCCCCCTCTCAGCTTTCCTGTTCCAAATGCCACCAATGGTGTCCCAGTGCTCCCTGGTGGGCAGTGTTGCCCCTGTTGAGAAACACTGGGTTAACATATTCCGAATATGTCTACAGCTGCAGATGTTACGCAAAGTAGCTTTGTATGGTTTCCATTTTGTTTGAGTTGATAGAAAAAAGTACTGTGGCAAACAATCAAATTCTTTACATACTTTTGATGTGTGTGTGTGTGATATGAGTGGATCTTAATCATGTGCCATATTTTAATTCACTTGTTAATACGATTAGATAAGGGGATGGCAGAAAGGTTTAGCACTGGCAAGACTGCAAATGTCACTTTTTCTTTGCATAGTCAAGTACAACACTAATGCTGAAGTCACACTATTAATGCAGTACCATGTTTGAGTATGTTTGATCCCCAAAATCCAGTTTGTTTGACTAGTGTAATTGCAGTTTACCATGCCCTGAACAACTTGAAAAGGGGGACTGAAACGTATCGCCATTAGCATATTTTTTACATGCCTTTTGACATATCATGTTAGGAAACTCATGGAAACACTGAAATGAAACTTGATTTAGCAAAAAGGCAGGGATGAATTAATCTGTTAAACTGGTTCATTTGTTTCTAGTTGGAATCATTTTAGTGTGATACAAAACAATGGATTAGCTAACAGCAGAAGCTTCAGTTATGATCAGCAAACAGCAAGTAGTGTTAGCTTAGCAGTGCAACGTTTGTCTTGTCAGTCTGTTCTATGAAATTATTCTTGTCATATGCTAGTCTCTGACTGTTAGCTTATTTTCAATTTTGGCCCATTGAGGTGCTTGTTATTTGAATTGTGTCATATTTTCTAAATACTGGTTTGTTGAGCTTTTAGCTGATATTCTTCTGGTTATATGGATGTATAGAATGCTGCACATTGCTTGTAGCGATATGCACATAATGTGCATATCGCTACAAGCATTACATAGCATTAGCATAGTAACAGATGGGATTACTACCAAGAGGCTATTAAACATTTAAGTCATATATTAACATATATTGTTTTCCCAATGTCATCAGCCATTTCTAGAAAGCAAGAAAGAATATTCTGTGCAGTCTGATGAGACTAATTTATTTCTTGCTCAAACATCACAATACATTGAAAATAGTGAAAAATGCCTGTGCAATTCTGTATTTCTCCTACTACCACCAACTTGCAACTGGCCAGTTTATTCATTCCAGACTAGCTGATGGATGGTACTTTCTTGCTGTCCACATTTTAAAGTTTGCTTCAAATTCTCTCGACAATTATCTGTCATCTCATGGTGTCAGTCTCCACTGTGTTGCATAATTGATAAATCTATAAGGAACCTCAGAGGGCTGAATATCACTGCGCATAAAGAAGTTCAAATAAGCCCAGAGGTAAATGAAAACCTGAACTCCACTGTGCTTTCTTAACACAAGTTGCATCTTGACAAGTGCCATAACCTTACTTAAAATGGTTTCTCCTTTGACCTTGAATGCTTTGCTGCTTTCAACAATGTGTGTAAGCATTAACATGCAGTGAAAGTGCTGCATTTCCATGTAATCTACACATATGCCTATGGGCATCTAATTTAATTTAATGGCATTTAATGAAAGAACTGGGGCAACTCGGCTGAGTGATAAAATGATAATGATATCTATTGCAAAAGAACGTTTCCTCAATAGAAATATGAGTCATGTTTTATATAATTTTGATAGAAATCTTTCTTCTGTGTTTTGACAGACATAAAAATAGCCAATCATATTTAAGTAGCGATGCACCAATCCAATCCTTCTAGAGCCATGTCAAGTTATGTTGATGCACACAGCGCAGGTGTAAGAGCCAGCCACAGCGCACATGTTAATGTGTGGGCTGCAGCAGGAGATAATGAGTCTTTGCTCAGGAGACAATTTGTCCGAGAACTTGGGCAAATGGGTTACTGAAAAGAAGGGTGTTACATAGAAGCCTGCAGTCGGAAGTTCAAAGTATGTTAAGTTTAATTTTCGGTTTAAGCCAGTTACGGCAGTTATGGAATGCACCCCCTCAGATATTCCCCTGGCATTCTTTGGTGAAGATGGTTTGTTTTGTTTTTGGTCTTTTTTAAAACTTGATTTTTTTCTGCTGGTCAGACTTTTAGTTTAGTTTTAAATATATGTACCTGTTTCATTTATCTGAAACAGTTGTATAATATTCTTCAGCACATCTGTTAGGTTCAACCTGACAAAAAATAATTCATATTAAATGAAAAATAACCCTCTGATGTCCTCTCAACTAACTTATGAGTAATGGAAAAATTTAAGCTTTACAAAAATAGTGATTTGATTTACACCGTGATACATATCAATATTGCCTGATATAAAAAAAAATAATATTGTGATATGATTTTTTTCCATATTGTCCAGCCCTATACTTGGATATGGTGCAAATAAATAATGATTAGTATGAGTACTTGGTACATAGCATGACTTAAGAATGAGTACTTTTGCTTAGGGAAGTCAGTGCCTTCATTCACTCATAACCACTTAATTATTTGTATTGTTGAACAGATCTAGAGCCAAAACCTGCTAAATCACTTCGAGGGTGTGAACCGCACCTTCATCACAGGGCTGATGTATAGAAACAAAAAACCATTCACTCTCACTTTAGTAAGGTAAGCATGAGTTTGAATCGCAGGAGAACTTATGCACACATGGATATGCAATATGCAAACTCTTGACAGAAACATCTGAGTTCAGTCCCATGATCCTCTTGACCTGTATTGAATTACATAGACACTGAAACTGCATAGATGTAGATTCTAGGAAGATGGGAAGATAAAAAAGTTATAATGTCACAAGTATTTTATCAAATATTGGCGCAACTGGTGGACGTATGACTGTATTATAGAGTTTCATTTTTACATTCCCTGTTCAATAAGTAGATTTGATCCTGTTTACTCAAATACAAAACCTCATTTTGATCTGCGTCTATTTTCATTACACTCTAAAGCACTTTTCTACCGATCAACAACACTTCCTTTGCCATTTCACAGAGATCACATGTTGCTATACATCGGTTTTACTGTCATTATATTTACTTTCTGTAGTGCTTGTGGGTTTCTTCAGATTAAACACCTGTAGTGACTCAACGCTTCAGGTGAGAGACCTACAACAAGAAAGTGTTGAAAATAGCTAGATTAGTAATGAGAACACAGGATCACACAATGTCACAGAACATTAGCCAATGAGATTGCAGGATCACAGAAGATCAGCCGATGAGAGCGCAGCGGAAAAGAACATCAGCCAATAAGAGCACAATGTCACAGAACATCAGTCAATGGGAGCGCAACATCACAGCTGTCAGCCAGTGGCAAGCCAGTGAAAGATGACCTGCCCTCTCTGGGTCGGTGGAGAGGCTTTGCCCCAAGTGGAGGAGTTCAAGTATCTTGGGGTCTTTTTCACGAGTGAGGGAAGGATGGAATGTAAGATTGACAGGCGAATCAGTGCCACATCTTCAGTGATGCAGCTGTTGTATTGGTCTGTCATGGTGAAGATGGAGCTGAGCTGAAAGGCGAAGCTTCCGATTTACCAGTCAATCTACATTCCTACTCTCACCTCACGGTCATGAACTTTGGGTCATGACCGAAAGGACAGATGCTAGTGGTCAATTGAGTTTCCTCCATAGAGTGGCTGGGCGTACCCTTAGAGATAGGGTGAGGAGCTCAGTCATCAGGGAGGAGCTCAGAGTAGAGCTGCTGCTCCTCCACATCAAGAAGGGTCAGCTGAGGTGGCTGAGGCACCTGTTTCAGATGCCTCCCTGGGGAAGTGTTCGGGGTGTGTCCCACTGGGAGGAGGCCTCGGTGAAGACCTAGGCAGAAAACAGATGGATGGATGGATGGATGGATGGATGGATGGATGGATGGATGGATGGATGGATGGATGGATGGATAGTTAACATGAAATTTAGCTGACAGCATGTTATGCAACCGGTATCACAAGTTATCCAAGTTACTGACAACTCTGATCAATCAGCCTTTATGTATGTAAGAAACTGCAGGTCAAATCTCTGTCAAGAGATGTCTCTAGCTGTAGATGCTTCATAGAAACAGACTATTTCAAAGTTCTGTATACTGAATTTGTGGTTTTTTTTTGATAAATCAAGACTTTTCCAACATGAAATGATTGCATGTATTAGTCAATAAACCTCACCAGAATGCAGGAAATTATGCGTTTAAAACTAAAAATGTCACAGGAGATGATGTTAAAAGAGTAATAATTTGTTTTTTTAAAAATGGAATTATGTATTTTAAAACATTTCCCTGTGGTCTACATAAACTGTAAATGCTATGCCTGGGTCTGAACTCTCTATTAATTCAGCTCCACAGGTCTATCTTCAACCCTATTTCTGAGTAATTACTCCAGAAAGGTCATGTTGAGTGCTGGCCCTTTAAATACAAATGAGCTAGGTTGTTGACCATGCTGCTCTGAATTGTGTTCATTAATACAACCAACAACTGAACATTTTAAGTAATCTGCTCAAAGTTTGGACATATTTTTAGTATGGACTACAACCGTTGCTGCTGACAAACAATTATGTTGTACTTGGAGAAATGTTTGTTGGAAGTTTTGACCTTATATGTGCAAATGCTGTTGTGTAACTAGTGATAGATACAACAAATTAAGAGGAAATTAAAACAGGTTGTAGAAATCCACTCAATTTCTGCCAAACTGAATATAGAAATATCTCTGCAGCACCTGGAGGATTCACATTCAAACTTTATGAACTATCAGGATCCAAATACACAAATAAATGTACCAAAGACTAATAAAAGTGGGTTTTGCAAAATATGATCCCTTTAAAACAAAACCTGTGTTCATGTGTGTTTGTGTTTAGACCCTCTACATTGCAACATTAAGTTTACCTTTACATGTAAAGTCATAAGGTTGAGATAATTCCAATACATGCTATCCTTTAATATGATTCCATAAATGCACTATGTCATGCTAAACCACTGCTATGATCTAGAAAGTGTCTCACTGATGTAGCTTTTCTTTGTGTTTCACTGTCTTGTTTTTCCTAATGTGAAGATACATTACCTCAGATATCCATTTTTTTTGTTTTTTTCTAGAGTACTGTGCCTTTGCGGAGTTACTTAACGGAACAATTTCAGTTTGAAAACACAGTAATTGAAATGTCTGTCTCAGAAGGATGTGTTTCTTAATTAATCATTTGAAGCTGGTGTCACTGGGCCCACTGGGCGTGTTTTATCTTTGACAGAGAAGGTGTATGAGGAATGGTTCTACTGCACACGCAATATCAAAGTAGGCTGTCTACTGCGTGATAGTACTGAGGCGAGGCACTTAAATTATTCAAAAATAACAGGAGGGGGGCTACTCTAAAATGTCCCACTGTGCAAACTCTGTAAAAACACTTAAAAATGGAACCTAACAGGGGCTAGCCACAAAAAAAGGACACAAAAACAAGTATTTACTTTGACTTGAAAGATTACCAAGGACAGCTCTTTTGTGTGAACTAAATATAAAAAGAGTCAAATATTAGGTGGAGTGCTCGAGATCTATGCTTTAATGGGGGATTCCTTTTGGAGTTTTTGGTGAAGAAAGGTACAGCTGTTACTTTCAGGTGATTTTAGACCATTAAAAACAAAACATTTAAGCAGTTATATCCCGTTTATCTTACACAGTGAACCCCCAAAGGGGCTATATGTAGTATTTCCATTTTTAGATACAGAGTTCCTACAGATTCATGGCCATACTGGCAAAAATGTGTGACTTTTAAGATTAAGGAAAATGTATGTATTTAGTCTAGCACTTTGATTCTCACCATTCCAATTAATTTCTTACTGAGAGCTGCGAAGTTAGTGATAGTTGTTTGCAAAATTTTAATATTGTGATGTTTTTGAGCATTGAAATCACAAGAGAGGAAGAGCAGCTACAGCTAAAAAAGGCAGTTATACTTACTTTCAAAACAGACTAATGAAAAACCAACACCAAAAACTATGGCAGCAACACAGAAGTTTCAGTCATGGTGTTGAAATGAAAACACTTAGAAATATTCCCTCCACCCTTTTAACGCAACTTAACAAACATCACATGAAACATACAGCCACAAAACACACAACAGCAACTTGCTTTTAACATCTATTTACAGTTTAACATGTAGTGCATTGTCACATGAACCAGTGAACCAGGAAACAACCTAAGTCACATGACTCAGCACAGACTGTCCTTAAAGCACAACAGTACAGTTCGCTACAATATAAATTGTCAGGTTGGAACGAGTGGAAGTGAGTCAACTAATGTTACTGTCTTTGCTGTTTTTTCTTTTCCTTTTTTTGCCAATCCTTCCATATATCTGTGTACACAAGTATGAAATGTATATGAACAGTATTGAATATTGTACATGTATATGTAATTGCCACTGTACATGGAGTGCATAAGCTTGAAACAAACTAAACTAAACTAAACTAAACTAAACTAAACTAAACTAAACTAAAATGTTTACCTATACAGACTGGCCTTTTACCAAAAATTTGAATCATCAAAGCAAATATGAACAACCTGAAATGTCTCAAGAGAAATATGTCTAATTTTATCAATATTCTGTTTTTTACTAAATATTTTGTATAGTTCTAGATCCACTGTGATCTGTAAATTGTGATGCACATGTATGTAAACTATGCTGTAATATTGTTAAAATTGCACTGATATTTAAAATTTTTTAGGTTGTTCATATTTGTTCAGGTTAGGTTCAAGTACAGTTTGTAGATGTAAACATGTTCATTATGGAATTTAACTTTTTTCACTCAAAAACAAAGAGGGAAACTTTGGAGTTAAAAGTTCTTATTCTGTTATTTATATTACTTTACTGGTCTGGCCCACTTTAGATCATATGAAGCTGAATCTGGCCCCTGAACGAAAATGAGTTTGACACCCCTGGTCTGCATGGATCAGTTTGATTATAAGGTTTATGGACGTATAAAGTTATTGTGTGATGTTGTTATATTTGTTAAGTTGTGATTTGTTGATTCACTGTTCAGAATAAACTGCAACAGTTCTGACATTGTTCGTATGATTCTAAACAGATTTTCAGTGCAGCTACTAACAACATAAACATAGAGAAAACTGAAGTGATTTGTGTTTTTTTGTATCTTCCGTCTAAAAACAGAGATAAAAACAGAGCTAGAAAGCAAACTATCAGCTGATACAACATATGAAGCTCTGAGTTTTTGGTTGAAGAAGAAAACCTGATGATACAATAATAAAGATGTGTGTGTAAACAACCTTTATACTTTATTCAGTGAGTGATACAGTCTGTGGATACACAGCGTAGATTCATTGGTGATTTAGATAGTCCTAAATGTGTTCTATTGCACTACTTCCCCCGCTGTTATATGTCGCATGCCTTTCATAATAGGAGGTGGAAAATTCAATAATATTTATCTTGTACTTAATTAGGATTGTATGCAGTTTTCTACACTCTAAAAAGCTGGCATGGATCAAAGTTGTGAAGATTTTTATTTTTTTAATGAAAAAAATGTACAAGCACAACATTCTTATATTTTCCCATATATTGGCCTATTGATAATATGTATATAGTGCATACATATACATAGATGTAAGGTATTTAGTAAATCCCACAATCATTGTATTAATCATTCAAATATTTATTTATTTAATTGAATTTTATACATGCATATACATGAAACAAAATGAGTACTTAGGACCAGCAATGTACATTGTAAAAAAAAATGTTATAAAATTTGTCCCAGACTTAACAGGTTAAAATAATACTGTAAAACCTAATTAATATAAATCCATAATGAATAAATAATGCATAAATAATGCACTGCAAGATTAAAACGAGTAGCATGTTAAAATATGTATTTTTGGGATGAAGTCCCATTCCATCTACACTCCAAATTCTAAGCCTACATTTTTTAAACATTATCATACCATCATACCATTGTATTGCTTCATATAGAAACTGTATCAGGTTTAAACTGGATATGAACTCTTTGTGTGAAGGCTGTGTAGTCTTGATTGTAATATAAATCAAATTTCACACCACTGGTTTTGCGTTTCTCCTTTCAGTCTGGTAATGCCAAGTTATAGCGAAGATTTGTTTGGGGAATGGTTAGTCGTGGATATTACTGAAGGAACGCCTGCTGAGAAGCCACACATTTAAATAAAGCCTGTGGCGAATAGCCCAGTGTCCGTTCTGAGCAAATCCAACTGCAATGTTTCTGCTCATCAGAAGAAGTCTGGATTTGGAGAGGACAGGGGTGTCCAAGTGTGCTCCAGGCTACACTTTATTCACATCTCTGTGACCTTGGGAGTTGGAGATCCATTAAATTGTGATTAGTTTTGATGTTATTCTGCTGACTCAACTAGAAGTGTGCTGGAATCCCTCTCAGAGGAGAAGCCCTATAAACTCAATTCAGCTCATCACTATGTCAATATCACCAGAATTATGAATACTAATAAAAAATACAGCATATTGTAAGAGAGGAGATGGTAATATCTTGTGAGAGCTAGTTCAATGTATGGACAAAAAAGGCTCAATGCTTCACACTCAAACACACCGTCCGCACTTTCACTCTGTTTTTCTCTTGCACATACCCATTTACATCAGGTTATAACCTGACAAAATGAGACAGGTGGGATGTCTGGACCAACTGATGACTGGAGTGGAGGATAAAGTGGATGCTCCAATCAGGAATAAACACTGGGCCATGCTAGCCTCTAATCTGCCTGCTCCTTCGTCGCAATGTCAGGGTGGAGGTTATCTCGCAGTGCTGTCTGGACATGAACAGAGTGGCTAAAATGTTAGTCTCACCAGCTAATTCAGGAAAGAGGCCTGTGTTTTATCAACGCAATAGTCTGATCGGTTATAGAATGACTTTTTCCCTCCATATTCTACACTTTGCACTTAGATCTAAGGGCACTTAGAGTAAACCAATAACTTTTAAAATAACTAAAACAGAACAATCTTCCTCCTACCAAAGGAAATGTTGAATACATGCTCACAGTGGGGTTTTATTCCACCACTTTTCTTTGCTGCTGACTTTGCAAGGCTTTTTCTATCTACAAAATGGCCGTAAAGTGTGCCAGGTAAGGTTTCATAAAATAAAAGCACAAACTGTGTAATATGTTTTTCATGACATGTAGTTATTCCTGTGCTGCATAATGGAGTTTTTCTCATTAGACTTTAGCAGAATGGTGGCCAAGCTATAAACAGACTGGGATGATGATTAACATTTATTTGGATATTGCCATTAGCTCTGCAATAAAATAATTGTGCAAGCATGTTGGGCTCATCTTTTCTGTTTTAGGTGCATTTTTAACCCATAAGCACCCAAATATCCACTGGCGACCAAAATCATTTACTGATATAAAAACTCAAATACCTGTTGATCCACTAATCCTATCAATACATGTAAATAATTGGTGGAAAATACAGTTCATCGTGGCTGAGATGGCTAAGCAGTCAGCTGGAGAGTCGGCAAGGAACTAAAGGGTCACCAGTTCTATTTCCTGGGCTGGCAGAAAGATGTTGGCTGATGTGCCCTTGAGCAAGGCACTGAACCTCCCCATTTGGGACCTGACATGGCTGCCCACTGCTTCTTAGCATGCAATATATGTGTGTAATGTGCAATCTAGGGTGGGTCAAATGCAGAGGAAAAATTTCAGTGTAAACTGACAATAAAGATTCTTCTTCTCCTTCTATGTCTGTCAGATTCAGATACAGACATTACAATATTCACGGGCGGTGCTCTTGATGAGGTCCAGTCTTCTTAGAGTCAGGTTGTTTGGGAATGCATCTGGACCTCATACTGTTGTGTCAGTGTAAACGTCCACAAATCCGCGGTGCAGGTTAACGTGGGTCTACAGAAAAGAAAAACTTTACCCAAATAAATAGTAACACTTTACAATGCAAGTGGTCTGTCTGTCTGTCTGGACTTATGTATATAGCGCTTTTCTACACATTAATGGTACTCAAAGCATTTTATAATACAAGCTTCACATTCGACCACTCATACACTAGTCGGTTGCCACTATGCAAGACACTATCAGGCCTCACCGGGAGCAATTTAGGATTCAGTGTCTTGCCCAAGGACACTTTGACATGTAGACAGTTGTAGGCGGGATTCGAACTGCTGACCCCTTGATCATTGGTTGACCCGCTCTACCACCTTTCCCACAACCACCCAGTAAGTAAAGTAAGTCACTAAGTAAAAATATATTCTGTTGAACAGATCGGATTTTATCAATACAAACATTCAGTAACTGATGCATCGTGATATCATTCCAAACTTTTCATTCACTTGCAATTTCTCTACCGGTGCATTTGCATTGTGTACATGCGTGTCAGCACACTAACACATATTGGATAATCTTCTCAACCCTAAAGGAGATGCTTGATTTATGTTCGGTTAATGAGAGATTTGACTGAAAAAGTTCATTTTTTCCTCCATTTTGTCTGTTTTTGATATAAAAAACTCCAACTTTAACCGGAGATTTAATCAACATCTACATCAGGGTTTCTTAACCCTAAGTCCTGCTTAACCCTAGTCCAGCACACCTAATGGTCGTTATTAGGCTTTTGCAGAACTTGATGATGAGCTGATCCTTAATTAAAGCAGGTGTGCTGGAAGAGGGAAATATCTAAAACATGCAGGACACTCGGCCTCGAGGACCAGGGTTAAGAGACACTGATTACATGATCAGTGAAATAAATATAGGAAAATACATGATTTTTATTGAAAATGCAAAATACTGAACATAATATTGGAATAAATTGTGATAAATCACTTAAGAAAAGTTAAAGATAGAGAAAAAAAATAACTTGGGAACTGCCAATGGACTGACATAATTATGTGAACATCAGTGTATAGTCACCTAAATACAGCTGACTGTGCTTTTGTTTCCAAAGAATGATGAATGACTGATTTACAGAGGAAGCTTATCTTCTACACTACCTGCCATGATTCTTTAATGGCTGAGAACATGTGTCTTCTTTCTGTTCCTCCACCCATAGAGGACAGTATGGTCATGGGTATTCAGTTGGTTGCAGTCTCTAACTTCATCAGTAGATGGTACTAAAGATCTTTTTAAAAATTACACGGAAAGAAATATTTTGCTGCTTACACTCTCATTTTAGTTTGGACACGTCAGATTTATATGATTCATACACTGGCCTTGATTTCTCTTGTCTCTGAGCCAATTATTAGAGGGGTTTTTGCACAGCAGTAGTTGGTATGTGGTTGATTGTCTCTGTGCTCATACAAAGAATAGGGCATCTCTTCAGATTCCCTTTCATTAAAGTAATACTAAAACTGAAAACATGTTTTTGAAGTTGTAAACAGAATCGCATGACTAACTTGTAATGAAATGCATCAGAACTGGCAACAACTCATCACTTCTAAACATTCTGAGGTTTTTGAGCCTTCCCTCCTCCGTGCTGACATGGAGTCATACTTTAAGAATTGCTTAAGTACCTTCATCATTCCACTTGTCCATCAGTCAGATTAAGCCAAAGTTAATTTATTTTCTAAAAAGACAAACTGAAGCCATTTTATCATTCTATTCTGAACCAAAAAAACTCATTCCAGTGCAGAAATTTAGCCTCATAAAACCACTGCCTTGATCAGTGTGAATCTGAAATAAGATTGTAAAACACCACAGTGACACAACAACACAACATAAGCTGCAGAATTGCTTTTTGTCCAAGAACTGGAACATTTACAATTACTTCAGGGCTTCAGTTCTCCATGGAAAAGGATTGTATGGAGGCAAAATACAGCTAAAACATTATAAACTAGCGTGTGAACCTGTGGGAATCCACAAGTTCTAGAAGCAGGAGAGTTGATAAAATGGAGAGCATAGTTTTTTTTAGAAGCTGATCATAACTGGAGTAAAAGTGAACTTGCTAAATTATATTTAATTCTCACAGAAAA
>JAPTGZ010000012.1:23694769-23705051 GCA_029814645.1 Fowleria isostigma
GTGAATTGATGCAGGGGCAAAGTCAGCATTATGTTGTGAGTGGCAGCCTTGACAGAAAATTATACCCGAAAAGAAGCAGTCCTAGACACTTGAGTAAACATCGTAATTTGATAAAATCACATCTTGAAGTTTTGTGAAAGAGGAAAATTATTAATGTGTTATCGTGATAAAATGTTGTCAGGTTTTGCAAACAGATACAAACAAAGACGCCTGAGAAACGGGGCAACTTGGGCAAATATATTCCAATTATTCAGTTTATAAGGAATTTCAGATTTGCTATCCCACTTTGTGCACTTTAAACACAAACAAAATCTTTCATTGCTGCATTAGTGATAATATTTAACCTTTTAGCATCCACGGGAACAGTAGTTGCATGTTACTTATACAAATTCCAATGAATTTGGGATGTTGTGTAAAACGTAAATTAAAACACAATACAATGATTTACAAGTTCTTTTCAACCTATATTCAATTTAATACACTTCAAAGACAAGATATTTAATGTTCAAACTGATCAACTTTATTGTTTTTTGCAAATATTTGCTCATTTTGAATTTGATGGCAGTAACACGTTCCAAAAGAGCTGGGACAGGGGCATGTTCACCTTTACTTTTAACAACACTCAATAAGTGTTTGGGAACTGAGGAGACTAATTGTTGAAGCTCTGTAGGTGGAATTATTTCTCATTCTTGCTTGATATACAACTTCAGTTGCTCAATAAACAATAAAGTTTATCAGTTTGAACATTTAATATCTTATCTTTGTAGTGCATTCAATTGAATATAGGGTGAAAAGAACTTGTAAATCATTGTTTTCTGTTTTTATTTACATTTTACACAATGTCCTAACTTCATTGGAATTGGGTTTTTTATATATATTGGATATTGTTTTCAACCTTGTCCATTCCAACTCAATTTAATGGCTCATTTATGCTCCCTTTACATATGTGAATCAGTATGACTGTTTCTAATGTTGTCACTGCCTTCATCCTTTCAGACGCCCTATGCATTGGAATGAGTGTTTCTCAATCAGTCCACCAGAGGGCACTACTCTTAATTATTGGCTGATTACCATGAAGAAGGTATTCTCCTCTTTTTTGGGAAGAAGAGAAAAATCAATGATAACAAACATGACCACAACAGAGGAGGTTTTGCTAATGTGGATACTAATGCTAATATTAAGAAGGATAGTTGTAATAAATAAGTCAGTAGTTTTTCACTAACTCACAAAGTCGCTCTTTGAAAGCTGTTATTTATAGAAATTATCCTGTTCAAATCTCAACACTGCCTCCGCTGTTACCAGTGGTACTGCTCTGTTTTGTCCATTCGTGACTGTAACGGTGATTATCCACCATTAGTTGTTGTATTTTGTTGTGACAATAAGAGCTTCAACAGCTTTATCCAGATAGGTGGAGTTGTGTTCTGTGCCCTGCAGGTTTCCTCCAGGTCTTTTGTTTTCCGCTGCCATTTAAAACAAGTAAACAAAGGTTAATTCTGTCAGTGCCCTTGACCAAGGACACTGATGAAGAACTGGAGTTGGTCCCTAAGCACATTCAGTGGCAGCTCACTGCTCCTGCTCTACTAATGGATAATGATAATGCTAAGTGTGTGTATTAGGTAAGGTAGAAAGAAGAAACTGAATTTCCCAATGGGGATAATGAAGTGAGGTAACCTTTAACCTTTAGCTAACATACTTATAATGCTCACACAACTGGGAGATGACATAGGTCAGACAGCAGGGGTGTGTCCAGGGGAAGGGGAAGGGATTGGGGCTTGTGAAATCCATTCCCAAAGACCCCCCCCAACTGCCAGGTTGACAGAGACTTAAGAACATGAAATGTGTCCTTGTGTTACCACTTGATCAGACCCATACATATTATTTACATTTTCAAACAGCATTGATGCTGGTTAGGATTCACAGGTTATTGATTTTAACACAATTCCAGTGAAAACTGTTACTTTGATGACTTCCCTGACATTTTAATTTACATTTAATAAGAATATTAGTGTAGAATAATTGCATTTTGTTCGTAAAACACCTTAATTCTGCACAGACTTTTACCCAGAACTGCATGACAAATAATAAGACTCAACTGTCAAAAGGTTCAGGCAGCTTTTTATCAATGATCATTTCACTATTTTACTATTTCCAACACCTGCAAACAAATAACTAATAAAAGAATCACATCCCTGTGAATTGGTTAAATCCCAGACCCACACAGAATTCAGTTTATCAAATGCTCCCCTGTCATTATAACATATCCAGGCATCTACGCATACAAATATGCCTGTAAAACACAGCTAATTTCATATTCATTTACCCTGATGATGACTTCTCTGGGGAGGGGAGGAGGGTCTCGTGTTCCCACTCTGAAGGTTGACCTTACACAAATCACCACTGAGACATATTCCTCCTTTTTAATGAGGCTTCATCTCGAAGGTCTTTTAAATCATGAAACAATTAAAAAAAGCGAGCGAGCGTTCTTTTTTTTTGTGTTTTTTTTTTTTTTTTCATTTTTCAGCTGACTCTTTGGGGGTGTGTTTGTCTGCCGATCAGGACGGGCTGAGGCGGGTGGGGAGGCTTGAAATCGCACCCGACCGCTGCACAGAATATCAAATTTTCATTTTTCCATGGAGGGGGGAGTGAGTGGAGCAGAACGGAGTAAGAATAAGAGAGAGATGCAGACAGAAACAGTCATGGTCTGTGTCGGCCACAGTACAGTAAATCTGAGCAAAAACCTAAAAATAACACAATGAATTGCAAGGACGGTGGCTACCTTTTGGCTATAACTTAT
This sequence comes from Fowleria isostigma, assembly GCA_029814645.1. Lineage (NCBI taxonomy): Eukaryota > Metazoa > Chordata > Actinopteri > Kurtiformes > Apogonidae > Fowleria > Fowleria isostigma. The sequence goes on from JAPTGZ010000012.1 coordinate 23,697,564, forward strand.
TTACGCTTCAAGGGTGAAATTCAACATTTTGGGCAGCGGTTGCCCAGATATATTGGCTGAAACAGAGGAGAGGAGATGACAAACAGACCGCAGCGATACCTCCAAGCTTGCAGTGAACTATGACAAGCCAGTTTTCGGCTCGATCTGTGCCGACTGCCAGATCTGTCAGTCAGGTCCAAACAGGTGTTCAGGCTGTCCGGCCATCTGACGTTACTCTGCCTGTTCTCTCCCTTTTCCTTTCAGAACATCAATCTGCCATCCACATTCATAACTGATCACCTGACTCCCAGATCAGCACTCAAATACCAAGTTTATTAATGATAATAGTGAGTGATCCATAATCTCCTGGAATTCATGAGGACGTCGTATCTAAAACAAATTACATCAGGGGTATTTGAGAGACATACTCTGCTATTTTTACTTCTTTTTTGGGGGGAAAAAAAATGACAGTTTCTGCTAATGAACCACTCTTTCTAGCAGATTGGGTCTTAATTTTGAAGAAGTATTTGGGTGTTGCGAAACTGATATATTACACAAAATAGCAATGGAAAGACCTTTGTTTGCAACAAAAAAAAAAAAAAAACCCGATGTTGATGAATTGTCTTGATGTATATTGCTCCATGAATAGATATACTGTATATATAGAACTGTTTTGCCTATGTTTTTTTGCAATGGATACTTCTCTGTGTATGTTCCATAGGTATATTCTACATGCATAGTTTCTGTGTATTTCTACATGCATACTCTCCCTGTAGTATTTCCTGTGTATAGTTTTATATGCACAGTCTCCATGTTTTTTTTATTATATGTATGGTTCCATATGCACATTTTTCATGTATAGATCTGGATGTATAATTCTTTATGTAGATTCTTCATGTATAATTCTTGTTGTGTATACTTGTGCATATGGTGTTTTCATTTTTCTTTTTTTTTTTTTTTAGCAATCTTTCCATGCATATCTGTACACACATGTATGAAATGTATATAACTAGTATTGTACATGAATATTACATGAATATTACATGAATTACATTACATGAATATTGTACATGTATATGAAATTACCACTGTACAGGGAGTGCATAAGCTCAAAATAAACTATTAAACTAAAACTAAAAAAACTAAAAATGTTATAGGTGAAGAAGGAGAGTTTTAGAAACATAGTGTGGACACACCAGGGATTGGGGGCAATGCAAATTCATTCTTTAATGTAAATATTCAGAGAACACATTGAGAGACCTCATTTTTAATGGTGTCATTGTACACACGATAAAATTAAGAGAGAACAGGAAGCCTAAAGAACTAAAAACACAAAAAAAGAATCATTCCCAGTTGTGCAGTGCTAAAATAAAGTAAAATATCGAAATAAATTGCTGTAATAGTAGCAATTTAATCTATTTGTACAAAGGAACCAACCAGTAGTTAGTGTTTGCTCATTCCCTCTATGCTAATGTTTGTCTTGATGGTGTTGATTAAAGCCTGTAACCTGACACTTATGTCCAGGACTTGGGTCAGATGGTCTGTGAACATCCTTATGCTCCTCCCTAATTTCTTCAGAGCCCTCCCTCTGCTCCTCTACAGCAGCAACAACAGGCAACACTAGCTACCATTAGCTAAAAAAAAGGAGGCAAATTAGCTTACTCTTCTACACCAAATGTCAACAACTGGCTCCGAGCAATGATTAAACCACTAAAGGATGTACACATTTTACATATTGAACATTCAAGACACAAGACCTTTACCCATTAATGAATAAATCACACAAAAATGCATACTAAATATCTGCAAATAACTTGCATTACAACAGTTCTTAACAGCAGTGATATCAATTTGCTGCAGTTCCTCCACTTGTTCAATACAACAAGTGCATCCTAATTTCCGTAGCAAGTTTTTGTGTTTGGTATTATTATTATTATTAAAAGGCAGAACATGTTCACAATGTAACGTCAGCAGCAAATGTTGTTAAATGCATGGGTGCTCATTCAATCAGCATGCTAATTTGTTTGACACCAGACCACACACAGGCAGCACTAGCACATACAGTAAGCAATAGACTGATTAGTCACAATAGTGTAATCATAATAAACAACAAGATCACACCCTGTATCTGTCATTTAATAGAAACTGTCATTTATTCAGTGTGCTTGGGCTTATATAAAATCAATACCCCGAAAAAGCCTTGTTTTAGAGGAATACATCTGTTTATTTTACCCACGTCAAGTAATTGTACTAACTTCTTAGCGTAAAACACACCTCAGTTACATTGGGCTCTAACACCACCTGCAAATGCATATATTCTCCTGAAAGGTAAACATAAAATTATCTTGTAAAACCAGCATACAAATAATTTCAGAGCGTATCATTTTCCCGTGTGGTGAAAAATGTTTTAAATATATCCCGTATTGGAAATGTGCCTAAATATGGTTTGGAGAATCAGACTTAACCAATTTTGGCTGACTTTGCTGCAGTGATGTTAAAATATTTCCATATTTTAGCATTTTAACGAGTGAATATGCATAATGTTTTACATCCTAAGTTGCAAAAACAATAATTTTCCTGTTTATGACCACTCTAGGGGTGACTTTCTGGTGCTGAAAAATGATATGAATGAAGACTATGGGTGATGAAGGAAGTTTGGTATAAAAAAATAAAAAATAAAAAAATAGAGTGAATCGTGTTATACTTTTTACCTCGATACTGAAGCTTCTGAGCCCTGTTGTTGGGGCAGTCTTTGCCCTGCATGCTGAAGTTGATGTTGGTGCGGATGCAGCGGTTGTTCAGCGGCTGGACAGGACGCACGTTGTCGCTCATGCTCAAGAAGATTTGAGATGGCTGGTTCTGGCTCAGCAACCGTAAAGAGTGCATCTTATATGTGAAGGTAGAGATAGTGAGAAAAAAACATTTAGATAAATCCGACAAAAAAAATCCTTCGAACTATGAGGATTTGTGATCTATTACATTATTTTCCAAGCAGGACTGTATCGAGGATTAGTCCTAGTAAGTGCTGAGAAAGTTTGAGATAAAAGCCTCGACTGTGGTCTGAAATGTCTCCCAGGCTCAACAGTAGTGATGTGCTAAATCCTCAGCTGAGACAGACGATCCCCGGTGCATTTTAAGAGGCGTGTTTCAGGTCTACGTCGGCGGCCGAGAATTACCTGCATGCGTGTGAGGTACACCGGCTTGTTCATCAGGATCCATGTGGCCGTCTCAAAGCATGGGGGAATAGTCATCGATCCATCGTACGTGATAAAACTATTGGTTTCTGGGTAAATCTCCTCTATGTTCAGGCCGGAAAGTAAATATGCATCATCTGTGGGAAAGAATAATAATAATAATAAAAATTCAGAAAGCATCAAGATATCTTTTTACATCACCAGTTCAAAAACCACTTCAAAATTTAACGAGACCTATAATCAAAAAGTAGAAACAGAATAAATCTACAGAGCAGTAAGACAAGAAAATAAAAATGCACATATTTTAAATTATTTAACAAACTATACTATGCTATTTCAGCTAGCCTTAATCTGTAATGCAGAGGTAAAAATGTGACCCTATCCCCTGTAAATTATACTATTTTTCCGTATGTGCAAAGTATATGTGCATTTGTTCATTAAAGATTCATTATTAAATCATCACCTCTCCCAAAACCCACTTTTTTTTACATTTTGCTTACATTGTGATTTTTTTATTTATTTATTTATTTTTTGCTGCCGATCATTCCCATGCTCAAGTCTGTATATTATATATGACATTACATCCAGAAGGTGGTTAGCATAGCTGGATATGAAGAAATCAGCAAACAGTGCAGTATTTGGATTAAAAATTGATAATATGTTAAGGGGCTGTGATTTGATTGCTGTTGGTAATTTAGTTCTCTCACTGCTGCAGGTTATCATTATTAATGTTAGGGGGCAAAGCCCAAGGGTGCTGGACGCCGCATCTAGTTATAATTATTATTATTATTACTTACATACTTATATTACTTGTATATTGTTGTTATAACTACAATTACTATTACTTTATTATAAGTTTTATTATGCGTTAAATGATTAAAATTTGTAATCAGATTGATCACAAGGTTGCGGCGGAATCACAATTAAATATTCATTTTTTTATCTATATCACATATCATTTTACATGAGCAAACAAACTCAAGAAAGAAATGCATATCTATGCATTTAATATGTTTGTCTCAAGCTGGGTGACGTTCTCCGAAGTACCAGCAGAATCCCTGACTAACATATGCTTCACGTTAATGTGGGATTTAAGCTGGAAGTGCTTCAGTGAAACAAAAACTCTTTGCTATAGAGTGTGTATTATCCTTTATGTCTGTCAACTGTTCTGTCTTGGGTTTTTTGTACTTATTTTTCTATCCAGAGGATCTTCCATATGTATGGGTTGGCTCTGCTGCCTGTCACTACCGGATCAACTGCCCATTTGTAGATACGCAATGCTAACTCTACTTGGACAAACTGCCCGAAATGCATTCCCAGAAACTTTCAGAGTCACTCTGCACTGCAAATGGATTAATTGCATTAGAATTTTTAATCAGATTAATCATGTATATATATAAATATACATATATATGTATAATAATAATAATAATAATAATAATAATGCTTTTATTTTTCTTGTAGTGTTTTTTGTGTGTATGCTCGGTGTTGTGCTGCTTCTGGAACCTCAATTTTCTGAGAGCTCTGCCCAAAAGAATCAGTAAAGTTCCATCTAATCTAATCTAATCTAATCTAATCTAATCTAATCTAATCTAATCTAATCTAATCTAATCTAATCTAATCTAATCAATTCTGCTATAGCACAAATTTGATACAACAAAACAAGGTAGCAGAGATCTAACGCTATAAGTATTACACTATTATCACGTTGAAGGTACCACCAAATTTTTATGACATATTCTTTGGATTGATTCATTGAATTTTAAGAAAAAGCATAAAAAAATCTATAAAGTCACAGAAACATTCCCCGTGACTCTATGATGCAGACTACACTTTTTGTTCACCGATTCCACAAATCCTCACTCCTATTTTGAATAATTCTTTTGTGTTATTCAGCCTCCGTACATAATCTCCATAATCATTACCAAAGCCAGAATCTTCTGGAAACCTAAGCCCTGGAAGACTCTTACTGGTTCTACTAAGTACAGAAACATTTGAATGCTGCACATTCATCTAATATATCATCCTTTTCATGTGTGGGCTGCAAACTTCACTTCATCTCATGAAGCACCGCTCTCATCTTTCATAACAAATTTCTCTCACTTTCTCATATCATTTACTGTTCTGTGAATGACAAGCTGTTGGTGTTGCAACATAAAACCTCTTTTATACAAACTGTCTCCTCTGTCAGGATGCTAATTAGACAGACATGAATTTGCCTCCATCTTCACACTCCAGTAACAGACTCTCAATAACTTGTCATCTCTTAGAGGCCTCTGTTAACAAATGGACTGCCTATTGTGCTGAGGTCACCGTGGTAGACCGCTGCAGCTTCAATGCTAATTCAGTCCAGCTTTTCATCAATATTAAATACTGTTTCATTTGAAAAGAGTGCTTTAAAAGAATATTAATTTATTTAAGCACAAAAGGACGATACATCCATCCCAGCCCCCGCAAATAGAAAAGTGGTGCTTGTTGATGGTGTCAGCTTTTTTTGCGTTTACTCATTGACAGTAGAGGAGTTGAGTAGTTTCTTGAGTTGTTTATAACTAGTTAACTAAAAAAATATCACATTTTTCTAGTTTTCTAGTTCTGCTCTGGAGAGATACTTATGTACAACATGAAACATAAGGCACAATTGTTGAAGAAAAAAAAAACATTCATCCACATGAAAATAAACTTTAGCATGTTTGATGAGAAGTGTAGATAGCTGAAGTTCCGCCCCTTCTGGTTGTGTTCCATATAAGGATCTCAATTTGTTTTGAAGCGGTATGAGTTTACCATTTTTGTTTTTATCTTCTATGAATTCATGCCATCATTTACATATGTGATGTTTGTCCATTTACTCATTCTTTCATTATCTGAAACTGCTTTATCCTCACTAGGGTCGCTGGAGCCTAACCCAGCTACTTATGGGCGAAGGTGAGGTACACCATGAACGAGTCACCAGTTCATCGCAAAGCCGACGCAGAAACAATCACTCTCACATTCACAGCTATGGGCAATTTAAATCAGCTGATTAACCTATCAATACATGTCTTTTGGATGGTAGGTGGAAGCTGAAGTACTTGCAGAGAACCCACAGGGACACAGAGAGAACATGCAAACTCTACACAGAAAGGTCCCACCCCATGTTTGTTCATATAAATGAAAATTTAACTTTTTTTTTTTCACAGTGAGCATCTAAACTACTGGGTATCGGGCTGTGAAACCATGTTAATACAAAGACTACACACCTGAAAGTCACAGAGGCTACCTCTTTGTAACTCTCCACAAATATTTCAATTACTGAAGATGTCTCTGCAACATTAAGATATCCAAACTTGGAGTAATTTCAGCCTATTTATGTAGTTTTTCACCTCACTCTGGAAGTATGAGGCTAAATGCTACAAAGAAGTTGGTCGTTTTGGTGTTAGTGATGTAAGAGAGATAGTCCATTCAGCTTTTTAATACAAAACAACATGCTTCTCTACTATCATTAAAATAAGCCGCCTCTTTCTTACCTCGTAAAATCATCTTTTAAACTGACAAACATCAAATGTGTTAATGGTATCAAAAAATGGTAAGTTTCCCATCATTTACCATGGTTTATATCACACTGATATTTTTAGGTCCCATGGAGCACAGTGGAGAGAACAAGACTTTAAGGATGTTTTCAGACTGGGTATCTGGATCCAGGCAGTACCTGGATACGATCAAACCTTTCCCGCAGATGTTGTCTTCACAAGCACATATCACGGCCCGTGCTCGAGAGTGAGTGGGTGTTACAGGGCCAAAATAGTAGGTGGCAGTGTGGAAGGAATTCTGTCGCTATCCAACAAACGCAGAAGTGACAAACCATTACGTCATCACCCTGGTGCAACTGTTCTGTTCTTGTGATGTAGTTCTTGAGACCAGTCTTGGTCTCGAGACAAATTTTTTGTGGTCTCGGTTTTGTCATGGACTCAGCTCATTTGGTCTGGGTCTTGTCTTGGTCTCGACTCTCTTTGGGTATGGGTCTTGTCTTGGTCTTGAACATAGTTGTCTTGATGGGATTTCTACAAAAACTGCATCATCCCAGAATAGTATCATCATTTATTACGCTGCCTCTTCAAGACATAAGGACAATATGAGAGAAAATATAACATGTATTTGTCATGACACTTTAAAGCAAGGGCTTTTGATCTACAATTGATATGAGTAGTCGTGTCATGTCAATTCTAACCCTAGTCTGTTTTCAGTCTTGGTCTCAACAAGCCTTGGTCTTGGCTTCGCCTTAGTGTGTCATGGTCTCGGTCTTGATACGCTTAGGTCTCAGTAGTGTCTCATTCTCGAC
>JAPTGZ010000012.1:23765204-23779296 GCA_029814645.1 Fowleria isostigma
TTAAGCTAACATTTGTTTTATTAGCCACATAGCCCTGCTACGTTGCTTATCTTACCTAAACCAATCAGAAGTCCCATACCACTAAAAAGTACTTTAGACCTTCTTTTGTGTCTGACTCGTGTTTGTTGTACACTGATTCCAACAGAACATGACATGGACGCACTTGTCCAACTGTCCTCTGAAAAACTGAGTGCATCTTCAAGAGCCTCCACAATTGAAAAACTGCAAATAACCACTTGAAAACAGGATATGACAAAACATCTACACATATATTAGCTACTGGACTATTTGGACTGGATTAGTTTTACCTGGGGTCATTTTCTCGGACCCTTTAACAGAAGATAAAAGTCGCGGTAATCTTTACTGACATTGTGTGGTAATGATTACTGACATGGCGCATTCTGATGGGACTAAAATCTCCAGCAATTATCACTTTACCCCGGGTCTCTAGGTAAAAGTAATCCAGTCTGAATAGGTTGCAAGTCAACTCAATTCCAAAGGAAGACCCCTTCAAAAATCAAAGTGCATTAAAACAGACCTTAACCCAAAAGACCCAAACAGTCACTGGTGAGCAGAAGTATCAACTGATCTAAAATGTGTAATAACTTCTAATCCATTAAGCCCATCAATACATTGAAATAATTGATGTAAAATGCAGTTTTTCATCTTTTTATGGTCAGATGGACAGATAAGACCTGTTTTGATGTTCAAAGGCTCCATAGTTACCGTGGGAACACAGTTAATCTTCCACTTGATTCACCAGTAAAACTTGTAGCTTGATAAATGAATCGTTTCAGACACTTGTTTTTATGTTCAATTAATTCTATATATTTTCTGAAAGTCACTTTTTTCTCAGTTTTTTTGTTTTTGATATAATACCCTTTGAATTTACATTAAACTCTTGTGAACATCATCGTAATCAGTACATAAAATATACAGAAATACTTGCTCTTAATGGAAAAATTCAAAAAAATAGAAGATATTATTATAATGAATAGTGATAAATTGTTTAGAAAATATATGATGCACCAAAATATTCATTTATAAGTCTTCCCAAAAAAAAACATCAACTGGGTGATGCATTTAAGGGTTAGTTTAGGTTTTACTTAAATCACATGGAACCAAAGAAACTAAAAAAATGAATCAAAGTAAGACGTATACATGTATTTCTGCCTCAGACTTGTTGCAATGTAAGGTTAGCCAAAACAAACGATTAGCTTGACTTTAGGGTTCCATGAAAAGGGTGGATGTTACAAGGTTATGGCAAAGAAGCTTGTTGCAATTACAACCGTGGAGCAATACTGACTGTTGCACTATCGTTTCATGCCTTTGTGAGTGGAATCTATTTGTATTCAGGTCAGTTATTAAAAAAAAAAAAAAAGAGTCATTAATTAATCATAAGGTAGGTGTTCAGAGCGCTCACATGGGATACATTGTGTACTGTAGTGTGTTCCAGACTATGTGTCCAGGTAGACCCAGCTCACCCCTCTTTGACCATCTTTGAACAGACAAACCAGACCGTTAAACTCAATGGGTGGAGTGAGCAGCAATTAATTAGACCATGTAAAACACTGGGAATCCAATCAAGCTCCAGAACCTCAGGGATCTCATTTATTAAATTGTGCTTGAATTTCATTTCAGTCTGATGGGAAGACAGGAAGTGCATCATACCAAAACAAGTCTTTCTTTTTTTTTTTTTTTTTGTTGGTACAGTTTCAAGCTCGTAGCTATGTAAATGTATGAGTAAGCCCAGTGACTATGTACGACCATATACCACAAAGAAACTAAAAAGAATAGAGTCTATTCCTTCAAGACAGAAAAGCCTCAGCTCAACACATAAAAGGTCTGTATATCCACACTAGCCTGGTAGAGGGAAGCTGAGAATGTTATTTTTTTTCTTTTTCTATGACAGCGTCTGTGTATTCATATGGGTATAATCACTTTTGATTGTAGTATTTTTCCAGAGTATAATGGGCAATGACAAAACTAAACCCACGCTTTGAATCAAACTGCCGCAAAAGCACAAAATTTAGATAATATATTTCTCCTTTCAGTAATTCTCCAAATTGTTGGCTGTTGAAAAAAAACGACACCTTGTGAAAACAGGAAAACAGGCTTTGGATTCTTTTAATGTGACAGATGAACAGCTTCCTTGAAAACTGGGGACTATCCTTCCCCTTTTAATCACATTAGAAGAAAGTGGTCAGGGGAACATGTGTGGCTTTTAGAAAGTGATTATGCTACATTTTTAATTTGAAGTACCTCTCTGTGCCGTTAAAGCAGTCTGCAGAATCTGTTTTTTTTTGCTTTTGGATGGAAGCATATGTTTGTCTCTGCTTCTGTGATTATCTAGAGATTTGTGATGTAACCGAATAGTGGAAATCAAAAGGACTGTTGGAGCATCTCCCAGATTTGGCCATCAAAATAGCTGCAAATATGACTTCTGTTGTCATCAAAATAAAGGAGATAAAATACACGGGTTAACCAAGGCTGTTTACTAAGGACACCAAATAAATACCTGTCCAAGGGCTCTGGTCCAGCCACAGTTATCAGGGCTTGACCACAAAGAATCGGTCTTATGAAACACAAAGTTTGAAAGTTTAGAGGCCCCACTTTTTTTCTTTCTTTTAAAGTAAAAATTTCTTTGGCCCAAGCGTGTTTCAACTTTTCCTCGGATATACAGATTTTAGGGCAGTTATTTTGAACCCCGGAGCAGTTTCTCCCTTTGTTCGGTTTGTTTGGACTCATGAGAACACAGTAATCACAGCCGGGTGCAGACCGAATCAATTGGATCGAGCACTTGTTGACAAGAAGGTTTCTTGGTACGTTTCCAGACCAAGCCTGGAGCTTCACTTGGACTGTGAATGTGACGCGAATGTGAATGGAGATTTTTCTATGAAATTTATATGCCATTTTATATTACAGTTGTTTCTCTCTATGCAACAACTGAAGAAGTACTGAAGAGAGAAGATACCATCAGAAGCTGGCTGCAGGTGTATGAGAGGGTAAAAGATTGGAACTTTACTTTTAACTTTGACAGCTGAGGTTCTCTTTGAAAGTTGAGAACTTTATCCATGCTAAGGGAGACTTTAATTTGGATTTACCTAAACAAAAATATAGCTACACTGCCAAAAAAAAACATTACCTTGATTTAACTAAGTAAAAAGGTGAGATTCTTCCATTAGATAATTACTGCAGTCATTAATATGTTTCAGTTGCGAGCAGTTCTTCAATCCTAACTGATACATAGGGTACCTTCTCACCCGTAGTTTGATCGACAACATAAAGATTGGACTGGGTTTCAAAGGAGGAAAAAAAAAAGAATGATTTGATGGGTTCAGATTGACCAATATTCACCAATATTTTTCATCTTAGAAATGAAGTCAACTGACTACCTGAATATACTGAATGACAAGTGTTTCTTTGCTGATGATGTAGACATATTCAAAAATGATGATTCCAGGATTTATCAGGCTCAAATTGTCAAAAAGTGAGTGTTGGTGTATGAAATATCATTTCCACAGATGGACTGGCCAACACATAATTTTGTGATGTGCAAGAGCTTAGCAAAAAAAAAATGTAAATGCAAAAATAAATAGAGAAAGTGTTGTTTGACATAATTAAATCCATGCCAATTGCATCTGACAATCAAAGCTAAACAAAATATTATGACTGGGACTCGTTTTGTTCTATCAGTGTATATTAATACAATGCAATTGATCAAAACCTAAAGCTGTACCAGTAATAATGAAGCTAAATCTATATTATTGATTGACTGAATTACTTTTTGGCTGCATGGTGGCCAAAAACAAATTGACAAGAGTGCTAACTCTGCTATAGTTCTATTTTGGTCACACCAAAACAGGCTACTCTGATCAATTATCCAACATTCAGCTAAAAGCTCCTAATGATTCTCTCTCCATGACTAAGTTATTTTGGGTTTGTATTTGCAATATCTCTTTGTTTGAACCTACATAACTATGTATATGTGTGTATATATATAAATATATATATCATCAGAGGTGTCAAAAGTATTCGCAATCATTACTCAGGTAGAAGTATAGATACTAGGGCTTAAAAAACGATCTGGAGAAGTTGAAGTATCAACTCCAGCTTTTTACTCAAGTAAAAGTGTAAAAGTACTGGTTTTAAAACTACTTATAAAACTACAAAAGAATAAAAGTAAATGTAAGGGGTAAAAAATGCCACTAGGACAAATTAGGGATGCACAAGGCTACCTACTTCAGCTGCATATATGCCCATTGAATATGAATGCATTTTAGTCCAATGCAAATGTATTATCAAACCATATATGCGTGCTACTGAGCATTAACATGTTTTAACCACAATCAAATTTACTCTATCCACATGACGCCATTTATGTGGATTTTTTTTTTAAATTTTTATTCGGTCGAAGACAAGAATGAAAATAAGTTGAAATGAAAAAGGAGTAATGAGGCTATTTTTAAAATGTAAAGAGTAGAAAGTACAGATTAAGTGTGTGAAAATGTAAGGAGCAGAAGTAAAAAGTTGGCTGTTTACTCCAGTAAAGTATAGATAGCTAAAATTTCTACTAAAGTAAGATAACAAATTATTTGTAGTTTATTACTTGACACCTCTGAGTATCATCTAGTGCTACTGGTAAATGTCATTTTGTGTGGGTTTGGTGTGAAATGTTTTGCAGTAAGGCAGTTCTTCTGCATAGGTGGAACATGTGCCTAATTAAAACATGTCAATATGTAACACTGACATTTGCATATGTCAGTGAGGTTTGTGAGAGCATAGAGTATTCATTACAAAGCTAATAGTAACTGCAGAGATCAGAAAGTATTCCCCTATGCACGCTTTATGTATGCAAAAAATAACAACAAAAACACATCTTAAAATTGTCTCTATGAGTAACCTGGATTTGTTTTTCATGTCTTCCACGTCAACTGCTTTCAGGCCGATGACTTTCCACTTTGGATTCTCCAAAGGAGACCTGACGCTTCCCTCTGAGCTTATGAGTCTCTTAGTCATTCCTCCCACTGTGCTAGTTTTCAGTGCGGAGTGAGTCGGCTAGATTAGCTACCTGTAACCACTGCTGGAAGCCAAATAACAGTGATAAGGCAGAAAAGTGGAAGGACGGAAAAAAAAAAGCAGGGCGCAGTGTCATGGCATTGGAGTCTCACTGGTTGATTGCAATCAAAGACAAGAGCACTGTTTAGAAATTCAATATGGATACTGGAGCGTTAATCCTCCCAAATTTAAAACTTCTGTCAGCACGGCAAGGTCATATATACATACAAAGAGTAGAAGTATTGAGAATGAATACAAATAATAGACTTTTCTCTCCACTTCTGCTTTACTGACATTGTAGTGCTTACCTCAGGGCAAAGACAGGTAAAGGCAGCCAAAAGCTTTGATGGAAGACAGGTACGACGATAAATATTTGATGCTATTGACGGGTTGTTGTGCTCAGAATGTGAGTTATGGAACGCGTGCAGCCTAACATAATAGAAGGTAAGCTCTCGCCAGCCAACTGAGTCTGCATCTGTGCGTAAAATAATCATCGGAAGGGTTGATGTAGTGTCTAAAAGATGATTCAATACTTTGATCCAGAGATGGAAACCTGCAGACTTTGCTAATGAAATGAAAAGACTTTTAAATACAATTAACTCTGAGCGGCAGAATATTTTAATGGAGAGTACAGATTATTTTTGAGAGTAAAATAACTTCATTTAGCCTTACAAGCAGTGGTGGTCCTATATCATTTAATGCCCTTGGCAAGCTTTACAGGCGGTGTCCCCTCCTCTCCATAAAAACCCCCCCACAAAACAGAGATCTCGTGTCTGAAGAACTGCACATTTATTTAAACAAAGATAACACTGAAACAATATGTGAAAATTTCTTCCAATCAAAATAAAATCTGTCTTTTATTATAAAAAAAACAAAACAATACATTAACTTTTTCTTTTTTTTTTTTTACAGTAAAGTAGTGCAACATTTTTGTTAAAAACACAACAGGAGTTGAGACAAAAGTGCACACTCAAGAATGTGCAGGAAATCAGAAAACAAACCATAAATAATACAATATTGTGTGCATAATTATATAATTCATATAACAAGTTAAATAATCAAAATCTGATATACAAAATAAACAAAAAATGAGGTGCAAATTCACCTTGAGTAAAGATTTCTACTTTATGTTTTACTTCACACTTGTATTTAACGTGTAATCCTTCTGGCCTTCTTAGATGCATGTTTGGCACCTACCACTGGGTGGCGCCCTAGACAACCGCCTATATACCCTGTAGTAAGGATCGCCACTGCTTACAAGTATAGTGGTTTACATCAAATCTTAACCTCCGTTAATAAATATGAAACAAGACGAGTGGTTATTTAACCTAAATTTAGATGCAAAACAGTTTCTAAAACCAACTGGCTACAATTTACAGACTTTTATTCTCTTCCCACAGACTTTTGGATGTGGTGTCTCTCCTCCAAGCAAGAAAAGGAAGGAGAAATATGAGGTGTTTCTAGCCTTCTGCTCCCAGCATCATCCTCATCATCACTTCTGTCTGGCTGACTGACAGTGTGCAGGTGTAAAGTAGAATCTGCGGAGCCCCTGATTAAGACTGAGACCATGCCAGCGACGTGACAGCATTGCTGAGGCATGGCAGGAAGTGGAACCCTTCCCACAATGCCATCTGTTTTCTCAGGAGTCATGTCACACGGACAGTCAGGGAGAGTGGCAGCGAGGCTCAAATGCGTGGGAACAGGAAGACATGCAAACAAACGTGGCATACTTCACAACTTGATGTGAAGTGTCACCTTTTCAGTGACTTCATATCATCATTGAAAAGTTATACAATATATTTTGTACGTGAGGTACAGAACTTGTGATTATTTCTTGTCTCTATGTGCTACTTGGAGTACAACACCGTTAGGAAGTGGCTAACATGGACAGACAACATCGGTTCGGTTAATACTTCCCCTACACTGTCGACACCGTTTGGTAAAGTACTATAATATGAATGAAATATCCAAGACGCTGTACTATAGCTTCTGTTGTTCTGTGTGCTTTTATTAAAACTTATCAAATGTTACCATCATGAAATACATATTTTTATATAATATATGACTGATGTACTAATGTTAATGTACATAACATGCATATTGAGTTATAGTCCATTTTAATATTCTTTGACCAACAAAATAGAATATAAAAAGTAAAGAGTACATATGATCATTAGTCTATGCCTTGCTATGTCTATGCTTCTTACAGGCCAGTTTACATTACTAATATTTTAACTTTTAGGATGATTTTTAGATCCACACTTATTCAATTGACTGTAACTCCCGAATCGTCGGCACTATTGAGAAAATCCAAATGTCATCTTTTAGCTGAGATTGTGTTCTTTCTATTGGCCTCCAACACATTTTTATACCAAGATTTGTATTACTTTTAGTAGCATTTTATCAAAGTTTTAGTGGTGTTTAGGAAAAAAAATCTCATATATAATTGTATATGTGATGGTGCTATTTTAGAGTGTTCTACTAGCACGTTTTGCCATATATTTGTTGAGAATTGCCATTTTTTTTCACTGCTTTCATCTATTTTTCCAGTTTGTATAGTTCATCAATGAATGACTAAAAATAAGAAGCTGGAACATGGATGCAGAATGTTCTAGACAAACAAAAATTTTGAGCACATGTAAAATAGTTGAATTTCTATAATCTCATAAAAATATCATATGCAAATTTACTGTGTTTTTTCAGAGTAAAAATTCAAGTCTGTTTTTTTCTATAACTTTTAAGAATTTATTACATATAAGAGACAGATATTGAAAGTTAAGTTTTTCCTAAAAAAGAACTGTCAAAAAAGAAATTTTCTGATACTTGTCTTGCACAAACAACATTAAAAACAACTAGCCGGTCTATTATAATGGCATAAAGAGTTAATGTTATTTCCTAGAGTATATTGCAGGTAGTGCAGTTTTTATTCTTTCCTGTAATTTTAAATGCTATACAATATGTGATGGGATATATTTACATGGCAGTATTTCTACTTTTACTTTACTAAAAGATTTTCCATCATTGGCTCCGTGATAAATGTTCAATAATGACAATACAAGCTTTTATTTATTTTATTGCTTACATCATCTCCTGGAGTGAACTGTGTTTGGTCTTCCTTTGGACAGGCACTGAATGAGATACACGCTGATCTTACAAAGGAAAATTAATTAAATTTCTCGCCATTCTATAAGACGTTAGATGGCTAGTTTAGCTGCATTTACGTTACCCTCAGAAATGTGCAAAATGTAAATTTCACAATTGAAACCTGGTAATGGAAATACAAAAATGTTACAAAAACAAGGATCACAAAAAAGTTTTTGCATTCTCATGAGGCGGTTTTTGAGATGTTTCAATGTATTGCAACATATTCTGCAAAAGTGTAATGGAAACACATTTTGTACATTTTCACTAGTCTTAGGCATGACAAGTCTGGTGCCACAAGAGGTTTGATAACATAACAGTTCAATAAACGTTGCCCTGGTCATTCAGAAATTCTGGATCCATAACTTGTTAGTGAATTCTGCACAATTTATTTTATGAATTTATTTGAAAAGGGACAATGCACATTAATCAGCATTTCTGTAAATGTACCAGTTTTAGCTATATAGTTAATTTCCAACCGTAGTCCCTGGGCAAGATGTAACATGCTAAGATCAGAAAAACACAACATCATTAGTCTGCAACAACAATAAAACAATAATATGAATTCACAATCAGCAATTATCACTCATAAAACAGGCATCAGGCATAAAACATACTATTCAACATCGCACCATGAACATTCAAACTACAGGCAACAACAATAAAACAATAATATGAATTGGCAATTCTCTCCCAGAAATCCATTCTGCATGGCCGCTGCTAAGGACTTTGCCTTGAGACAGTGTTGTGAGGTACGTACGGATGAGAATTAAGACATATCACGAAATGGGTAGATGGAACTTTTCTAGACTCATATATCAGAACCCAAACACTCTTCAATGGAAACACCTACAATTAGCAATTATAATTTGTCAAAATTGTAGAAATATCACTTCTATTTTTGTAAAAATCTATAATGGAAACTAAACTAATGTTTAAGCTCCTCTGTAACATGTAATTTTACAGAGAATAATTTTAGCTGCTGAGTAACTGTAAAAATCCACACACTCCAACCAACACATGAGTGACACCTTCAGAAATGCAACCATGGATCCAGATTGTGCGCCAGAGCACTGCACTGCAGAAATATACTCCTTTATACCCCGGTGTACTTCTTTTTTTCTTTAAGCACAAGTAATAGGTTTGGGCTTGGCTGTATCCTGTGAGTACCTGTGGGAATGTTCACACAGGGGTCTTGAACCTTAAAGCATACTGGACTGCACACTGGATAGAGTTGCAAAGGAGGTCAAGATTAAATTTAATTAGCGTCAGCATACTTGTCCACTCACCGCTCACTGCCGGAGCTGTGGAAGCTGCTCTGATTGTACCGGCATCCTCATTAGCATTCAGACAGGGTGTGGGACTGCAAAGCGGCTGTCGGCCTACTTATCATTGTGGGTTGGTTAAAAAGCACAGCCATATGCATGCGTCAGCCTGCATGAAGTACTGTATCTTATCTCCCTGCGAAGATCTGGATTCATACCACAGCTCCAGCTGCTCCAACAGCAGACTGCTGCGGGAAAACGTTAGAGCCATTTTTCAAGTGGAAAGCCCCATATTTGTGTTCTGCTCTGTCATGCTCCGCGCGGTTTAGAGAACACTACAAGCCGAGCAAAACCTAGAGTCACTTTTGTGGTGACTGAAGTTAGGGGGCATTCATTTAAAAATCACTTCAGCCAACTAAACAAGCGTATTCAGAGATGAGGTACAATAAAGCCTGGATGATTATGCCACTCAGATACTTCACCGTCATGCTTTTCAGGATTTTCACCCACCAGATAATCACAAAATTACATAAAATGAAGACATAATATTATCATTTTTGCTTGGCTGCATATTTGGGAGAAGAGATTGAGAGCTGGAGTGGAAAATAGGAAAAGGAGGGATGAGAAAGGGAAAATATAGCAAGGGTGGGATGGAAAGTGAATCAAAGAGGCAGTGAAGAAAAAAAAAAACTTGTGCTCATAATGCATCTTAAAATAGGGGAGGTCGCCCACACAGACACTTTGCTCCTGGGTACTTGGCTCTGATTTATTTATTTTGTTTGTGGTAAGGAGCGATCCACTGGGGATTGGATGAGGGAAAAGCCCTATGCCTGCCCCTCAGGCTGTCTTTATGCAGTGAAAGCAGCAGTAACTCTAAATTTAAACCTCCATTTTTTTTTCACATCATTATCACTCTGCCTCTTTCCAGGGCATGCGAGCTGAAAACTGCTACGTTGTTGGTTTTACAGTGGATGGACCTTGTTTTAAAAGTTGAACCTTCATGGCTGGAGTTAAGTAAACCCTCTGGACAATAGAGGCTTCTGGACCTTGGTTAAAGACCACAGATACTGAGGGTGTTTTCACACTGGGCATCTGGATCTGTGCTATACCTGGATATGATCACACCTTTCCCGTAGATGTTGCTTTCACAAGTACATACCGTGACCCGTGCCCGAGTACGAGTGGGCGTTACAGGGCCAAAACAGTAGGTGGCGGTGTGGAAGGAATTCTGATGCTATCCAACAAATGCAGAAATCAGAGGAAGACAAACCTTTATGCAGAAAGACAGGCAATACTTTTCTATCTGTTAGCCTGTTTGAGGCAAGTGAAGATGAGTGACCTTTATTATCCTTGATATCTTACTGAGCAGTCTGGTCGATAAGGCGAACCTGTGCCATACGGATCCGAAGGCTTTTTGGCAGGAGACAACAGTTTAGGACAGTCAATTGTAAGGTCAATTGTAAATTGTAAAATAAATGAAAAAGTATTGATACCATGTAGGGCTGGGCAATATGGCCTAAAAATAAAATTTCCGATTTTTTAAAAACTCAATTGTTGATTTGATTTTTAATTCCGCCATTTAAAAGAACATAAGTGCAGACTGGAAATATGTTTAAAAGAAATTAACTTTATTGTTTTTAGTTTAAATGCATTGAGACAGACCTTAAAACAAGCAAAGGCAGTCATTGGTTTCAACAGTGACATTGTGCATCCTCACATATTTTACAGCGTTCCATATCTGATACCACAAATTTAAACCAATTCCAAATGACTGAATTCATAAAATCATTACAGGATCACATGATTGACTGTGTCAAATGCAGCCCTCAAATCCAGCAGGACTAAGACTGAGACTTGACCTCTGTCAGGGTTCAGGTGGAGGTCATTGGTCACCTTGATCAGAGCAGTCTCAATGCTGTGATGGGGCCTGAAGCTGGAATGGAAATCATCAAAGCAGTTGTTCAGCAAGAGAAAGTCAGAGAGCTGTTGGTAAACTTTCCTCAAGGACTGTACCTAAAAACAGCTGGTTTGATACGGGCCGATAGTTGTTCAGTACTGTGGCATCAAGACTATTCTTCTTTAGGATTAAATGCACAATAAATACGCAATAAATTAATTGTGCACCCCAGGTTTAGGAGTTTGTTCACTGCTCTAGTTGCTGAGTGGTGATTAGGTCATGTCCGGTCTCAGGTATGGACCGTTTTTACACTGCAACGTACTGTACTGGAGTCCACCTAGTCCATACCCAGAACTACTTTCTCAGCTGGATTTGGGTGCGGTAGTTGCACACAGAATGAGTGCATTCACATTGTAAAATTAACTATCCATTGGGGTCCAACACACTCAGCTCCAGACTCTGGCATGCAGTGAAAAAACGCCTTAAGTTCTGTTCTAGTTTGTGTTGGTTTTCCTGTTCCTATCCAGATCTCAGAGCGACAACATACTGGCAAGGTTAGGTGTATCAAAAACAAAAAAAGAGGAAAGGAAAACAACAATGTAGCTTCTGAAATGAGTAAGCATTAAGTGGGTAAGTGATAAAAAAGATGTGGTTCAGGGATGCTGCTCAATTCATAGCTCAAAACGCAGCTGAATCAAACACTTGGAAGTGAACCAGTTCAAAGAAGGGGAGAAAGAAACCGAGGAAACCACAGATGCAGGGGTCTTCAATTGTTTTAAAGCTTCTCCACTTCTATCAGTAGATGATTAAAGTTGGGACACTTGAAGTTGAAGGATTTGTTCTCTTGAACTCATTAACACCAAAGTAGACAACAGTGCCAGAAAGGACAGCTGTTTTTCCCTTGAGAAAAATCATTTTTATCTCTTATCTGTTGGATTAGGTTATATCTAAACCAATATTTAACAAAGGTTTCTCTTTTTTCCTGTTTTTATTGTGTTTGTCTGGACATTTTCACACTGCGTGAGTCCGTATCTGAGTAAATTAGACCCCAAAGTCCACTTATTTTAACAACGTGAATGCAAACATTATGTGCCGTACTCGGGTCCAGCTGAGAAAATAGTCCTGGGTATGGACTGATGGACTCCAGTACAGTACATTAAAGTGCAAAAGCGATCTGTGCCCCGAGAATAGATGTGACCTAATCACCATTCAGTAACTAGAGCGGTCAACGAACTCCTCAACTGTTGTTGTCTCCTGAAAAAGTCACAATATGTCGTATATAAGTTGTAGTTTTAGAAAATGTACTATTTAATGAAAATAATGTCATACTTTTATGAGAGAAGGATAACATCCCAGCAATCTGGTCCATCCAGTTCAACAGAAGTGAAGTTGCTGTTTTGCTTGTAGCGTTCGCTGTAACCGGAAACTGTCAAATTTATTTTCAAAATATTACGACTTTCATCTCATAAATTTACATTCTTTTTGTTAAATGAGTTTTTGAAAACTACAACTTTATTCTCATTATATTATGACTTTATTCTCGAAATATTACGACTTTAATCTCAGAAAAACACAATATTTTTGTTAAATGATTTTTTCAAAACTACAACTTTATTCTCATTATATTATGAATTTATTCTCAAAATATTACAACTTAATTCTTGTAGTGACAAGCGATTTTCTTTCTTTTGAAGCTCTAATACGAAGTCATAAAATCTAAAGAAAACATCATAGTAATGTTAGTGTTAGTGAATTTATTGCCTGTCAGTGGTATCACATTCCCCTATTTCAATCTGTTGTAGTGAATAAATGACTTTTTCCCAAATAAATTGATAGAAACACTTGACATCAATACATATAAAAGTACATAAATCTATTAAACATATGGCAAAATCCTTCTCAGTTTTAAATATTATAAACCGGAGATGATACAGGCTGTGAGTTTATGCTTTTTTTGGTTGGCAAATATATCCAGATATAAGCACGTAGTCAAACACAATCCCATATGTGTTGTAAGTGTTCCAGGAAATCTGAGACACTTCAGAGTGCAGGTTAATTAACAGGAAAATAATTTTCAACAAACACAAAAACATACATGAATAAAGATTTATATTGGTATACAATGAAACAATACAACGCAGACCAGACCTCCTGCGCCTCTGTGTTGTTCTAGCGCTACCTCACTTTACCTCCTTGCCAGTTACTGATTAGCGATTCCTTTTCAAAGCAGCCTCTCGTGGACTGGCATCCCCTGCTACCTGGGATTTTGTGCATCAGCCAAAAACAATGTGAGTAAAATAGCGCCAGAATCGCAGCAGTAATAAAAAAAAAAAAAAAGACTCAACTGAGAGACAGACAGGAATAATCACCCTGATGAATTAGTGGATTTCCACATAGACGGCAGGCTTATATCTCTAGTTATTACATAAAACCTCCACGGCCACAAAAGGATAATACCAACCTGCCTTTATAGTGATGAGTAGGTGTGTTTTAGAAAAGCAAACCTGCACAGACTGAAGACTTATTACTGTAGTACACTGTACATTAAAGATAGAATACTCAACTAATTATTCATTCATTCATTCATTTTCTGAACCTGCTTTATCCTCACTAGGGTCATGGGGGTCGCATGGAGCCGATTCCAGCTACTTAAAGGCGAAGGCGGGGTACACCCTGGACATTTTGCCAGTTCATCACAGGGCTGACATATAGAGACAAACAACCACTCTCA
>JAPTGZ010000012.1:23796705-23809210 GCA_029814645.1 Fowleria isostigma
TGGGATGTTTATTAATAAAAACATAATCCAAACAAAAAAAAAAAAATTGCCTTATCACTTTGTTTATGATATCGTTTTTTTGTATCACATTGCACTTTTTTGGTATCTTTTTGCCCAGAACATTAACTTTAGCTACAAAAGTACATTTCACCTGAAACATGTTGAAAATATAGGACATTTAATACATTTTGTCTTTTTTTTTTTTTTTTTTTACATAAAACTTTTTACAGATTGTTATTTTTGCTTGAATGGCACCATAATTTAAATATTTTGTCAGTTTTACAACATACAGCAGTTTAAATTAGGATATAAAGAAATGGTTATAAACAATATAGAGAAGGTCATGTGATGTATTTTCTTATTTTTTCTCCTTATATGTGTGTTTTGTTTGTTTCTTATTTTTATTTTAGTTTTACTTTATACATTGATATTTATTAACATGTCCAGCATTTCTTCTGTTTTTTTTTTTTTTTTTTTTGCCAGAATTTGGTCTGTTATGTGTAGGATTTTTTTTTTTTTTTTTTTTATCATTTATGGGGTCTGACAAGGAAATTTAGGGTAGGTAGAAAGATAAGGTAGGGGCGGGAGTATATAAGTTACTCCTTTTCAAATGTTTTCTTTTCTTTATATAAATCTTTTTTTTCTTTCAATGTTATATTTGAAATAAATTAATTAATGAATGAAATGAATTTTCAAATGAATAACAATCTAAATATTTTTTCTTAATGTAACTTTTTAAAAATTACCAAATTCCAACAAAATGTGCATTGGATAATTTAATGTTAGGAGTCATATATTGAAAAGAGGCAAAAACAAAAGCCCTTCTATTAGTTGCAGTGTAGTGATAATCCACCAGGGGGCAGAAAACACGTATCGAGTCACATACAACAGGTTATTAAGGAAAGTATTGATCTTATCGCTAAGGTAAAGGTCTCAGAATTTGGTGTAGCAAATATGATACAGATGGTTTAATATGGTTAAAACTCTGACTGTTGATTAAATAAATGGCACAATGGGAACTGTTGGACTTTTAGCCACTTTTAATGCCAGTAGCAAATCATACATTTAACTTACAAAATGAAATGTCTGAGCATTTAGCCAGTCATTGTTCTACAGTCAGCAATGCACTTTTGAAGCCTTAGTAATTTCATGCAGCGCCTTCACTAGCTTCAATTAACATTTCACTTGCTTTATGAATAATTACAGTCCTTGAAAATCTAATGATAGTCCCATTATCCAGAGCGAATAGACGAATAATACATGCTTTACATATGTGTTTTTTCCTTAAAACTTTGGCTCTTAGTCTTCCATCCACGCTTAATGAATGGAAAACCAAAAGGCTAATTTTGTTACGTTATTGTCTTATACTTCTATACTTCAATTTTTATTAATCTTGAGCAGTGTTTCTCAACATACATGCCAGGGGTTTTTAAAATGAGAAAGCTGAGAGGGGGCGCTCAGACCGAAATGGGGTGGTGTTAGTAACTGTTAGTTATCACTGTGTATAAGTACCAATACCAGAAGAAGCACATGTAATGTCAATGGGAAATTTACATGTCAACCCCCAACCCTATTGTCCGCATTAGTGTCCGTCATGGTACTTACTGTACCCCTACATCCCCTGTTACAAATTTATTTTAGAGGGAGGGTGGATGGGGAGGAGGCGGACTGTCATGATTAGGTGAAGGAGGTGTTATGTGCTGAGGTATATAAAACGCTCTCCGCTACACTCGCCACCACCCTCCCCAGCTGCAAAATTTTTTTAATGGGGTGAGGGGGCGGCGGAAGGTTTATGATGACATGAGGGGGAGTTTGGTCTAAAAGGTTGAGAAACAATGATTGGGAGGATGTAGTTATGTGTTTGTGTGTGATATAGACAAATAGCTGTTTATGTACATGTTTATATACACTACATAACAGAATTTGTGTATATACACTGTTTCTCACAAAGTTGAAATGATTTAGTTTTCACTCACATTCCTCTTTTTATTCCTAATTACACACATCAGTAAGCACCTTTGACCAGGTACGTTGATTACATACTGAGTCACAGTTACACTTTATATATAAAGATTTAATTGGATTGTTAGAATCATTACGTGAAAAAAGGGAACAAATATCTATTCCATCGTTATGGGCAACAGTGTATGTATGACATTATGTACTGTATATTGGAAAGTAGGGGTGTCAAACTCATGTTAGTTCAGGGGCCACGTTCAGCCAAATTTGGTGTCAAGTGGGCCAGACCAGTAAAATAATAACATAATGATATATAAATAATGTCAGTTCCAAAATTTGTATGTCTAACGTCTATGTTTTAGGGTGAAAAAAGTAAAATTCTACAGTCAAAATGTTAACATCTACAAACTATCCTTTAAAAGAAACATAAAAAAACATGAACAAAATTTAAATTAAGAAAAAAATTGCAAATTTAACAATTTATATGCCATTATTTTCCCTCCGCTTCTCATTTCCACATGTTCGTTACATGATCACAGTGGATCTACAAATCACACAAAACATTTAATAACAGACAGAATATAGTTAAAATTACTCTTAATTCACATTAATATGTTAGTCTGTAAATGTCAACTTTTTTGCATAATTTTTTACACTAAAACAAAGAGAACAATTTCCAGATTCCATTATTTCTAATTTATTACGATAGTATTTTACTGGTCTGACCCACTTCAAATTGAATTAACCTGAAATAATTTTAACATCCTCGTTTGTTAATATTTTTAATTCTACAATTTTAGTTTTTTACCAATTCATCCTGTGGGCCAGATCGGACCCTTTGGCGGGCTGGTTTTGGCCCCCGGGCCACATGTTTGACACCCCTGTTGTAAAGGGTAGACATATACAGTATAATGACATCTGAAATTTTTGCAATTCCTGATAAATTTCAAAGTTTGTGCATGTACTTATATTCAGTGGCCACTTTAATAGGTACACCTTGCTAGCACTGGGTGTATTTAATAAAATGGACAATCTGCTTCAAGGATCGACATGCTCTCGTCTGCATTCCTCGATTCTAAAGCAGTTTGAGTTATAGTTGCCCTTGCCTTGTTCTATCAGCTCGAAACAGTGTGAGTATTCTCCTCTGACCACTGGCATAAAAAAAAGTAGAGAACTGTCGCTCACTGGATATTTTATCTTTTTTGAGTCCATGCTCTGTAAACCCTAGAGGTGGTTGTGTGTGGAGATCCCACTAGATCAGCAGTTTCTGAAATGCTCAGACCAGCCATTTTTGGCAGCAAAAACTACACAAAATTCACAGTCACTTAAACCACCTGTCTTCCCCATTCTGATGCTCGGTTTGAACTTCAGAAGACCCTCTTGACTTCTTTGTACGGGACTAAATGTATTGGGGTGCTGCCATGTGATTAAACTGGATAAGAAATTTGCATTAATGTGCAGTTAAATGCGTGTACCTAATATAGTGGCCAGTGGATGTATGTATATGCTTTCATCATATATAAATTCATCTCGCAGTTGAGCAGCTGTACCTAATAAAGTGGTCAGTGAGTGTATGTATATGTTTTCACTTCATATGTATATTAATCTTGCAGTTGAACAGGTGTACTGAATAAAGAGGCCAGTGAGTGTATCATCTTGCAGTGGAACAGGTGTACCTAATAAAGTGGCCAGAGAGTGTATGTATGTTTTCGCTTTATATGTCAAATCATGCAGCTCAGCAGGTGTATTTAATAAAGTGGCCAGTGAATGCATGTATATGCTTTCACTTGCAGATGTCAATTCATCTTGCAATTGCACAGGTGTACCTAATAAAGTGACCAGTCAGTGTATGTATTCATTTTCACTTCATACGTAAATTCATATTGCAGTCAGAGAGGTGTACCTATAAAAAAGTAGCTAGGGAGTGTATGGATACGTTTTAACTTCATATTTTAATTCATCTTGCAGCTGAAGAGGTGTACCCAATAAAGTGGCCAGTGAGTGTATCATCTTGCAGTTGAACACATGTACCTAATAAAGTAGCTAGGGAGTGTACGGATACGTTTTCACTTCATATTTCAATTCATCTTGCAGTTGAAGAGGTGTGCCTAATAAAGTGGCCAGTGAGTGTATGTTTATGTTTTTCACTTCATATGTCAACTTATCTTGCAGTTGAACAGATGTACCTAATAAAATGGCCAGTGAGTGTATCATCTTGCAGTTGAACAGATGTACCTAATAAAGTGGCCAGTGCAGTATATGAAACCCTCCACCTGCTGAACCACAGTTCAGTGGCAACTCCCATCTGGACAAAACCATTATTCATATGAATATGCATATAAAAAAAAAAAAACTGTTGATAGTTTGCACCCACAACAAAATGTAACAGGTTTCGATATGAACCACTCTATTTTAACATTAAATCCAAAATGTACTAGAGGCAGCTCACTCAAAAGATAACAAAAGAGAAACAGGAACCTTAGCAGAGTGTAAATAAATGAGTTGGCTGGGTTTAACACCCCGCTATGACTTTAATCCACCCGAGATGCTCCGATGCCCTGCCCAAGGCCACAGATTGTTTTGTGCCAGAAGACAACATGTTCACATATTGCAGCGTGCCTTCCAGAAGGCTCATCCAGGCCTCACACACGCCATTACACTCTGTATTGTCCTCTGTGTCCCTGCCTCATTACTCCTCATCTATTTTTAAAAGGGAATATGCCTTATTACAATTAGTCTGTTTAGAGGCCAATCTGTCACGCTCATTATTCTGAACTGCGTCTCCCTGTGATATTTTTTTTCTTCTTTTCTTTACGTTTCATCTCTTTGTTCATCTGTGTTTCTGCCTTGCATCTGTACAACTAATCCCGGAGCTATGGACGACGACATCGTGATAGTAACTGTTCCTGGTTACTTCTCTTAACTCTTTCCCCCTTGGAACAACCCATATATATGGTACTAGTTCTACCCATGGAACATTTTGTTTTTCCGGTGTGTTCTTTCTTTTTCTTGGCTACAATCGTCACTACTTCAGCGAACGCCAGGAAAAAACAGCAAAAATGTATTATTATTAGATTTTTTTTATTATTTGAAAATTTAAAAAAAACTAAAAAATGTAAAACAATTTAAAAAAAAATACAATTTGAAATAAAAATAAAGACATTTAAAAAAAATAAAATGAAGAAAGAAGTATAGAAAAATAATCATGTAATCCTATTGGTTGGCCTGGTATGGGTTGTGGTCACCTCCACCTATCACAGCCTCTGTTACATTTAAAAAAAAAAAAAAAAAAAAGAACCTGTTCTAATGGTCTTCAGATAA
Organism: Fowleria isostigma; assembly: GCA_029814645.1. Classification (NCBI taxonomy): domain Eukaryota; kingdom Metazoa; phylum Chordata; class Actinopteri; order Kurtiformes; family Apogonidae; genus Fowleria; species Fowleria isostigma. Next base: position 23,801,986 of record JAPTGZ010000012.1, read on the forward strand.
TGTCTTTAGTGATATAACAAAGGTGTTAAAACTCATTATTAAAGGCACAAGGGAGGTCGTCTGATATCTTTATGGGGCAAAAAGTTAAAAATGACTGAAGGACTTTACAAATGTCTGTCACATGGGTTCGGATTAATGTCTGCTTCAGTTCTCTTATCAAAGTCCTCTACTTTCTGATGCATAATTTTACATTTCCTGTTAAAAAAAAAAAAAAGAATGTTGGAAAGTCATCATTTTTTAACCTGTTAAATGAACATGAAAATACAGTTTGGTGCCATGCAATAAACAATATTACAACAATACAACAATAACTATATAACTGTTTTTAGACTGCATAAAATCTGCCTCATGTCTGCCATAGTTTGACTAATCAGAGACATGTTGAGATAGATGGGGGGGGGGGTTGTTAAATGACGAGATAAAGAACTGTAATCACAGATTGCTAATCCGGTTCTAACTTAACTCAATGGAAGCTTGAACTAAAACAATAAAACAGATTCATTTAGCTTAAAGACCCAAGATTTTGTTAAAAAAAAAAAAAAAATTGCTAACAATAAATTTTCACTTGTTTTTCCCGAAGTTTATGTGATGATTGTAGCCACTGGAAAAGATAAAGAACACACAGAAAAAACTAAATGTTCCATGGGTAGAACTAGTAACATATCTATGGGTTGTTCCTAGTAGGTGTCCAAGGGGGAAAGATTTAATGATAAAATGACACTTATTCAAAGTCCTGATAAAGTAAATAAAATCTTTTGATTTGGAAGGAAGATGTACATTTCCAAATATCTGCATTTTTTCTCCTCATTTCTGCTCCTGCAGCTTTAAAAACACTGGAGTCAGAAACTGGAATGGAAAGGAGAGATAACAAATAATCCAGACAGAAAGGTAGAGTGATCTCATTTGTTCGTCTTTTTTTATGATTTAAACGATCAAGAAGGAATTTAGAGCCATCCAAACAGCCACCGCTAATGACAGCAACAGACAACACTTCCTCTCAGACGCAGAAAGTGGAATTAGTCTCCATCTGAGATGGGTCCGTGGAGGACCACTGTTTACCAAGTCAGCCATTTCTCCTCTAATTGTCCATGATCTGATTTCAACCTGAAACACATTACAGTCGGCGGCCTCGGAGGGTTTCCTTCCACTCCATCTATGGCGTTTCTTTTTCTCTTGTTATTCCGCCTCTCCGTGAACAGGGAGGGAATGATTCTAGCTTGGCTCCACGTGAAAGGCATAGAAAAAGGCACTACAGGGAACTTTTTTAGCCACTTTAAATCTGCCCGGTGAACTTCACAGCCCTTTCCCACGCCAACCTGGCTGGAGGTGTACTCGTGGGGGAGAGTGGGTGTGGAGGAGGGGGAGCGATCACCTTGAGAAAAAATGCATGCGGACGGTCACACTCCTTGAATATACCCCCGAAAAACACCCGTAGATGTGCACCGTAGCACCACCAAATGAATAACTCTTTAACTTGGGTACATTCTCGTGTTGCTTTGTGCCAAACGATTCCTCTCCCTTACCGCGAATCCTCCTAATTGATCATAAAATCTTAATTAGCTCGATGTCCCCCTGTCCATCCAGGCCTGCGAGAGACTGTTTCTCGATCACTTATTTATTATGTTCTTAATTGCAATTTCACAGTGAGTGCTCATGACATTTAGGGACCTTGTAGCATAGGATGAGGCTGATTGAAGATGAAGAGGAGATTCCTCAGTAATGACCACACATATACAGTAGCGCTGGATCATAAAGAATATGCACTGTTGGGAGGAACTGTTGGTTACTTTTACAGATTACAGAGTACAGTAACTGTAATCTACTGTACTGTAATCTGTTACATTACTCAATCTGAGTATCGTAATCGGAATGCTCGGATTATTTTCACATTTTCTTACATTTTAACCCATAAACACCCAACACTACTTTGATGTCAGCTCCCAAATAAAATGTTCTCTATATTTAACCTATTTTAGTTTATTACTTTATTTTGATCTTATGCACTCTATGCACAGTACTAATTACATAAACATGTACAATATTCAATACTGTTCATATACATCTCATTATGTGTACACATATACATGGAAAGTTTTCTGTAAACACCATATACACAGAAATTTACTTATACTTTACTTAGTATACACAGCAATTATGCACATTAAATTACATATTGAGAAATGTACATAAGGAATATGCATATAGAATGGTACATAGAGAAATATACATAGAACATATGTATATACAAATCTACATACATGGAGAATATGCATATAGTATTTTGCATAGAGAGGTATACATAGAGAATATACACATGGAGTTATACATAAATATTTTAACCCATAAAGACCCAAATATCCACCATCTACCCAAATCATCTACTAATATAATCTGTTTAATCCCTGTTGATCCACTTATACGTGTAAATAATTGGTGTACAGTGCAGTTATTCATCTTGTCATGGTCACCAGATATAACCCATTAAGATGTTGAGAGGCTCCATAGTTACCATGGAAACACATTCATCTTCTGTAATATTGATTTCCCAGAAAAACCCATGGAGTTGGATTAATGACAGTGGATGGAAACACTGGGTTTATGTTCACTTAATGAGAGATTTGCTGAAAAAGTCCCTTTTACTTCAGTATTCTCTTTTTTTTTATAATAATCCTCAATTTTACTCTAAACTTGCACGATCATCTGCATGATTAATATAATAAATGTAGAAAAATACTTGACTCTCATTGAAAACAACTCAAAATACAGAAGATAATATTACAATAAATGATGATAAACTATGCAAGGATGGTTAAATATAGTGAAAAATTTATTTGGGAAGTGTCTCAAATGTCACCCTGGGTCCTTATGGATTAATACTTCAGTAAATCACGTTATGTTTACTATGTCGTGAACAGAATTATTATTGTAAATAAAAGTAAAAAGTAACACTGCATTTTTTTTTGCCATAAATAAAACATTACGGATTTAACCAGACAAACTCATGAAAGTTTTTGTTTTCTAATTCTACAGTGAATTAAATGACCTATTTGATATCCTGTCATATCCGTTTAGTTTGAAAAAGCAACAAATCTATTCTGAGAACGTAAGGAGAATGAGGTACGGATATTTATGTAAGGAGTATAAACAACAGATATTTATGTAAGGAGAATAAAGTACAGATATTTATGTAAGGAGTATAAACGACAGATATTTATGTAAGGAGTATAAAGTACAGATATTTATGTAAGGAGTATAAAGTACAGATATTTATGTAAGGAGTATAAACCACAGATATTTATGTAAGGAGTATAAACTACAGATATTTATGTAAGGAGTATTAAACCACAGATATTTATGCACAAATGTAGGATGTAAAAGTGCAAAGTTGCCAGAAAAAAAATACTCAACTAAGTACAGATACCTAAAAAGTCTACTTAAGTACATTAACAAAGTACTTATACTTCGTTACTTCCCACCTCTGCTAAAATATCATTAAGAATGCTGATAAAACCAGTTATAAGCAAGATAAAAACAAAAAAAAAAACATGACACCATACAATTCAGACCATGTTGAAATAAGCCAGACCTTAAGAATTAAAATAAAGGGCATCAGGGCTTATTTAACAGAGAAATAGCAGCTGGAACAAAGCTGTTCCTGTAGCAAATGGTCCTATGTTTAATATCAATAAGTATATTAAAGTTTAATACAGATGTCAAAATTGTTGAAAATGTAATCTTAATGTCCACTTTCCCAGGGGAGCTTGTGAGCCTCTAAGTAGGGAGACTAAATCTATATATAATCTTACACTAATGGTACACATTTGTATATAAATGTTATGGGAAATAAGGTTGGGCCAATGTGTTCCTGGAGAAATAATGTAACCTCTCTATAGGAGGTTATGAGAGCAGATGAAAACACCCACTGTGTTTCCCAGTGCACAAAACCATCATAATCACCTATTAAACCGAAGCCTCAGCCTTCACAAAAGGCACAGGCCCAAAACCACTCGGCGATGGCAAACAGCTTTCAATCCGCGTGACTGAACAAGTTAACCAAACAGATGCTAAGTAAACCAACAGAGATGCGAAACTCATCAGGAGAGCAGATATGCATTGGTAAAATGTCCGTAAAAAAGCAACAATTTGTAATATTCCGTGGTCCTGGATGTGGCCTGCCTGTTGTCTGCGTATCTGATACATAATTACAGCTGAAGAATGAGCCAGGAGGGGATTATGGGAGGATTTGGAGTGTGATCTCTCATCCTCTTCTCTTTTCCCTGCTTTGGCTCCAAAAAGTTTCAGCTGCTTATCTTATCCCTCAAGGAGACGGATGCGGAGAACGGAGAGAGAGAGACTGTTGGAGGGAGGGAGATGCAGACGACGGGTTTACGGACGTGCAGAAGTGTACACAAACACAGCCGCATCCAATTACTCACAAACATAAACCGTCGCTCAATCGCACTCTGATAATCTCTCCCTTTCTCACTCCTTCTCCCTGGTTTTTTTTTTTTTTTTTTGGCCTGTTGGCCTGCCTCTTACATAAGCATATGATGAATGCAGCTGTATGTTCACTCCACAGAGGCCCATAGATTTACAGTCTAACAAAGGGTCACCAGGCGGCAGATATAAACAATTGGCCTGATCCATCTATATTATAGAAGCCAAGTGGCCTCTGTGCGTGAGTGTCTGTTTATAACTGCAAAAATGGATAGAGCTAGCCTTCGCCTTTTGGAATACTTATGTATTTTGGGTCAAGGATCAAACAAGCAAAAACTGCATATTGATTTAACTAATATTTTTTGAGTTATTAGTTGTTTTTTCAAACCGCAGCGCAATATACCAAAACCCATACACATACAGTTGTGGGGAAAAATTGATAACACCATCAAAAGTCATCAAAAACAATGGATGTACAATCAAGTACTAACTCCTGTGTGTATCCTGTGACTAAAACAGACAGAAAAGAAAACATGGAAAATAGATAGATATCAGCTCTGAAATTAAAATACTATGATTAATTTTTGTTATCAATATATTTGTCCAAACAATGCAGTTTAAATTGAAGAAAATGTAAAGGTGGTAGGATAATTTTTAAAAATGTATTTTTAGTGTATTTTTACCTATGTTTGGGATATTTTATCGCTTTTTTAGGTGTTTTTTTAGTGTACAGTCACAAGAAGAAAAAAAAAATTAAAGCATCCAAAATCATCCAAAACAATGTTTATACAATCCAGTACTAACTCCTGTGCGTATCCTGTGACTAAAAGAGACAAAAAAGAAATTATGGAATGTCTTAAAGCACTGTTTTTGTCAGTACAATACCATAGCTATTGATGTAAGAATTTGTGATTTTGGTTATTATCAAGAAAACCATGAAAAATGGATAGATTAAACTCTTTTGAGCTATTTTTGTTGTTATCGTTATATTTGTCCAAACAAATGTATTTTCAGTTGTAGCAAGCATTAAGATGAACAAGAAATTGAAGAAAACAAGGGTGGTCTAATTTATTTTATTTTTTTTCCCATGACTGTACTTGAGGGACCAGAATGCTGGTTAGGTTAGTTTAGGTTTTATGTTAGAAAACCTACAAACAACTTTTCATAACTCACATTTCTGGAATTTCAGCAACATCAAAATGTTGGAAAAAGACTTTTCTTTCAAAAACTATTAATATTTTCTCCTTAAAATGTTTTGGTTTTGATCTACAGGCCTCTAACCACAAAGAGTGATGATTTTTTTTCTCATTCACTCCAATGTTAAATTTCTATCACTAACATATTTGACTGACTCCATGTTCCCACAATCACTGCTTATTCAGCTCTGACGTTTTTCCACACATTTGTTTTACATTGATATGTTCAGAAGACTCTCCCCAAGCTTCACCAAGAATTTTTGAGTTAAGATGTATGGTTATGGATTGACATTTGTTTTTTGAGAGGTGGTTTCCCAGCAAATTTAACATAGACACCCACGTCTCCTCCATAAAAACCCATGTTACAAACTCTACAAACAAATCTTTATAACTCTGACATTTTTGTGATTTAAAAAACAAATTATATAGCAAAATTTTGGAAAAAGTTGTTTCTTTCAAAGATTATTCACATTTTAATCTTCCAACATTTCGTTTTCAATCTACAGGCCTCTAAGCGCACACACCAAATAATGGGAATGTAATGAAGTCATACAGTACTGATGTTAAAGCTTTAAACAAATATATAAGAAAACTATGAATAACCAACTATCATCAATGACACCTACAAACTCAGCAAGTTCCCTTTTACTCCAGTTATGACCAACTTCTAAAAATTAGCTCCCCATTTTATCAACTCTACTGCTTCTAGAACACATGTGCTAGTTCATAATTTATTTTTCTTTTTTTATTTGTTCTTGCACAAAGCATTAAAAGGAAAATAGAATACAATTCCTATGTGGGATTCATAAAATGTGCTCCAAAACCCAAATCTGTAATTAGCAACATAACAGTATAATGATAAAACGTGTTTGATATTAAATCGGAAATGTGTGCTGGGTAATTTGCAATGGACTGTATTCACATGGTGTCCATTTTCCTCTGACGACACAACTCAAAGTGGGTGTTGTGTTCCAAACTGCGAGTTACATGAACACGGGGGATATCATGAAATACTATCATGTCACTGCTTTCCTAATTAGCAGCTGTAATGTCAGTGAAGGGGGGAATTCAAGGGAACATTCAGCCATATTTCAACATTGACATTTGATAAATATTTAGCTGCCACTCAAGACCTATAAGAACAGGACGGTCAATTGGAAAATGATTTCCCAGTTTGGTGTCATATGGTTTCTCTGGTGTCCTACCTCTTTAGGACATTTGAGGATTCATTTCCATTAAAACTGCGTCATCAGGATTCATCGGAGAACTGTTCGCGCATTCTGGTAGAAATGCTCATGTTGCACATTCATCAAGGCAAACATACTTAGTGGGTTGCACGAGCTATTTTGCCCATTTGGAAAGCACAAACCCTTGGTGCGTCCTGTTAGCTTCAATGTGTTTTCGCATGCCCAGTCAAGTTTGTGCATGTTTTTATGTCATGGATATAATGTTTTCATGTTGTCATCTTATAGTTAAAAGAAATAATATTTCATTCAAAGATTTGATTAAAAAAGCTAATTCATTCATTCATTCATTTTCCTAACCCGCTTAATCCTCATTAGGGTCACGGGGGTCGCATGGAGCCTATCCCA
>JAPTGZ010000012.1:24202863-24214408 GCA_029814645.1 Fowleria isostigma
TGGCTCTGATCTGCCAGCTCTGGCCCCGCCTCTGACTCCGCCTCCATTATCTTGACCTGGACTTGATGGACTGACTCATTTTCACAACTTGTACTCAACACTAATCATCAGAATATTTGTGTTGCATATTGTATCAAAGGATTAAGGGAAATGTGTGGGAAATTTAATTTGTGAAATGACAGAAAATAATAATAATTCATTGATTTTTGAAAATATAACTATTCTGATTAGTATGTATTAATGCTGTAACTAATGGATTACACTTACTCATTTGTGTAATCTGTATTTGTAATCCTGTTACATGTAATCTGTTCACGTACACATTATCCCTTTGAACATCATTACTTACATTAGTACCATTACTTCATGGTACCTATTGAAGCAGTTACACTCACTGCTGATGCTGAGGTGGACCTTACAGACCCTGTAGACCACACTAGACCTCAGATTGTTGACTTACTTTCCTCACTAACAGTTGCTGTCACTGTCTTGTAATATGTGCGGAAATGACTAAAAATAGTCACTTGCCCGATAAAGGGTTAATTTAGCAGAATTTTAGCAGAATTCACTCTATTTACCTGGTTAACAACTACATACTACATACTACAGAACACTTGATCATGGCAAAATAACTAAAAAAAAAAAAAAAGGAAACCACAGTCGTTCTCTGTAATGAATTCCCAGAGGATCCTGGACGGTGAACATTTCAGTTACTGTCTGGCCCATGCAGCCAGCTGTTGGTGTGTGTTTTCTATATTTTAAGTGTTAGCTGCTAAATATAAAATAGTTTGAGCTCATATGTCAAGTTGGGTTTAACAGAAACCATCGTGTTTAACCAGGTGACCTTATCTGAGGTGTTTAACTGCGAACCATGAGCCCATACAGAAATATATGCTCCATCATTTATTCAGCACCTAAAGCAGTATAGGGATCATGCGCATGTACTGTACGCTACTGTATCTGTAAATACCACAATACTCCGAGTGCGCTTCATACATGCACATTAAAAAGATGCAAATGAGTCAGTTGTTGTGCATCACAGAGCTCCATCTTCGAGGTTTTCATCCTGTCAACAGATCAAATATGCATCTTGTTAGAGCTTTACCTCGGGGCATACCCACGTCTTACTGTGTCTCTGTTGTAAATACATTCTGAATACTCAAGTCAGAACTCCACACAGCTTTCAAGGACACGTACACACTGACCCTCTGAAGAAAAACGTACTTTTTCACAACTGCTAAATTAGGTTTTAGTTATCATCATTATGCAGGTAAGCCTATATTCATTGATGGATTATTTAAATGTACTGCAACTGGGCTTTTTGTGTGTGTTGTATAATTTTGTGAAGCTTGGAATGCTGTTATATTCACTATTTACAACATTCTTCCCTAGAAATACAAAACTAATTTGGAAGATACAACAAAGGCATAGTGAAGGTATTACCCAAACAGTGTCAGCATTTTCTAAGCATCAAACCCCGGTAATGCGGATCTTTCTGTTCGTATGCTAACACATCCTAAGTACTAAAAGCAGGTGTTTATCCCTCTTAGCTCAGTGTGTTAGCATGCTGACATGCACTGAACATCTCCTCCCTACTAGAAAAAAAGATTCAAATATTGTTGTCTTGGGCAAAAAACATTAACAGTGGGGTGAGAACAAGTTGATTAGCCATAATTATTAAAACTAGCATAAAAATTGAACCATTTTATGACTTTATAATATAAAGTCTACATTTTAGAGGCATTTTAAAAAAAAATATTTATTTTGCTTATCACAAGTAAATAAACACTAATATTAAAAACAATTTTTACTTGAAATAAGCGCACTGTTAGAATTTACTTATTAGACATTTAACACCTTAATTAAGATTTTCAAGTAGTAAAACTGCAGTGGAAAACCTCCATTCATAATGGAGCCAACATTAAGAATTTATATAGCAAATCTGAGACCTAATATTAATAATATTAATGATAATAATAACAACAATAATAAAATGTTATTTGTAACAGACTTTACATCTGACACCAAATCTTAAAGTGTACAATTCAAAGCAATGATATACAATAAAAACAGCAGATACAATCAACAGATAATCAACTGGAAAAAAAAATCAACTAGAAAAGATTAAAAAGAAAAGTTTTTAATCTTTAGCTAAAAATTACAATATTTTTTCAACCTCTACTAGCAATAAGTGAGTTTTTCATAAATCACAGCGCTGGGTGGATTCTTATCTTCATCATTTTACTTAAACAGTTGCAAATACTGAAATTTGACAACACTTCATCATCTCTTCTGGAATGTCATGCAAACCATTGGTGTTGTTGTTAGTAGATAGTTAACTCATTATAATCTGAAGTATTTTATTGAAAATATGATATATTTATTTCCTTAAAATAGGAATTTATTTTCCAGTGTACAACTTGCTTGTCAATGATTATTTTTTTCTTTTACGCCAAACTAAGAATAGTTTTACAAAAATATATATTTTATTTTACTTTCTTGAAATGGATCGTATGTATAAATTGCACATGCAGTCCATAACACCACATGCATACTACATAATAACATGAAGGAGACATGAAAAACAACATAAGACATTGAATTTAGCATAGATTAAATACCTTGTCATTTTAAATACAAATGTTTGTATGTGCGATGTTATTCTAAGCATCTAAGTGATATGGTAATAACTACAGTTTCACAAGGGAGGTAATCATGGTTTTTCCATGCCTCTTATTTAGACACTCACTAATGGCAATATTACTGAGTTAATTGTTATTTTCATCCATTTTATAACATCTGACGCATCACTGTGGGATGTCGCTGAGCTGTTCGTGCGATGGTTGTGTGTAAACATGGTTTGATGTTTGTAGGAAACACCTTTGAGCTTTGATGTTTCTCTTCTGTAGACCAAACATTTAACAAAATTCACTTCTGTTCTAAACTGATCACCTCAGTTTTGTTTTGTTTTTTTCATTTAGATTCAGCAAATTTAGAGTCCAGCAAATTAAACAAGTTTTTTTTTTTCTCTGTTTTTCCATTGGAAGCCTCATTTCCTCACACTGCTTCTTCTTTGCTGTTCATTTTGTGTGATGCAATTGAAGTCAGTGTCAATACCACTATAGATGTATCATTATTTATTTTTACTACTTTTTCCAAAATATAATCACATCTATTGTGGGTCACTTGCAATATATAAACCCAATTTGGTAAGAATTCAACCGATAATTTTGTTGCTAGAGTGTTAATAAACAAATTAACCATACCAAAACCAATACCTTGCCTCCTCTTCGGCAGGGATGAGGTAAAAGATTTTAAAAATGTACAAATTAACATATGTTTATCATTCTTTATTTGCTAAGGACATAAGTTAAGGCAATGTGATGAATATAATCCGACAATCACCATCACTGAAACTATTCAAGTGACTTGAACCAAATGAGACAAAATATGGAAAATTGATTGATTTGAGAGAAACAACCTCAGAAAATGTATATGTTTCATGGTACCTGCTTTGGATTTAAAGATGTCCTGTCATACAAAACCGTTTTTACTTGTATTTTTTGAGATATTTTAGGTCCATAGGTGTTTGCGTTATGTAGTGAATTTGAAAATGAACGGCTACCTCCTCTGTCTGCTACTGACACTGAGAAGAAATAGGTGGAGAAATCAGGTCATTCAGAAAACCTTCCCAGTGTCATGTGTCATGTGTTACTGGTTGAGTTCATTACTATTCACCAGCTCGCTCAGGTGTGTTCACGCCCACAGAGTTCCTCTAGCTCAGTGAGAGTTTGTATACAGCAAGGATGGACATCAACGTTCTAGTGCGCTGTGCTCCAACAGAACTCCTACAATGCAGAGGCTTTGCAGTACGATTGGAGTTTGTTATGGAATGTGTGTGTGTGTGTGTGTGTGTGTGTGTGTGTGTGCGCAGTGGTGGATGTGTGAACGTGTGCATGTGACTGATGTGTGTGTGGTTGTGAATGCTGGCAATGCATGCATGTGTATGTGCAGAGGGATGGAGATGGTGACCAGGACAAATAGTTGATCTTAGGCTGAAATAAGTCCAGTTAACTGGGGTGTGCGCTGTCAAGAATAAAGCCCTTCTGACCGACATGAAGTTTTTGGGAGTTAACCCCAGAGAAGAAGTATGTTCGGCTCTGGAGGAAAACTACTTTCTCCCCTACACCCCCAACCATAGTTCAGAGACAAAGCTGGATGTTGAAACCTGGAGGAGTACCATCGCCTCAGTCTGCATCCAGCGCTCAGACTGTAAGTAAAACAAGGAAGTCCAATCCAGGAAGTGCTATGTACATTGAGTAGCTGTTAGCCAATCTGAGTCAAACACGTTAGCATATGTTGAATATTCATGAGAACTGGTGCAAATTGCACTGAGTCTTCCAGCAGGCTTTCTATACCAGGGTAGAATGGATGGAAACTTGGTAACCAAGGCATTGTTTCCACAGTCCATGGTAAGACTTCAAATATTAGCATAAAAGTAATGATATACATGTGGCACCTTTAAAGCTTCACTTCTAAAAAACAAGTCAAAAGGTTCAGACCGACTGTTTTGGAAGTGCTTTGTGATTTTCATCTGAATGAATTGACCCCCTGCTTCACGCTGATGAAAATAGATCGCCTGGTCTCTGTCACTCTGCTCGCAGACACTTGTCACATGAGATCTTATTCAGATTTGCAATGCAAAAATCACAATTTCATAGAATATACAGAGCTGCTGTAATCATTCCGGATCACATGCGTGGAGAAAAGCACTGGGAAATATATTGAAACCTTGTGAGACGCTAGTGTGTGAGTCTTTGTGTGTGTGTGTGTGTGTGTGTGTGTGTGTGTGTGTGTGTGTGTGTGTGTGTGTGTGTGGTGGGCTGAGGTACTCTGGGGCAAATCCATTTGAATTATTGAGACCAAAACAGTGAGCTGTGTGTCTGTCAGACGCACTGCCTGGCAGGCCCGGCTGTATAAATGCTGACCTCTGGATCACAGACTGACACACTGTGGCCTTGTTACCTGCAAACCTGCAGGGCCGAATCAGTGACTGTGATGATAAAAGAAGGGTACTGAGGTCCTCTGGCTGTCAAATAGATGAATACTTTTCTGAGGAGAGCTAACTCCATGAGCTGCTCTGCCTCATTTAGAATTCAGGCTAGCTTAGCTGCTGTCCGGCATAGCAGGGAAAGTATTGAACAGATGATGTAAGGTCTTTCTTCAGTGAAGGTAAGACCCGAGTGCTGCAACTGTCAAGCTTCCTTCCAAATGGACAGCAGGGCAGTCTTTCACCCTGAAAAACTATCTGTGGAACCAGACACATTATATTTGTCCAAATATGAACAGACAAGGTCACACAATAGCACTGAGGTCGTAAATGTGATTGATTTGGTTGGGCAATAATCCTACACTGCTTAATTTCAAGGTTTTATTGCTGCAGCAATACAGAGATAAATTACAGTAGAAGCTGCATATAGCGATCACAGTTACAACAGTCAACTGCTTTTAAGGATTAAAGCAAAACAAAACAGGAGAAGGAGTTCACTTACACAGTTAAGTTTTGACATCTCTGTTATTTCACTAAAGATACGATTTGACACCATTAGAACAGGTTCTGTTTTTCCAAATGTAACAGAGGCTGCGATAGGTGAAGAAGAAGAATCTTTATTGTCAGTTTACACTGATAATTTTCCTCTGCATTTAACCCATTCTAGATGTTATATTACACATATTGCATGCTAAGGAGCAGTGGGCTGTCTGTCAGGTGCCCGTGGAGCAAATGGGGAGGATTAAGTGCCTTGCTCAAGGGCACGTCAGCCAACATTTCTATGCCATTTCGGGGAATTGAACTGGTTACCCTTTGGTCCCTAGCCGACTGTTTAGCCATCTCAGCCATGGCTGCCCCTGGTGAAGGTGACCACAACCCATACTTGGACAACCAATAGACTTAATACATTTTCTTTATTTCTTAATTCTTTCTTTCTTTCTTACAGGTATGTGATGACCTATTTAGTTAATTTTTCCCAAAAAATTTCAAGTACCCCCTGGGATTCTTCTAAGCACCCCTGAGGGTACAAGTACCCCCATTTGAGAAAGATTGTATTAGATCAAATATGAATTTGGCTGACACCAACCATCCACATCCCAGCCCAATACAGACTTCAACACAAATTCCTGTTAAACAACACAACTCTTACATATCTAACCTTTGATTTTATATCCATCTTTTTGCATCTACCTCACATGCACTTTCTCTCTCTCTCTCTCTCTCTTCCTGGCAGTCTACTCAGTTCTTCTGCCTTCCTGCTTCAACTCCAGCCACGCTTGCATCATTGCATTCAGTTCAATGCTGCAGCCAAAGCAGTCAGCTCCTTAAAAGCCGTTTTATCAGTTTGCCTGGAAGCCATATTAGCGCCTGCCTGCCATCACCCACTGGAGCTCCAGATCTGGGCCCTCATGGCATCGATCCAACGTGAACTCTGCCTCTAGTCTTCCTTTGCTGCTGCAGTTCAACATATGCTTTTTTGGAAATCCACCAATACTAGAATGCCAACCTCTTCAGTAAAGTTGTTGAAGGGATGATGCACCACCAGTGGAAAGCTCTGATAATAAACCCTTTGTCAATATGAATACACATGGCTTACATGGAATATTAATTTTCCTTGGTCATATAGTAATATAACATTGTTTTGTTTTTTTTTAATAAAGGGAAAAAACATTGTGTCTAGGTGGCTTACCTAACTATCTCATAGCACCTTTTACACAACGCTTCTGTAACAGGAATATTTCACCATTTTTCTGTTATAACATCTGTGTAAACCCAATAGCGGGATCATTTGGTCTCACCCTTATTGTGGCTTTGTAATACCTCAGGAGGTAGTAACAGAGTCGCGATAAAGGTGGGATGATTCCAGGACGCTATGTAAAAGGAACATCTCTCGGTCCACAACCATGGTGTGACGTTTTAATGACGTGATGGTAATTAACCCTTTAGCCCCTGACGTGTCTGCGGTGAGCGTTCTGAATTATGATTTATTTGAAATATTCATAAAAATTGAATGGTTTACTCAATAGGAAACATTTCAAAGCATACGAATAGACTGTGCTTTCCAAAGACATCTAAGCATGCTCGATGCACCCCCCCCAAAAAAAAAACACAAAACAGAAGTGAATAAATCTGACTCAAGAGTTAAAATAGATCGTTTTTCAATATTATATGTGTTATAAAACCTATACAGACCCCTGATTTCCTATTTAAATATCTGAGTACAAATGTCCTCTGCAGTTATACTGTATATCCCCAGGTAAATAGCATTGCTGATTACAGAGGTGCAAATAGCATCTGCCTTTCAATTATTTTTACCACAAAAAAAATGAAAAAAGTATTCTGTTGCAGCTCCTACAGGGTAAGATGCTACCTTTCATTTGAATACACTTAACTTGTGTCAGGAGTCACTTCAACTTAAATTAGGTTGTGTTATCCAACCCTAACCACAGGGCAGAATGCCTTGCCCACAGGACAGAGTCCTTCAGGCAGAACCGCCCACATGGCTTTATTTATGTCTGCAGTTATTCAGTCAAAACAAACAGCAGTCTGTTAGATGGATGACTGTGCAACTTCTTTGATCTTGTCCTCCTTCTGCTTGTTACAGGAGACATTTAACACTCGGCACAACACATAGAAGATACGCACATACTGCTTTTTTTAGCCAAAGGCAGCGCAAAGACTCATTACATGTGTGTTAAGGAGCTCTTTGATGAATGCTTCACCGGATAAACAATGTTCACTGTAGCTAATTTCTCATGGCAGTTAACCAAAGCCCTTAAAGGTAAGGCGTTTTGGTTCAGACCTGGAATGGACTGGCATCACACTGAGATGACTGGTAGCACCGCCCTGCAGCTGAAGTAAAACCCAGGCAGATTAAAAGGTGATTAAACTCCACTTAATCTCATTAAATTGTAACGAAGAAGCTAAATGGGATCACAGCTGTGGAAGCTAATTCATGGAAACTCCCACATTATTCCCACTGATCCTTGGTGTCCTGTCTGTGTGGGAAGTGTTTTGGGAAGTTGACTCACTGCAAGACAACGGGGGATTTTAAAGCTATACTTGGCAAAATTACACACCTATGACTTGAAGGAAAAATGAAACGGGCACCTTCCTTTTTCATTCTTTCTATACATAGGAGATGTCTGACTTCCCCAGTCATCCATGTGTGCTTGTTGTTCCCTACCAAATTGATATGTGTTGTCCTTTACCTTCTGGCATTGTTCTTTCCATTGTTGGCATGTGCTGTTTTTTTTTTGTTTTTTTTTTAATTTGTGATATTGTAGTCTTCTTACCATTGTTGGGATGTAATTATTATTACTATGTAAGTTAACGGTTAACTGTTCTCGTGGTACCACCGCCATAAATGTACATTGTTCCTTTTTTCTCCAAACATATTTTGGTTCTATAATGTAAATAGTGTTGAGTGAGTGTATTATAATCTCTACAGGTCTATTTGTTCATTGTCCTGTTTTAAAGTTTATAGACAGGAGAAAGTATTGAAACATCATTATGTGAAGTTATTGATGAGAAATAGGGGGTGGGATTAAATAAGTTTTCTTCTTCCCACACCTTTTCAACTATAAATTAATTAATTTGTATTTCTGAACATACATGTATTCTGCTGAATGTCTTTGCGTTATCAGATACTACTGTATGAAGGTCATTTGTGTTGCTAACTCATTTACTCGAAATAAATGAAAATGAATATGGGAATCATAGAGCAACACACAAATATGTCAGCTGGTGAGCAGAAAACACAACTTAGTCTGACATTAGCATGAGAGTGCATTCACACTGAACTGTAGCCCAGTGATTCTCAGTGGGTTGCAATCCAAATGTTGGTCATAAGCCTGTTTTCAGTGGGTCCTGGGCCTTTGCCTGGACAAAAAAATAATGTTAAGAAACACCTATTAATTTATTTAGCTAGTTTTTGCTTGAAAACAGAGTGTTTAAAATGACTTACTGAAATGTTCTGTTTGTAATGTCGGCTTTGTGATTGATGCTTGAATAGGAAAGGGACTGAAGGCAGTTTTAATTTTTAACCGTAGAATAATTTTGATCAAAAGTTAAAAATGTCCTCTTCAATTTGGGCAGCCATGGATCAGAATTTAGAGCAAGTCGTCCAATTACTGGAAGATTGGTGGTTCGGTTCCCACTCTGTCCAACTCATGTGCTGTTGTGTCCTTGGGTAAAACACTTCACCCACTTTACCTCCAGTGCAGCTACTCACACTGATGTATGGATGCGTATAAATGTTTGGTGGTGGTCGGAGGAGCTGTAGGCATGAATAGGCAGCCACACTTCCGTCAGTGTACCCCAGGGCAACTGTGGTTACATATGTAGTTTACAGCCACCGAAGTATGAATGTATGAGTGGATGAATAATGGATCCATTACATACACTTTGAGTATGCTTTAGTAGAAAAGTGCCATAGAAATCTAATCCATTATTATTAATATTAATCTTTGCATTCAAAGCCAGACCGGCTGAGCACTGCTGCTCTAGACCTTTCTTTTGGAAAGTCTAATTTCTTCTGGGAAAGTGTGAATGTACGATCAATCTCAGATGCGAATCAAAGAAACAAACACTGGCCCGACTAAAAACATGGGTTGAGGTTCTGCTTCAAGTGAACCAAATGCAGGAAGTGGACTACGACGCAGTTTCGTTTTCATGTGGCGATAATGGAAGTTACCCTGCATTAACCAATAGATTAGGGAGGTTCCTTGTTCATTATTCATCTTGTCTGGATCTACCACCATCATTGATGAGGAGGGGAATATGTTATTTTAAAGGTCTAGTTTGCTTACCAAAGTAAACCCTAATTGTACTGAGTCTACTGGACTATCATGTGTGAAAACCATAGAAACCTGTAACCCAGTCTTCTTGTTGGTTCCCTACACTTTCCATATAATTTAAAGTACTTTTCCTTTTTTTTTTTTTTGCAGTCTTTGCAGTTTACTTTTCTTTTTCAGTCTCACATCATGGTGGCTAAAATGGACTGACTTTGCACGGTCTTCTTATGAAATAGATTTCATTAAATGGGTCAGCGTTGAAGATGCATTGATTATTCAAATATATGTCCATGTTGCATTTCATGTGGTCTTCTACCGGATTAAATTTAATTTATATGTACATTATTTATTCACTATTTATTATAGGTAATTCTCAAAGGAAATTAAAAAAAAAATGTCTACAGTGAAAAATAAATTGCGTGATAAACTGTAATATTAAGTTTTGGACAGAAAAAAAAAAGGATAATGTAGGTAGAGTCCATGATTGGGACTGACAAGATAAGTTTTAGACTGGAACAGAAAAGCAAAGAAGACGTATTGATGACAGCTGGACTCTTTTCTGAGAATGCTGCTGGATAAAAACAAAAAAAACGCCAGAGCAGATGAACATGGGAAGTCTTTACCTTATGCTGTTATGTTGTGTCAGAGTGTCTTATCTAAAGGAGACAAATTGACAGAGCTCAACATCATTCAAAGCAGCCATCTGTAGCTTTTAAATCCCCTCTCCTCTGTTTTCGTCTACCCTTGAAGGCATATTTTAATAGCAAAGTGTCTTCCAGTAGACAACTAGCACCCATACAGTGTTATGAGTTAAGATGTGTACTTCCTACACCCTGAAGGCGACGACTTTATTGACGGCAATAAAGTCGGAAATCATGCTTAAAGTGTAAATTGTCATCTGTCCAGACAAATATAAAGGCGCTGTAGAGGTAATACAAGGTAATTAGCGACGAGCTGCTTTCAAATGTGCATATGAAAATGTTACCTCGTTCCAGTGTAAAGGTTTTACTGCCTTTTGCCGATCCTTTCCGCAGGAGTGCTCTGTCTGCTCATATCATCAAAGAATTGCAATTCCACACACACTCACACACCCCACAGAGGTAGAAACATGTGCCTCTTTGCTGCTGAAGCAGTTTCCTGCAGTTCTGTTGGGCTCCGTTGCTGCTTTGAGCAGCTAATTGGCCTTAAAAGACTACTAAATAGTTTTCAACCGTAGATCAGTTTGGAAATGCTTCCAATTAACTGACAGCCAAGCACTGATTGGACCACTTAGTGCTAATTCTGAGCAGGTTGGATACGAGTAAAGGTCATCCGCTGTGGAGAGGAGTTGATATTGCTAAAGTTCTGTCACTGCTGCCATGAGGGGAGTGAATACTCTACAGACATGAAATGACCTTAATCAACTGTCAGTGCATCCCTTTATGACTACTTGGAAACACAACATCATTAATATACATAAGTGAGATTTTTGCAATGTTACACAAATGCGACATTAATTCTTTCCCCCTTGGACGCCTTCTAGGAACAACCTACATATATATATATATATATATATGTTACTATTTCTACCCATGGAACATTTTGTTTTTCTGGCATGTTGTTTCTTTTTCCAGCGGCTACAATTGTCACTACTTTGGTAAACTTCGGGAAAAAAATGAAAATTTATAATTATAATATTTTTTTTTAAAAATGTGTTGTT
>JAPTGZ010000012.1:24774716-24797071 GCA_029814645.1 Fowleria isostigma
CAAAACAACACCTGCAGTAAAGTCTGATTGACCTTCAGTTTTACTTGTTTTGTCCCCTAGCTCCTTTAATCCAGATTCCATTCTGATGCATCGTGTCAAAATAGGCCTCTCGAATTTATACTTACTAACAGTACAGTATTTTTCCTCTTCACTCCCACCCCCAGTTTCACTACTTAAACTTGTATGGTTGCAATGTAGTCAAAGAAAATAGCTGTAAACATGCATTAGTACACCAAAACTAACTTTACCACAATGTACAGGACACAAATGTACCCAATAAAAAAATGTAATACTAATTTAACACAACAAATTATAAGCATTGAAACGAGTCATTTTATAAAAATTAAAAAAAAATAAAAAATAACGTAAATATGTCTAATAGTGTCAATAAATAAAAGAAAAAGTAAAGGCAAATCAAGAACAAAACACACACAAAAGAAGAAGAAAGAAAAGAAAAAATAAGAAGAGAAAAAAACTAAAAAGGGAAAACTAAGACTGGTTCGGTTTTCTGACTGACTGTCCGGGCAGGTTGAAGCATAGTAAAGTGCCCTCTCAGATATTATATCCTTTTACTAACTTGATTTTTATTAGGAAAAGTGTCAGGTGTTTTAATTATGATGAAATATATATTGAATCATTAAAAAATATTTTTATTAGTATTTTTTTTCTAAATATCAATTACAAGAAATTCCAGGTGACCCCTGGAGTGTAGTGCATGTAAAGATGCTCTATGGAGGATCCTCAGCGGTTCTGTTCTCAGAATTGCACTATAGTCTTACCTCACAGAGCTTCTCTCATGACCCTATTAACAAAATATCACCCTTTATAGTGATTTAATTTTAACATTACATTTCTTGTAGGAGTTATTTATTTATTTTCGTTTTTTAGACAGCTACCGTTTTTATCTGGAGTCTGTGACACAACAGAAATTTGAGACTAGCACACACTTGCCAACTGTCAGGCCAGTCATGAATGTGATTTAGATGTGACAACTGATCAAGCCCAGATGGACCAACTCTGTTCCAGTTGGTGATCACAAACTCCAGTCATTTATCTTGAGATGCTGTTTCTTGCTCGTGTTTTTCACAGACATTAAAGAAAAAACAACATGAACAATGTTTGAAATGCCATAAGCAACTCCAAGCTGTATTTCTAATTTGTCATATGATCTTGACGGTTGCCATATTTGTGATAAATTTTTGACTTTTTTTAATGCAGCACGTCCAGACCTTCCTGCTGCAGGTATCCAGTGACCGGCTGGCGAAGGCTCTCTTTCAGCTGGCAATCTGTGGAGGCTCCCTAGCCGTACCACAGGACTTGGTACTGAAAGACAAGGCATCCAAAAGCACTGACCAAACAAAAAAGGAGGAAAGACCCACCATATCCCTGCCCAGTGAAGGTATTAATGTTGGACTCAGTGTTTCAGCTCCTCTGATGATGTCTACTGGCATGGTACATGAGGTGCACGGTGACAACATTTGTGCTTTGTCTCTCTCAGCTGTGGTGAAGCAGTACATTAAGGACAGTCTTTCATCTCAGAGCTCAGCCATCACTTTAGCTCACATTTCTTCGCTGGAGAAGAAAGCGACCAAACAGTTTCATGTCAAAGATTTCCTATCTTTGGAACACGGCAGTTTCTTGGAGTTTCTGGTCAAACACATTCAGGTACAAGTTTTTTGTCTTTTTCGGTTCTGAAACATTTTACTCTGTCCATATTCTTATCAAAGTCTGGATACTCATTAGTTCCATTCCCTTTTCTCTCTGCTGGTATGCAGCTGCTGCAGGAGTCAGTGGGCTCAGCTTTAATTCTGAGCAGCAGCAGCATGGAACTTGCGGGCAGTGGATTCAGACCCACCAGACAGGACGTGTTTGAATTCATCAAACAGTGTGGAGACATAAACACCTCCGATCCAGAGCAAGTGAGTCTGAACTGCTAAAACTATCACCTCTTTCCGTTGTCTCTTGTTTCTGGAAAAAGTCTGCAAAATTATTGATATGTTTGTGACATAAAAATAGTAGCTGAAAACACGTGAATAGAGTATGACAAATAAATGATATAGATGGTGGAAATTATTGCCCAGTGTTTCACAGAAAGCAAACGGAACCTATTCCCTCCCTAACTCTTTCCCCCATAAAGACGACCTTTGACGACCCCCCTGTACCCTTAATGATAAGTTTTGATGCCTTTGTAATATCACTACAGACATGATTGATGACCATTAGAACAGGTTGTTTTTTCAAGTGACAATAACAACATTCTAGGCCAACCAGTAAAATTTAATAATACATTTTCTTCATTTTTTTATTTTTTATTTTATTTAACTTTTTTCTTTTTCTTTCATTTTTATTTGGTTTGTTATTTCTAAATTAGTTTTTCGTTTGTTTTGTTATTTTAAAAAAACTAAAAAATTATAATAATACATTTTCAGTTTTTTCAGAAGTTTGTCAAAGTAGTGACAATTGTAGCCACCAGAAAAAGAAACAACACACCAGAAAACAACACACCAGAAACAGAAAAACTAAATGTTCTCTAGTAGGCATCCAAGGGGGGAAAGAGTTAACACTATGATGATATAATGATTCAAACACATAACATAAAACATAACATACAGTGTTCAGCATAAATGAATACGCTTCAACAGATTTGTCACAAAACCTTTAGTTTTCTTTGAGATTTATCATTGTCTATGGGACACTATACAACTTACCATGTTCTCAGTTCAGGAAATGTTCTGTAATACTCAGTTTTGTCCAAACATTTTTAAACTGTGCTTATGTTCATTGAGATATTGATTAAAATCTTACTTTTCTCATTTATGCTGAGCATTGTATACAGGGTGTCCCAAAAAAATTTACAGTATTTTAGAAGTCCATATTAGAGTGACTATATGGTCAGGAGAAATGATACTTAATAAGAATTATTTTGGACATAAAATGTTTTATTCTACAAATTTCAAACAAAATATTCTGAGGGATGGTAATTTTATAAAATGATCACACTTTTTTTGAGCAAAAGAGCAAGGAAATTTGAAACAAATTATTAGGGGATGAAATGATGTCAAATTTTTTGGGACACTATATAGTTTATGATGGAGGTTGTTGTTACTTTAGTTTTTTACTATACAGGCACTGACACCCCTCTTAACATTTACTCACCCCTACCCCCAATGAACTGTGTCCTGCACTGAACTGCATGCTCCATCTTCTCTGGGACTGCAATTCATTTGCACATTACTATGTTACTGCACTCAGTATTGCACAAAGTTGCAACCTAACAGCATGTACTATTTATACTGTTACTGCACTGGACTCTACATACTATATTTTACGCATCTTTTACATACATTCTTCATAGTCTTCCATATTGATATAAATATTTTTTAGTGTTTTTATATTATCTTTTACTCTTGTTATTTGTATTAAGCCGGGAACTATCTCTGAGTAAAATTTTGTTATGTGCACAATACGACAATGAACATTCTTCATTCTTGAAATTTGAATCTTGAATTTTGAATAAAATGCCTGAGAAAAGCTGAGAGAAATGAGGCTGATAAGGCCAATAAAGCAGCTATATAGTGTGTTTTGCATCTGCTGAACTCATAAGCACCCGGTGTGACATTTGTGGCATGTCACAAATTAATTTTTCTCTATATTTAACTGTCCTTAAGGGGTTTATCACCCTTTGTATTATTATCTTCTGTATTTTGTGGGTTTTTTTCAGGAAAAATCAGGTATTTTCCAGCATTTAATTTACTAATCATGTAGATGTTCTTAAAAGTTTAGAGTAAAGAGTAAAGTTGAGGATTATTATATAAAAAACAGAAACTGAAGAAAAAGTGACTTTTTCCAGCAACATATATCACTAACTGAACATAAACCCAGTGTGTCCATCCACTGTCATTGATCCAACTCCATGGGTTTTACTTGTGAAACAATGTTGTAGAAGATGATGGCATTTCCCCGGTAACTACAGAGCCTCTGAACATCCAGTTGTGTCATATCTGTTGACCATGAAAAAATGACAAACTGTATTTTACACCAGTTATTTACATTTATTGATATGATTAGTGGATCAACAGGTATTAAACAGTTTAGATCAGTTGATGATTTTGCCAGAGGGTGGATGTTTGGGTCTTCATGGGTTAAGCTTGTTACAGTAATGGGTACCTTTTAAGTCGCATTACTGCCTCCTGTCATTATTTTCTGATTCTGTTCAAGATGCCATTCCCAAATTAAGGATCCAGACGCAATTTCAAATGTGTTTAAAAATTATTTATTATTGACCACACAAGTTTTCCTATTGTGCGACACACTGAGATCACATACTTATTACTACGCTAGACAGACTTTAATAGTTAGCTTCTTTCATCCACAGCTCTCCCACATCGAGTCAGCCCTGAGGTCCCACTACAGGGTGCGAGACAGCCGGGACCTCGGTTTCGGTACTCTGCAAAGACTAGCGGGCCTGGTCCAACAGCAGAAACAGCTGGGTGGAGGAGGACTGAGCCAGGTCTACTACGAGTCTTCCCTGTTTGCAAAACTCAAGTCAAGGTTATTCCAAAGTCTTTTCCAAATCATGGACATACCAGAAATCACTCCTTTTGTGCACTGAGTTTCAATATCACTTCCCTCCCTTCAGTTTCATTCTCATTGTCCCCTTTTTTTTTTTTTGTGTCCCCTATCTGTCCCCTGACAGTGCTGAAGAGGAGTGTGCATCAGTGGGACGTCTTGGTGAGATGTCCAAAGCCCAGGCTCTGGCCAGTTTACTCTCCTGCCCTCTCCTGGAGGATTTAAGCGAGTGGAGCCAGTGGGAGCTGATTTTTAAACCCCTTCATGGGCCCTTAAAAGATTTCATTGAAAGAAATGCAGGTACACATAATAAAGTGGTGCTGACCTATGTAACAAAAGAAATAATTTTGTCCTGTTTTTTCTAAAATACCCAAGGACAGTTTTTATTTTTGTTTTTGTTTTTTACAGTATTGTAATCTAACCTCTTTATTTATCACAGCTAACACAGGCCTGGCTGCACTTGAAGTGACTCCAGGTTTGCTACTGAGAATCACCACAAACACTGGAGACAAATATTTCTGTAGTGCAGCAGTGAACCTCGACCCCGTGGGCACATCTGGGCATCTTGTATCCATGGTGGTAGCTGATGGCATTATCAACGCTCCCACAGCTCTTCTGGCCAATCACATGCAGAGCTCCTTGGCAGCAGCTGTGGCCAGAGAAGGTATTTTTGGGCCTTCTGATTTAATACTGTGAGATTTAAGCTGAAGGTCCATATTCACTTTCCAAAAGGGATTCATAGCAGTGATTTACAGCCGGAATATTGCACTGTATTTCAACCGCAGCGTGCGTCATCGCTACTAAAAAAGGCTTTGTGTTCGTCAGATCTGTCCCAGGCTGAAGATGACGTGTCGTGTTACAGCACTGTGGCCAAGTTCCTTTTGTCTTGTGTGACGCGAATCCCAATCAGAATCTGCAAGGCTCTGCTGCAGCAGGTCAGTGGCACTGGGTATAATGTGATTTTTGGTTCACAGATTGTAGTTTTTCTTGTTTTTTTTTTTGTCTCATAGCTTTGTAAATCAACAGACTGATATGGAAACAGAGCAAACCTAAAGGACGGTTTCAAAGAGCCTCTGATTATCAGTCGGACTGAAGATTTAGTCAGTTCCTGACTATCTTTTTTCACATTAAAAAACATGTTCCATAGTGTCACCACTTCATATTGTACCTTCCAGCATATTTCACTCAAGCAGAAAAACGTTTAATAGTTTGACTGGCAAAATTCAGAAGCGTTTGCATCAATTACAAATGCCACCTAATGTTGTCGGCCCACAGCACTTTTGAAACCGGGATAAATCCTTGATGGATGACTTTGGCAAACTACGCTGTCTTTTGACTGCAGTTTAAACTCAGTGAATGGAAGTTGTTGAATATCTTCCATCTTCAAACCTCAGCTGTTGTAATTGTTACTCATGAATATAGTTAGAGCTTTGTGATTTCTCGGTTATGACACTAGGAGGCAAACTTTAGCTCTGAAAGCCTAGTAATAGACTCACACCACTGAGCATCAGCATTTGACAAACAATTAAAAGAAACCTTATTTTACAAAGTAAAAATGAAATAATAAATGTAAAGCAAGTCATAAAGGCTTTAACTGTTTTGGAAATTACTTGTTTATGGACACTATATGGATAAAAGTATTTGAAAATGTTGAATTAAAGTGTTTCTTTTCTAACGGAGGTTCTGGGTTACAAAACAGTAATGACTAATGTAATAATATAGTTTAATATTGTGATGAAAATAATTTCATTGGTTTGGTTATTTTAGTTAAAATTGTTATAATTGCTTCCAAAATGCCTCAGAGATGGTTTTTAGTTAATTTCTCGCAACATTTATTTCTTTTTTCATGACTATGATTTTAAATGTCCTACCTCTACATTTCTAAAATATTGTTCATGCTTTGACTGTAAATAATAATGTTCTACCTCAACTAATCATCCACTTTAAAATGTTCCCATCAAACTTTAAGGAAATGTTTCCTTAAAGTTCAATGGGATTATATGTATACAGAAGCCTGCACTTCAGTCCACTAAAAACATGCTACCAAGTGATTGCATATACTGTATTCTCCCAGGATTGGTATAAAGACACCCTTTGCCCTGGAAACCAGCCAATGCATCAAATGTTATTTATAATGTTTGTAAAATGTGTTTTTTGTAGGATTTTATTCATGCCTTTAGATCCTTAATTTGTAAGACTTGCATGTGACTAATCAAATAGACTTAAGCCTGGTCTAACACAGGAGCAGAGGAGGTGGTAGTCACTTTAAATTTACAGTTCTTACTAATGAAATGCATTAACATAACATCTTCGTATTTGTGGATTTACCTTAACTTGCAGGTCTTTTTGGAGCCTTTTTCGAAAGTATTGGGCCAGGCTAAGTCTAAACACATCCTGATCACAGTGGCCCAGTCTGACCCAAAGCACATGAACTGCCTACACCGACTGGGCATCCTCCTGGGCATCACAGACTGGGTGAAAGACTACCAGAAGAAGCTGAACCAAACACACATCCAAAACGGTATCACAGCACCAGTGGAAGCAGCCAAGGTCAGAAAGGACAGGATATGGTTCAATTTATTCCTGCCCACCTAATGTAGACTCTGTCATGTCATATTTAAGAAACATTTCTGTCTTATATCTGTAATGGTTTTTTTTTGGCTGTTAATTTTTGTTTTGTTTGATGCATTCAGGCTAGCTACGTAGATTCAGAGAGCAGCAGTTTGTCACCACTGAACATGAGTGAAGATGAGGATCCTGACATCATGAACAGCAGCTTTTCCTCCTCACATCCCAACCTACAACAAGGTGATTGAAATGTCTGCACCATCTGCAGGAATGCACAGCGTAATTCATACTTTTTTGGATAATTTTTGCTAAATATCTTTATGCAGTCAATGGTGAGCAAGAGGTAGAGGTTGAAGAGGAGATGGATGAAGAGGAGCTGTATGAGTTGGCCTCACTGTCTAATGGAGAGACCTCAGACATTAGCAGTGAAGCTGAAAGAAGCCAGGAGGAGGAACAAGCAGAAATGCCTGATGCTAATGAAGATGATACTGCTGATCGCCAAACAGAGAACACATTAGAGCTTCAAAGAGCTGTGATTGAAGACATCAGGTTTGTGCTCATTATGTACACTCATGTTCAGATTATCTCTGTCAGGGTTTCTTCTTGCTATTTTGGTATCTGATAAAACTTTTTTGGACAGTAGGGGTGTAAGAAAATTTCGTGGCACAAAATTACGCGAAGAAAAAAATGACAAAATAGAATCCAAAGACGCACAAAATCGAATCGAATCGAATCGAATCGAATAGAATAGAATAGAATAGAATAGAATAGAAGTATTTAATTAATCCCAAACTGGGAAATTGGATTGTAACAGCAGCATCACAGGAATAAAAGAGTAGAATACAATACAATACAATACGATGTATACAGTTAGAGCAAAATATAAATAAATAAGGGTAATTTCTTTGCACATAATAAATTAGAAGCATATCAGCCAAGAGTGTTGTAATCAAGTTTTTAAAAAAAAGTTACAAGAGCAGCGCCACTCTCTGAGGCTGATTGTTTTTTGACCCTCTCACCACTGTAGCAGTGATCTCATTTCACGTGAAAATGAAGAAAGACAGGAAAATAGTGGACGCTAGATCCGCCCTGACCAGGACAATCTGCCTGCATGGCCCGCTGGTTTGCGTTGGCGCTTACAGCTTTACAGACTACTGAGTGCATGTCTTATAATTAACCAAGGTTTAAGTCTCTCCACTGTCTCATCTGTGGAGAAACTACACACAATATGGACTGGAGATACGACCCGCGGCTCGTATATCTCTCTCGTCTTTCTCTCTCTGTTCCTCTGTTTTTGTCTCATGTACATTCATGCCATTTGTGTTTAACAAATAAAAAGAACAGTGAGATTGGTAAATTAAAAGTGCTGTCATTCTTTATAATATGTACAGCAAAACACACCCACAGTCAAACTTTACAGTCACATTGTGTTTCATCAAATTTGTTATCTTTATCGGGTTTGATTTTGTTTGATCTTTATTTTGTATCTTGACTATTTCGTATTGTGAGCCCTGTATTGTATTTCGTATCGTTTCGTGAGATGACTATTTTGTTAAACCCGTATTGGACAGGGAACATGTCAATTTATAACAGAAAGGAATCGCTGTCATTTCCTGGCAAAAGTAGATGGTGAACATTACTTGGCGACTGGTCATTTTGGCCAGTTAGCTTTTAATTTTATTGAGTTTTTCCTTCTCATTCTCACCAAATAATCATCAAGTTACATAATTCTGTGCAGTCTCTCTTAGTGACCTAATAACAATGTGCCCAAAATGGCTAATAAAGAAATGTCCCTACTCTTAATTTTTCTTATAATTTTATTTTTTAAGGTGGTTTTCTGCAAAACTTAAAAACATATTAAAAAAAAAAATTAAAAGAGGTGTTAACAATCAAATAAAATACAGTAACAATATCCAGGGAAACAGAGTTTCATAAAGGAATGAAAGCATATACATATAAAACAAAGTAATGGTAATAATGATAATAAGAAAAAGATTTTCACAAATTCCAGTTGCCTTAATAAAACATATGTCTTCCATTTATCCCATATTTGATTAAATCTATAATTTTAGAGTCTGTTGTAGAATGTGATTCATTCAATCATGAAAACTGAGTAAACGATTTGATCCGAGTCTGCCAGAGTTGGAGCATTTATATTAAACCATTTTTTAGTAATAGCTTTCCATGCAGCTATACTGAACAATCCAAACAAACATTTAGTGTCCTTATGTGTGTCCAATGACTAAATATAATCATCATCTCTTCATTACAGGAAAAGTGAGTTTGGCATTGGGGTGGAGTTGACAGTTGAAGGTCAGAAGTTGATGCAGGTCCACCAGGACAGACTGGGCCGAAGCCTGGACCGCCTCTCCACCGAACTCTACAGCAAAGACACTCACTTTGTCCTGGAACTTATTCAGGTGAGTTGTATGGGATTTCCACGCTGTTACACAACTCTGTTTTTTGTTTTTTTTAGCTCTTCACTTTTGATTGTTTCTCTTCAATTCAATAACATCCCATTTCTGCCTGACATTTCTTTCCATTGCTCAGAATGCTGACGATAATAGTTATCCATCGGAGGCTGGTGCTGTTCCTGCACTGGCCTTTGTGGTGACGAGGGACTGCATAACTGTTCTCAACAATGAGACTGGCTTTCAGGAGAGGAACATCAGAGCCATATGTGATGTGGGACGCAGCACTAAAGGAAAACACAAATATGGATACATAGGTGTGTAGAGTAGAAGATGTCCTGGTTGACTGACATGTTACTTTGATGACCTATTAAATTAAATAGTATTCAGTTACTATAAGGGTTCTTCCAGACCAGGTGACGTAGTGCTCCCGCTTCATGGATTTTTTTTTAAATCTGCAAAATCTAAAACTGATTAGACATTAGGCCTAAATGTCATACACCAAATGACTCTTAGGCATTCTTGAAGAAAAATTTCAACACAATCCAATGAAAATATACATCTGATGAGTCATAAAGTTATACACATTACTGATTAAATTTTGGTTTAGGGATTTTGTTTTGTTACCTATGAATATGACAGAATCCATGACATGAGCTGGCGGGTTGTGGTCAGTTGGTCTGGAGTGGAATATGAATGTAGGTAGTTTAACAATAAATTAACCACAGTGTCACTACTCCCCCACCCCCCACGTTAAATTTGCACTATATAACTTCCAAAATTTTGCACTATGTACATATTGTTGATAATATAAATCACACTGTAAATAACACAAGTCAATAATATATATATATATAGACATATCTCATAGACCAATGTCTGTAAACAACTATCCAGTTATTTATTCTTTATCTCATCCCATTCTTAACCCGTTGCTGTCCTTGTCTCTTGTTATATTAGGTTTATGTTTAAGTGTGTTGTATGTACATTGTAATTGTACGGTGTGACACAAGACCACAGCCAAATTCTTTGTACGTGTTCTCATACTTGACCAATAAAGCTGATTCTGATTCTAATTAACAGGAATCAGTACTAAGAAATAAGAAACTTTAATTGTTGTACTTTCCTAACTTAAACATGGCAATTTTGAATATGGATAACATTAGAATCATTATGTCTCTGCTTCATACAGGACAAAAGGGCATCGGCTTCAAGTCTGTGTTTAAGGTCACAGACTGTCCTGAGATTCACTCTAATGGCTTCCACTTGTACTTTGACAAAAACTGTGGCCCCATGGGATACATCCTCCCCCACTGGGCTGAAGACGAGAGACCTCTGGACACGGAGTTGAAGGACATTAATCAGCACAGGTTGGCTGAGAATCCAAAACCCTTTTTCATGCATCCATTCAATTAACAGTTTATGTTGGAATTCTAGGTCATATATGCTTCTAAATTTCATGTTGCATTTAATATATTTATTACATTTTTAGTTGTTTTTGATTGTATTTTAACTGTTTTTGATTCTTTTTATTGTAAAGCACTTTGTGACTACTGTCTGTTAAAAATGCCCTATAAATAAAACTTATACTTGGGTTTGTTCCTCAGCTGGACCACAAAGATCTGCCTCCCTCTACGCTCAGAGAGTCACCAGACTAGAAACCTGTTTCACGATGTGCACCCCTCCCTACTGCTCTTTCTGCATCGCCTCCGTTCCATTACCATCTACAATCAGGTAAATGACAATGATTCCCTTTTGGTTTTTTTTGGTTTTTTACTGTGGCCTCACCATTCATTTGCTTTGTTTTGTAAATTTGTCCCCTTTTCCTTTTGCACTACTGTTTCTTTCTTCAGAATGAGAAGAGGCATGTGACAATGATACGTAAAGACCTGAGTCATAATGTGCTAGAGGTGGAGCACACTGATGGCACTGAGCGCTGGCTTGTAGTCAAAACCACACTGAAGCCAAGGAAGGTAATGTATAAAAACAAATATTCACTTCCCATTTTGTTGTCAATTTTAGGCTTACTAAACACAATCTATATGTGAAAACCACAACCGATTCCAAAAAATGATTCCAGGTAGTCTCTCCTGGAATCAGTTTCTTTACTTTCTTACTGACATCCCTCCAGTTTTTGTGCAAACTCTTATCTTTTTCAGCAGTTTTCTAAAAAAAAAAAAAAAAAAATAGAAAAAATGCTCATTAGGCAGGCTTGAGGTTCAATACCAAGCAGAAATATATGACAAAAAAGATCCTGACACACACCAGCACATAAACTCCGCCAAACAGATTTTAATGATCCTGACAGCCTGAAAGGACCCTTTGATCCCTGCTGCTCTTTCTTCTCCTGTTATCCTCCTCCTTCCATTTCCCAGAGGCAGCTACCCGTTACCTGCAGTCAGGTTACGTAAGAAGAAATGAGTATGAGAAAGACATTTTGTGCCCCAGTTTATATTTCAACTGACACACTGTTCATTTCGCATGCACCAAAATCTGTTTCTCTACGATGTTTGCCTTAAAGATCGATCATTTCTGCTTCAGATCAAAGAGGACGTTGAGTCAACAGAGCTAGCTCTGGCTTTCCAGCTTAATAGTGACTTCACATGTCAGCCTCAGAAGCAGCCCGTGTTCGCCTACCTGCCCCTTCGCAGTTTTGGCTTCCGTTTCATTGTGCAAGGTGAGAGTTCAATCATGGACACATTCTTTGTGTTATTTGTGTTCCTCTGCACTGTCACTAATGGTGGCCTTTCTTCTCCAGCTGACTTCGATATCCCATCTTCTCGTGAGGATGTGGACAGAGACAGCTCATGGAACCAGT
Organism: Fowleria isostigma; assembly: GCA_029814645.1. Taxonomy (NCBI): domain Eukaryota; kingdom Metazoa; phylum Chordata; class Actinopteri; order Kurtiformes; family Apogonidae; genus Fowleria; species Fowleria isostigma. Next base: position 24,787,083 of record JAPTGZ010000012.1, read on the forward strand.
GGCTTCGCTCTGAGATCCCACAGCTGTTTCTTCAGGCCATGGATGTCTTTACTGTACGGTGATACTCGTAGGGCTTTAGAGGGAAGAAAAAAAAAAATCAGTGTATTTATTTATTATGAGATTAAATGGTTAAATGTAATTGCATTGAAAATGGAGGAATAAATCACTGCACATTTTCAGACTACAGATCCTTTAATACCCCCTAAAACCACAAACAAACAAAGACAGGTTGCGTATCTGTTGTTACAAGGGCATGTTTCTGTATAATTGTCAAGGGAATTTGAAATGTCCCAAACACAGCAGTAGTACCTGATGGAAACAGTGTTTTTGCCTTGATGTACAACATCTCAAAATTCTTGTTCTTTTTCAGTTTAAACACATTCTCTATTGCCAAAAATGATGGCAAAATAGCTTAGTCTGGTGTAAAAACAGTGTTTAGTGAAGTTGTAATTTTATGATTCCACCTAAAAAAAATACCTTGATTGAAACATGGCTAGTGTCACCTGAGATGTTTCAGATGTTATCCAACTTGTAATAATATATATAGTTCTAATATGTGTTTCCTTCTGGTTCCAGGATCACCCAGAGTTCAAAGGGCTGAAGGGCCTTTGCCATTTCCTGCAGTTTGTCCCATTGCCTGATGAGGTCCTGGACTTCTTCAAGCCTGTTGCTGGGCAGATTATTCAGCTGCTCAAGGGCAAGGACTTTCTGCCTACACTGAGCTCAGGTATTACTCATCTAAGTTTAAAGGTTTTACCAGCAGCCGAGGAAAATATTCCTGATAAAACTGCAAACGCGACACACATTATTCAACTCCACACAGCAGAGCCCTGTCTGTCAAATCCGTTTTACCCAGTGTCACATTGTATTGAAACCCTGTTATCAGATTGTCCACACTCCTCCATGCTTTCTCTTCCAGATGGTAAGGTTGTGTACAAGCTCCCGTCCCAAGTGGCCGTCTGTCAGGACACCGTGATCCGAGATGTGATTGGTGGAGAAGAGCTGGAGAGGCATCTGTCTCTGTCCTACCTCCATCCTGGTCTAAACCCTGCCCCGCCCACCTCCCTGCTCACTCACCTGGGAGTCCGATACCTGCGGGGATCAGATGTTACCACGGTAACCACAGCCATGGCCAAGGAGCTGATGAGAGCAGAAGGCATTCAGTCAGGTGTGTGCAGCGATTTTACTGCAGCTAAGCTCCTTATGAAATAAATATATTGAATGAAAAAGAATGATTTGTGGATAAGCATGTTGGAAAAATGTTTAAAAATTAAGACAAAATGTACAGTTCTTCAGACAGCCACTTTTAACTGGTTTCCAAAGTAAGTTAATGCCTAAACCATATATCTTTGAAACTTTCTGCAATTTAAAGTATATTTTATAAGATAGATCAGCATAAATTATATTTTGTTTGGACAGTAGGCTCTAACTACTGCAGATGGAGATGACTCAACCAGACCTGCAGTTTTGGAGCTGCTCTGACCCAGCAATTTGGCATCACAATGTGGCCCTCACAAAGGTCACACAGATCCCCATGCCTGCTGCCAATTTTCCCTCTCCCAGCATATCAATTTCATCAACTAAAGCATATTTATATCTTTGTCTTTGCATATTCTCCTACCAGAGGAACAAGTTTCTTAATTCCAAGATATCCTGCCAAGTAAACTTTGCTTTCTTATTTGCTGTTTTTTTTTCTTCTTCATTTTTTTATGCATACTGATGTTAAATGGTTTTTTTTTTTTTTTTTTCTAATAGCACTAGTTGCAGTGTAGTGCATCCTCTTGGCCAAATGACAATGGCCAAATGTTAAACTCAAGTCTTCAGATTGATTGTCCACAAACCAGAGGGTGACATCACTGTAGTTTTTCACTGTGGCTCAATCCACTTCTTCTATACAATCTATAGCCACTTTTACACAGAGATCCAAGAAAAAAAGCAAGATGTGATCCCACCTTTTTTCCACTGAGTTACACAGCCAAGCCTAAGACGCAACAGAGGCGAGACAAACTGGACGTTTAACCAGAGGACTTGCATTTCATAATCAAAGGGGCGGTGACCAGTGCTCATTTTAAAATCCCCCCCTGGCACAGGAGAGACCACGGGCACATATGGAGGCACTGGCCCGCTGTGCCCACCGTGGGCTTCCATGCCCAGTACCACCAGCTTCATGTCTGTCTCTCCCATACCGGGGGTTGCCGTCATCAAAACGTTATGCCTTGCTTGCGAAATGAGTGATGTTCCTTTTACACAGCGTTCTGAAATCATGTTCCCACCTTTTTTAGATGATTATGACAATAATCCTCTATTAAATTAGGATTAAAGCTCCTAAGATACTGCTAATAAGAAATATAGAAACATTGTAAATTCAGACTCACAAGAAAGATGTGACTTCATATCTTGGAAAAATTCTGTTTAATTAAAATGTAAATGCTTACAGTTCAATAGAGACACCACATTGCTGTACTAACACAGCATTGAATGTAATATGTATTTGTTATATTTTATAAGTGTGGTGGGCACAATGAGCCTATAAATGTGATCTAAAAATCCGACAGAAAAATCTAAAAACTCTGAACTCATAAGCCAAGATAATTAGAATATAGTAAAGGGGTATTACTTTTAAATTATTTTTGTTTCTGTTTCATTTCTCTGTTTAGTATTACTGTATTTATCACAGCTCTGTTACTACCTCCCAAGGCATTACACAGCTGTGATAAAAATGGGACCAAATGATTCCACTGTCCTGTTTACGCAGACGCCATTGTGGGAAAAAAGGCTAAATATTTCTGTAACAGAAGGGTTGTGTAAAAGGAGCTTATATATCTAAAGGGCATCTTCCTGTTTTGTTTTTCTCACAGATAGTGGCCTCCGTCAGCTGGCCAGGCTGTTGGTCTGCAACTTCCGAGCTCTGGAGCATGGCTATGGGGAGGCAGATTCCGTCTTACAGACCCTTAGGGACCTACCCATAATCCCCCTGGCTGATGGACGTGTTGTGGCATTAAATGGAGAAGGGGTGTTTTTCCCAATGGAAGAGATAAAGACCAAGAAAAAGAAGGCTCAAGCTCAGACTGGTGGTAAATACATCACTCTAGTATTTTCACAAGTTATTTTTTTATCTTTAGTGATGTTATTTATAGTTGTAGAACACATCTGTCTCATAATGTCCCCATTTAGGAAGTTCCCCAGTAATAGAAGTCTGTGATACAAACTTTGATTTGATAGACAAAAAGTTGTAATTTCATCTCACCGATATTTACAGGTATTTTAATAATGATGTTAGAGAGTGAAATGATATGCTAAATCCACTATGAGAGTTACAACAAACTAACACAATATAATACAAAAGGAAAAAAAATTACAGGGCAGAACAATTTCACAGATTTCCATTTTGTCAAAATATGTGCACTGCTATATTTAAAGTAAAAATATGTAGCACCACTGAAGTAGTGAGAAATGCACATGTAACACACCATCTGTGTTGAGGCGAAAGATAATGATGTGGTTCAAAATAAGGTACGTAAAAATAGCACTTGGGTTTATCCGGCTTCATGTTTATCAAGGTATTCCTATAAACTGACATGATAACTCAGGCTGAAGGACGGTTTAGAACTCTTTTTCTTTCCCATCATCTGAGTAGGCATAGAAACTGAACCTGTGTTATATATCAAGCACCCGTAACCCTCAGACATCAAGGGTTGCTGTTCTTTTAGAAGTCAGCACAGGCACACAGACATTCGGGGCAGGAGTATGACAAGCCTTACCTCTCTAAGAATAAGCAGGCGAGCAATCACAAAAGTGCGTCATCACATTCAATAAAACTGCCAAAAGCAAAAGTTTAGAATGGCGAGCATGAATAATTGATTGTCAAATAGTGACGCAAGTGTCCTCCTGCTGCAGTGTGCTGCTGTCTGATAATCACATAAAATGAAAGTAGTTTGGTGTCTTTAGAAGTGTCTCAGAATGCTCATGGGATTTAGCGTTAGTTCTGCTTTACTTTTTTAAAAATATTTTAGCTTCTCGCTCTCTAGTACCTCCTCACAGTGCGTGTTATGAGCAGCACAGATCAGGACTTTTTCTTCTTTTTTGTGCTTCATGGCAGGGGTCATTCAGTATTAAATCCATTATTCAGTCTCTATCTGTTGCCCACTGTGTCTGAGTGAGCTGACTTAATACCCCTATGAATGAGAAACCCCAGAACAGAACCCAAGGCTTGCTCTTTTCATACATTTGACAGCCACTGTAGGGGAGACTACGGAGATTTGTTGGTTATAATTTACAACATCACCAGTAGATGCCACTGATGGTTATACAATGATTTTACTAATTTTCCACAAAGTTGTGATACCTTCACTTGGAAGAGCCACCTCTGAAAACATTTGTTTGAAGGAAAGATCTTTTTCTTCATTTATATTTTAGAACATGTTAATATTTGTCAGGGACATTGTATACAAGCATGTATGTAACTGATGTAAACCTATAATTAACCTAAAGCGTATATTAAATTCCTTACTTGTAGTAATGTGCCTTTAGGCTTCATATTTTATTCATTTTTTTTCATTTATTGGCTATTTCGTGCTTGTGCACTCCATGGACCATAATTATTATATACATTTAATTCTATGTACACAGATATAAAGAATTTGTTGTAAACACTATGTATATAGAGGATTTTACACAAACAATATACATAAGAGAAATATACATAGAAAAATATACATAGAGACTTATAGATGAAGACACTGGTTGTAAACATTATGTGTAGCCAATATACATAATACATGAATATATATATGACAGTTAACTATTAATGTACAACCCTAGCAGCTCGAAAGGGAGTGAGAAGTAAAACTTATTTACTCCCACCCCCAGTTTCACTACCTAAACTTGTATAGTTGCAATTTTATCAGAGACAATGCGCTGTCAATATGTATTAGTACACCAAAACTAACTTTAACACAATGTGCAGAACACAAATGTACCCAGTAAAGAGAAAATAATATTAATTCAACACAACAGAATCCATATCCATATAAAAGAAAAGCCTGAATTCTGCAGTTCACTCTAAATGTTCCTATTAGTAGTTTCACATTTCAGGACCATGGACAGTACATGAGAGGTTTTATTTCCATTTTGTTGAATTTTTGAATTAAAATAAAAGTTCGGTTTAACTAAAAGTTATAGACTGTGCAAGTCAGGATTCAATGGTGACGTGTCAGAATGCTATGTTACAGTACAAAATAAGAATTTTCATTTTCATCTTTCTACTTAGGTCATGCTATAGTTTATTTTTTTTAAAATTTCATTTATTTTTTATTTTTTCTGTGACTCGTGTCGTTACCCATAGTGAAAAAAGCTCTCCCATAATGCTGCTCTTGATGTCCCTTTTTGTGACCAGTTTAAGCTCCGTTTACACAACAAATTTTCACAAGGAAATATAAAATTATTTCCTTCACCTTATTGGATATACACAACAATACTGAAATAACAAAAAATGCTGCGGTATGCATGCCTGGCCAGTAGTCAGTAATGTAACTTTGTAGTGACATACACCATGTGACCATTACATGTTTCTCCACAGAGCCGAGACCGTACAGCCAGGCAGTTATTCTTGTCGTCCACTTCGTACATTGCAGTTTGAATGAAAATATAATGCACCTGCACAAAGCGGAACACCTGCACAGAAAGTGCCTTGTTCTTCAGTCTCTTCTCGGTCAGCATTACCATGCTGTTTCCTGATAGGAATGGATGTAAAAAACGAGCTTATTTTACGTATGTTTGGGAGGGAACAGCAAGTCCGGAGTTCTCAGATTGAAATTATGAGATGTGGCTTTTCTTTATTGTGATCTTTGGTTACTAGAAGCAGAAGAGGAAATGATATAAAATTGATATCAACTTAAATATGTAGCAGTGAAGTGTAAACTCTAGTGCTTTTCAGGTCAGTGGGTGTTGGTGCAGCAGGCCTCAGAGGCAGCCTTTAAAACAAACCTCAGGCTGTGCTTATAGGTGAAGTCAAGTGGACAGAAATGTGTGTGATAGCTTCAGAGAAACAGCCGAGTTGAACAGTGTTCTGCTGAAATATTGAACAGCACAGCGATCAGCAGGGAGATGTTTCCTCCAATGTTAGTATGAGAAACAGGAAAATGGGTCACTGGACGTGTTTGGATAATCATATTTACGTGTGCTTTTTGAGGTGATTATGATAATAATCCTACACTAAATTGGGATTTAAAGCTCCTATGGTACTGCTAATAAGAAATGTAGAAATATTATAAAATCATACTCACAAGGAAAATAAGACTTTATATCTTGCACAAATTCAATTTTATTAAAATGTAAATGCTTACAGCTCAATAGAGACACCACATTGCTTTACTAACACAGTATTGAAAGTAACATATTTGTTATGTTTATATGGATGAGTGGTGGGTACAATGAGCCTATGAATCTGATCTAAAATCCCTAGAGAAAAATTAAAAAAAAAATCTAAATTCACAAGCCAAGATATTTAGAATATAATGAAGTGGTATTAGTTTTAATTAACTTTATTTTAGTTTAGATTGCTGTATTTTCTAAATCTTTGGGAATCCATTATAATGCTGATCAGTGAATATTAATGAAGTTTCATTTTTCTTCTAAAATCAAAGTATTTTTCATTTTGTGGATAGAGGCAGATGACTGCATTATTTGTACAATGTTTGAGGTGCTTTTAAATGTTGGTTGTATCTATGAAAAGAACTCCCAACACCATAATTTGTCTTAAATCACTCATACATGCTGACATGTGACACCATACTGCATCTGTATGTTCATACTACATTTAAATATCAATGTTACCTATTGTCCTAATGATACTGTACATGTTTTTTGCACCATAATGCAAGGTTTTCAATAGGTTTCTACTGGGTTTAGGTGTTAGTGTTATGAGAAAAGTGGTCATGTGGGAATGGGATTTTAGAGTAAGATGACACTTTATTGATCCCACCGCTAGGAAACTCACTGGTCAAGGCAACAACAGAAAAAAGTGCAAGAAAAAATAAAGATACTGCAAAAGACAAATAATATAAAAATGATAATAATGATAATAATAGTAATAATAAAACTGTATTAGCTATATACATATTCATTTAAGAATAGACTTGCAACATAAGAGTCAAATTTTACTGGATGCAATTTCACTTGAAGCTAATTTTACACGATTTCTCTGAGTCTTTTAAAGATTCAGGATCACTGAGAATGTTTGGTTGTCCTCCAAGAATATTTGGCAACCTATTAGAACTATTTAAGAAAAGTGATTTTTTTTTTAGTTTTGATGCTTTCAACATTGATTTTGCGTTAATTTTTTTGTTAGATGCTGTCACAGAATGGATTGGGTGCGCCACCTTAGCCTTATAACTAGAGGGAAAACCTTGCGATAATGTTGTAATAACAACACTATTTGTTTCCTCTCACTTCCTGCTTATTTCACAGGGCCATTGTCCGCACTTTACAAAGATGTAAATGTGGTTCACCCCACCCTGCTAAACTGTGTGGAGCCTCTGGAGAGTCAGCAGGTGCGAGAGCTACTGAGAAGACTTGGAGTTCATGAGCTAGAGCCACAGCAGCTTCTGGAGCAGCACATCTACCCGACAATACGAAATAACAAATGGAAGGTAAATTATTTGTCAGCTGCATCTTCATGTGTCACAGTGATAATGTTTAGAGATCTTCTGAGATCATTTGTTGCTCATGGTGATGTTTTGTGTCCGATTTATGCTCAGTCTCTTTCCATTATCCTTCTTGATTCCATCCATTAGTCAAAGCCAGAGCCGGTGGTTGTGAGTTACTTGGTTTTCATCAAGCAGCATTCGTCGTCCTGCCAGGAGCTTTCAAACACTGCAGTACCAGTTCTCACCAGCAGGGGTCTGCTGTGCCCAGCGCAGGAGAGAGTACACTTCTCTGAGGAGTATGGCAATATCGACCTACCAAAGAAACTGCCAGGTACAGCTGAAGAGTCTGCATTCAAATGAAAACAAAACTTTGTCCTTCTCCTATTGTTCAGGGTGCATGTTGGCCTTAGAAACAAACTGAAATATGCAAAACAGTCACAAGAGATTATTCCTTACTCTTATCAGCTGCTCTGTCTTTCATCTAGTGAAATATTAAGACATTGGCTTTGTGTCTGTGTTGGCCTTTTCTTTTGTGTGAGCAAAACAGTTATCTATTGTTAAGGTTAAAGAAACCATGAAATGCCGAGGAATAGTTCATGTAAGAGGTTGTAGTGGTCAACATTTTGTGGAAAATGGATGAAAACAGCCTTTTGAACAAAACAAGACACAACCACTACAATGTGCTGGCTTAGATGTAATGCAACATTTTTTGTATCTTGTTTCTGATGAACTCTAGAGTTGGTTTCTTTTTTTTATTATTATACTTTATTTTTATTGTTGTTTTAAATTTTTGCAACACAAACACAAGGGGCAAATGGGATTCTTTGATCACACATAAAAAACAATAAATAAATAAAATTGCAACCAACTCTTCATTTCAGCCATGTGACAAAGTGAAAATTGTCCATTTTTCCCATTTATCTTGACTCTGCTCTTCTTGAGTCCTTAATCTGTGGGTCAGTCTCCATTTCAAGTATTCCATTCACAATTTGTGTCCAATCCTTAATTGTAGGGGGTTCTAATCTGCACCATTTTTTAGTAATAGCATTTTTACAGGCTGCTAATAATATTTTTAATAAATATCTATCATTTTTAATTACATTATCAACAAAACATCCAAGATACATCACCAAACATGTTTTAGGAATTGCATAATCGTATGTCATAACAATTGTTGAGTAGACATTATCCCAAAATATCTAGAGTTGGTTTCTAACACAATAAATGTATATTTCCCTCCTTTAGCTCTCTTAAAGATGGAGAACTATCAACTACAGAAACTCAGCTTTTCCCATTTTTGTGATTGATAGACAATGGTCACATTTTCATGCTCACAATGCTCCAGTTTTTTTGTTTTTTTTTAAAATTCCTAAATAGGACAATATTTCTATTTGAATGAGGAAAATCTGTAAGGTGCAATTACCAAGTCCACTACTACAGCAGTGACACGAGCTGTAATAAATAAATTGATACCATAGTCACCATGAAAGGAAAACTGACTACTAGCTTGGACATCATCTGACTGGATGAATATTGAAATGCTAATTTCACTGTGTTTCAGACATGTATTTTATTATATGTCTATTGTGCACAGTTATGAAAAATTATGACGAAAATGCAGTTTTCCATTTGCAGATTTGTTCGACTACATTAACACGGTTTTCTTCCATTCAAGATAACCAAATGGAACATACTGTTGATATTACATGTATGAAATTTGGGCTATTCTATGAGTAAATGAATGGTTTATTTTGGTTTGGTTTGCACATCAATCATTTCAGTAAGCTTATTTTGTGCCTATCCTTTTCACCTTACATTAATTTAAACGTGTACATCTTCGGGCATTCTCATTTTAACAATAGAATCAACAACAACAAAAAAAGCATATCAACCATCTCAACTTAATATTTGTGAATGATTTTATACTGAAGGCATTTTTTTAAACTTGGTCACAGAAATTAACAACTTAAATTCATCATCAAGTCCAATATTTCTATTAAATTTTAATAACTCTCTTAATTTAAAAAAAATCTTGAATTGTATTTGGAACAATATTTTCTACTTTATAAATCATTTGTAACATTTTAATATATATACAATATCCTGCAATTTTAAGGTTTTAAGTTGAATAAACTATTAGTTGCTTCAAAATATCCTACTTCATTAATTATTCTAATAGCTCTTTTTTTTGTAATTCTGCTAATGTTTGTTTGCATTTCTCCATTTTACTGCACATTATGTTAAGTATGGCATAACCAAAGAACAATATATCTTATATAGGCTGTTTTTGTTTTGTAAGTCCCTTGTTTTATACAGTATACCTATAGATTTGGACACTTTTAT
>JAPTGZ010000012.1:24855354-24873930 GCA_029814645.1 Fowleria isostigma
TTTTAAAGAAAGAAAATAATACAAAAATTACAATGATAACAAATTTTCATTGTTTTTTCCCAAAGTTTGCCTAAGTAGTGAAAATTGTACCCAAGGAAAAAAAAAAAAAACAACACTAAGGGAGAAAGAGTTAATGCCTGGTACAGCTAAAGGTACATTTATTTAGACAAATTTAATCATAACAACAAAAATAGCTCATAGTAGTTTAATTAAAGAGCTGATATCTATCTATTTTCCATGTTATGCATTCAGATATGGTCATTTACATTTGTTGGGTTTTTTTTTTGTGAGTTTTTTTGTTCCTCCCCTTATTTTATTTGCAATTTTGGTTTATTTTTAGTGTCATTCATGTTTCATTTGTGACCAGTTGTGGTCAATATCTACTGCAAATATCCCCTTTTTTGCATATAAATCAATCGATCGATCGATCGATCGATAGACAGACAGACAGACAGACAGATAGACTGTAAAAAAATAACCGTACAATGAAAAAAGCAAAATATTGAATCAATGTAAAAAAAAAAGTTCTTCAATTGGTCACAGCTAATGAAATTAAGTCAAGTGAAGTAAATAAAATTCAATTGAATTCATTCAATTTTCAATAAATTACATTTTATTTAGTTCACTCACCTTGATTTTATTAGATGTGACCAATTGAAGAACTTTTTTACATTGATTCAATGTTGTGCTTTTTTCAGTGTAGATAGATACTTTATTATTACTGAAGGAAATTCAAGTATTCAGCAGCGTTACATACCACACAAGAAGACAAAAACAGACAAAAACAAAATGGGCAGGTTCGTCGGATTAATATTAACACTAGGTTTGTATACTCTAAAAAAAAACTTGCTAGAATATATGCCATATAGGGATGTTTGATTATATATGTTTATGTATGTAAAACATCTTGTATATTTGTATGAGCAAAGCTAAATTAAATTAAGTTTAGCAAAAAAATAAATAAAAAATAAAGTGATTACATCCACTTCTGACTTTTATCACTAAATACTCAAGGAACCTTCATAATACTATACTCATTCCACTCAACAGTTTTCTTCAAGGTCAGATTTATTATAGTTAATAAATTTTTCATTTACTGTTTGATGTATTTATGGTTCAATCATATGTTTCTTGCTGCCCTTGTTCCACAGGTCGGTCTTCCCGAGGCAGTAGCAAAGCGTTGTGTGCACCAAGTGGCCATTGCACTGGACTACCTGCACTGTAAGAAGTTGGTCCACAGGGACATCAAACCTGAAAACATCCTCATTTTTGACCGAGAGTGCCGCAAAGTCAAGCTCTCTGACTTCGGCATGACCCGTCGTGCTGGCTCACCTGTGAAAAGGGTGAGTAATTTTTTTTTCTGTTTTTCTAGGAAGCAATATTTTCTGCTCTCTGTGGATGTCGGTTTCTGCCACTGAAAAAGGAAAAAATCTCCATGGAAAGTCAGAATTCTGAGATAAAAAGTCTTAATTATGAGATTAAAAAGTTGAAATTATGAGAAAAGAAGTCATAATTATGAGATAAAAAAATCAAAATTATGAGATAAGAAGTCAAAATTCTGAAATAAAAATTCATGATTCTGAGATAAAAGTCATAATTCTGAGATAAAGTCATAATTCTGACAGGAAAGTTATAATTATGATATACAAAGTTATAACTATGAGAAAAAATTTCAAAATTATGAGATTAAAAAGTCATATTTATGAGATTAAAAAATTGAAATTAGGAGATAAGGTCAAAGATGAGATAAAAAGTTGAAATTATGATTTAATTTATAACGTTTTATCTCATAATTTTGACTTTTTACCTCAATTATAACTTTTTACCTCATAATTATGGCTTTTTATCTCATAATTTTGACTTTCTTATCTCATAATTATGACTACATGGAGATTTTTTTTTTCTCAGTGGCGTAAATGGGCTTCCATAGCCTTCAACCAGTCCTCACTTGTCCGGTTTCTCCTCCAGGTGAGCGGCACCATCCCCTACACCGCCCCGGAGCTCTGTGACGTGACCCGGCACGAGGGTTTCTGCGTGGACTACAGCACCGACGTGTGGGCGTTCGGCGTGCTGCTCTTCTGCATGCTGACCGGCAACTTCCCGTGGGAGAAGGCGCTGCCGTCCGACTCCTTCTACCAGGAGTTCATCCGCTGGCAGAGGAGGAGGACGAACACGGTGCCGTCCCAGTGGAGACGCTTCACGGAGCAGGCCCTTCGCATGTTCCGCCGGCTGCTGTCGGTGGAGCAGGACCGCCGCTGCTCCGTCAAAGAGGTGTTCGGGTACTTCAGCCACTCCTGGATGCTGGACGCAGAGAACAACAACAACAACGGCAACTCGGGAGGAAACGGGGAAAGAGTCGGAGGAGGAGGAGGAGGAGGCGGAGGTGGAGGTGGAGGCGGTGGAGGAGGAGGAGGAGGAGGAGGGGTGCGGGGAGAGGTGGAAGGCACTATCTCATCATCGTCTTCCGGAGAGGAAGATGAGGAGCTTCTGGTGGAGAGGATGAAGCAGCAGACTCTTTCCCCGCTGTCGCCCCTGTCGCCTATGTCTCCGGTGGCGGTGGAAAGAGGGAGCGGAGGCGGCGGCAACGCTAAAGGCGGGATGATAGAACCGACCAACGGCCACCACTTTGTATCCGTGTCCACCAACAGCTCCGTGTCGTCCACCAACAGTTACGAACGAATGCCGCGGGAAAACAGTTCGCCGGGCGGTCGCATGCTGGTGGCGACGCCCATAGAGATCTGCGTCTGAACGCTTACATCACAAACTCACCCACACACTTTTATACCTCTCATCCAACCACATAGATGTGCATGCATGGAAAAACAAAAACAGACAGTGATTACTAACACGTATCTGTTGGAAGAGCACACCCGTGAAAGTCTTTGTAGAACCTCATGAGGTACGGTTTTCAGTTACCCTGCTGCAGAAGAAGCCCCATTTACATATTGAATTTAATGAACTAACTACAAACCCAGTGGAAAAGTAAAAAAAAAAAAAAAAAAAAAAATGCTTCCATTAGAGTTCAAACCATCTGAAAAGAAGACCAAAATACATTTCTTAAAGCAATACTTTGAGCAAAAAAAAAAAGAAAAAAAAAGCAAATAGAAATTGGAAGGCGACTATCTGCCCTCTTCAGGATGTGACCTTATGGCGTTTTTGTTGAAGCCAAAAGACAAAGAGAAGCTGTACTGATTTGTATTTTTCAAAGCTGATGTTAAAGAGTTCAATGAATTACCTTGTGTGAGGAAAATGAGCAGGCAGTGGTTTTAATGTTCCATGTGTAAAAAAAAAAATGTGAAAGTGCGAGAGTGCTTGTTTCACTGTGCATTCTGTGTGTATGAACCCTCAAGTGGATTTAACTGCTTTGGAAATTTTCTTATTTATTTTCAATCTAAAAAAAACAAAACACCTACACCTTGTTTTTTTTTTTTTGTTTGTTTTTTCTAATTCTGTTTTTGGTGTGTGTAAAGTAGCTTTCATTGTTTTCTGGTATGACTGTGCCGGAACACATTTGTGTGGCTGCTGTACATATTGTCGACTAGGGGTGTAACGATGCACTGGTTTGTACTGAACACATTCGGTACGGGGCCTTTGGTTCAGTTCAGACATGTACCAAAAAAATACATGTAGCTTATGTGATGAACACAAACACTCAGTTAACAGGGTGGCAGTGCAGGGTTTTTGCAGCGGCAGATTCTCAGCATGACGCACCAACTTCCAGGTCGGACATTCAAAGCATGTTAAGTTTCATTTTCAGTTTCCTGTATGTTGCAGCTTTGTGGCACAAGAGTCCACGGGTTCATTTATGACAAAAAGGATTTTATTTTTTAACCCAAGTTGGCAAAATCCAGTGGACTTGTTCCTCTACTCCTTCACCGTTTCTCTGTGATGGCGTGAGGTCACGTTCACAACACGTTCACCTCAGGGAATACTGTGAGGCGTTCAAGAACACTCAGTAAATTACTGTCTTTGCCATAAACAAACACTGAACATTCAAAACTACATAACACGTGAGGTGTTTGTTAATGCACAAATGACTGAACAATGTTTTGTAGAAATGTCCTGTGGGACAGTACGGAGCCCCTCCCCCCTTTGGTCTCCTTCACTGTACCAAAAATGGACCGGAAATGAACCAAACCGAAGACCTCTTTACCGAAAATGTACTGAACCAAAATTTTTCTGTACCATTACACCCCTAGTATCGACAAAAGACCATTACATTTTCTTTTGGAGAGGTGATTTTCAGAGGGAATCACTGTTTCCCTTAGAGAATGCTTATGATGTCCTGTTATTCATGTCAAACATATCTACTTCACAGTTGAAAGACTATTTTCTACTCTCTTTCAGTTTAGTTTGTACAGCTTCATTTTCTTTAAAAGTTTTAGCGAAAAAATGTTGTCTGAAAAAAAACCAAACATTCAGCATCATCAATTTAAACCGAAAAAAATATCACAGACAAGAACTAATCACCTTTTATAAATTGCATGATAAGTAGATCAAATTTACCCTAAGAAAATTTGAACCGGCTTTACAAAAACATGAGGGAAAAAAAAGGATAAAAAGATGTAAAATGTTGTGACGTGGAATTTTTGCCGTAGCACAATTTTCTTGCATTATGTCCCAGAGTGAATATTGCTGTTACGATCTCTTGAGACATCCTAGGGCTAAAAACCAGAGGACTCTTAGTTTCTCTTCAGTGTGTTGTATTTGTATTAACGTTGTGAACTCATTTCACCACCTTCAGGAACAGAAAAAAACAAAGCATGAGGACATAGACCGAGAGTTTTGACTTTATATCACAGATAGGGCGAAAAACATGTTTTTTAAGAAGAGGTTTTTGCTTCTAATTTGCCACCTTTAGTGAAGTAGTGTGGCGTGGATGTTTTTATTACCAAGTTCAAAGTAACGGTAAAAAAAATAACCCATTCCTTTCTTTGACTTATCATAAATATTAGATCAATTATTTGAAGAAAAAAAAAAATACTGCAAGCATTGGATCATGCAAAGGAATGGGCATTTTGTGTGTTGCTTTCCAAACATAAATCTGCATGAACTTGTATGTGCTAAAGCTCTGTTGTGAAAACCTGCTCAGTGTTTCTCCTGTCACAGGCTGTAGTACACTGTAGATGTAGTTTCGCTGCAAATAACATGTTTCTTTATCTTGTGAGAGTCAGTCGCCTCAGCTTGGATCGGCCTGACTGAGGATCAGCTAAACTCACTTCATCTCTTACATAAGCCGTTTGGATCATATTCATCACAGCTGCTCCCGGATCAGAAAGCGAGTATGCAAATGACTACATCTTGTGACAATCTCTGACCTCATCGGCAGCCTTCTGACTCGGAACAAAGGACGGGCCTGATACAGACACTGTAGCCACGCTGTTTTCTGCAGCCGGTTATTTTCCATCAGCCAGCTGCAGGCAGCACCGGCTCTGCAGCGTCCGCTCGGCGAGACCCAGCACATTATACTCAGCTGGGGAGGCCGTTCACATGACCGTATGAAGAAGTGGAGGTTACACGGCCATGGACATTACCTCACCCTGTCATGCTTTAACTGCTGCATTCCCCTTGAAAAAAAAAAAAAACGCCCTCCGACTCATTCATAGCAGGTGAATCTGCAATGCACCATAACAGTTAAACTTAAGCTCACTTTTCTGCGTAGCTGACAGTGGTGGAGCAAAAGGATGGCCAGTGCTCACTTTTTTTTAAGGATTAACTTGTTAAAGCTATATTATGTAACATACGTATTGAAAAAAAAATCTAAAAAAAAAAAAAGACGAGATCTGTTTTCTAATTTATTGGGTTTATCCATCTACTCATATTAGTTGTTTCAGACACATCTAAATAACCAGTGTAACAACCCATTACATTTGGCTGTCAATAGCCACTTTTACACAGAGATCCCCAAAAAAAAGGCAAAATGGTGATCCCGCCTTTTTTCCACCACTGATCAGTTTCCACACCCAACCCAAAGGCATAACAGAGGTGAGACAGGCTGGACTTTCACACAGCAGACTGGTGTTTTGGAACCAAAGAGGCGGTGACCATCACTTATTTTTAAATCTCCCCTGTGCGGGAGAGACAGCAGACCAGGCATATATGAAGAAACTAGCCTGTTGTACTCACCATGGTCAGCTGCTACAAGCTTCAGGCCCAGCTTCGTGCCTGTTTCTCCCTCATCGGGGGTTGCTGTCATCAAAACTTCACACATTGGTTACAGAATGAGAGGTGTTCCTTTCACACAGTGTTCCAGAATCATGACCCCACCTTTATTACGGCTCTATTAGTACCTCCTAAGGCATTACACAGGCAAGACCAAAATGATCCCACCATGATGTCATTGCGAAAAAAAGGCAAAATATTTCCATGACAGAAGTACTGTGTAAAAGACGCTAATGGTGTCATATCCCCTTTAGTAACATTTACAATTTGTCAGGGGTAGAAAAAGTACTGAAAAATCTATCTTTACTTTGCTGAAATTCTAGTTAAGTTAAAGTACCCATCTTAAAGTAAAGTACTCTCATCTTAAAGTAAAGTACTTAGTCTAAAATTTACTTTGAGTTAAACTTACTTAGTTACTTTCAGTTACTTGATATATATATATAAAAAAGGACAATGAGTCATAAGTCCAACACTAGTTTTTTTTTATCGACTTGTAGTCCACATAATACTTATGATCTTTCAGATGGTATGATACATCTTCAAGCACAAGTGGCATAAGTAAAATTACCTATTTCAAAAACTACTTAAAAAATTACAAATTACTCACAAAAAGTATTCAATTATAGTAACATGAGAAAATGTAATTTGTTACTTTCCACCTCGGCAATTAGTGATAGTTACTGTTATTTAAAATTAAAATGTCTGACAATGCAAATATGTGAAAATATGGGGGCTTGTCCGGGATCATGTTCAGGTCTTGATGAATAAAAATGTAATACATTACCTTGCTTTGCAGTATGATTTCTGCCTGAATTCATGTCAGATTTTCATCAGCAAAAACCGTAAAAAATAACTCCCACTCTGGTTCACAGCCTCATTATACACTATGCATTTAATTATAAATGAAACTGAATACATCTCTTTTAGCTGAATAGTAGAATATGCTGCAAAATGTCCTTTTTTTTTGGTAACCATATCCAACTGAACTTTACCTAATAGCATTTTAAAGAGTTATATAAAAGCTTTACTCATTCTTTACCAATGTGTGACAATGACTAAAGCATTTCCACATGTATGGTCACTCATTTTTGGTCTTTTGCACATCTATTCTTGCCAGTACTTCCACCGGTCCAACCATTAAGGTGACTAATAAAGTGTAGGCTGCCTCTTCCTTAAAATACAGACTGATAACAAAAAAAAAAAGAAGATAAGCCTGTTTGTACATTCATTTATCAGGACTATTACTATTTTAAAAAAAAAAGAGCGAATGTTAAGGTAGTGCACATTTCTGTTGTCCGAAAGTGAGACCTGGCCATCCCTAAAACTATTCAGCTCCACCACTGAACTTTGTTTTTGTGCCAAGTTCTGAGACTTCTTCAGCACATGTCAAAACAATAAAAGGATAACCAGGCGTAACAAACTCATACATAACAAAACAAAGACCAGTACATGCTGCAACTGAGGATGCCTGAGTCAGGAGGAAGGGTGACTCATCCAAAGCTAGAAATGAAGGGATGCACACTTCCTCCTCAGGCCACCGTACCTTCTCTTGTAATATCTGAGTCAGTCAGCGCTGCCTCCTCATTTCAACCATAACGTAACATGTTGATATGGATTTCCAGTGTCTTTGTGTCCAGTGGCATATTTCCAAGCATCATGATTTTAGTGGAGTTTTAGTGAGTAGACGACCACAACACTAGAACTCGTACCCGGTTCTGTCTTTGCAATACAACTGTCTTCCTGTAAGCTGAGATTTAGTCAATAAAATGACAATTCTTGTTGGAGTGATTTTTTGGTATTGGATTTTTTGTGTGTGTGCAACTGCGGTTTTGTCGACTTTGAAGTGGTCTATTGGCTGTCCTAAAAGTTGCTAGAAGTTGCTAAATTACATCATTGCCAGATTTGTATAATTTAGAGAGGAATAATGTTGTGGGAGGGACAAACATAATTTGTGTGTCTCCAGAAATATAGTTCAGGTAACCCAGCCCTAAAGGTAATATCAGGGAGGAACATTCTAGAAACCTCTATAAAGGTTGTCAAGTACATAACATTTAGATAACTTCAGTAAATATTCCCCAGATGCACTGTGAGGGTCATATGCCTTTCAGCTTCTTGGATATTAAATAATTGAGGGACTTTTTTAGTTGCCTTTACAGGGTAACATAGTTGACAAGTATAGTTGACATTTTTGCTGTTTTTATTCTTAAAATCAACATAACCATAACACCATATGGCATCTTTACAGAAATATTCTGCTATATAATTAAGTCAAATTAAATTGGAAGTTATTTAGAAAGGTATTGAATAAGCTCATTTTATTAGTTTAGCTAATTAGAAGGTAGTTATTAAATTTGGACAGTTAATTGACATTTTAGTACTTCTAGTCATTAAATTTTATTAAAGACATGATCATAATGAACATAAAAACATTACTTTAAGTATGCAAGATATATCCCATGGACTTCAAAAGTCCCTTAATTATATATTGACTCTTAGCTTTTTTCTTAGTGCTAATATGGAGTGACATTAAGGGTGTTTTGGGGAAATAAGATTACAAAATAAACCTTTGCTAAGTCTCAATATGTGGTCAAAAATAAATGTTTATCTCTCAAAACTTTCCATTTGCTAATGTCACTGTACAAGCCAATAGTATCTCTCTAAGCTAATAAGCTAGGCTAATTTAGTGTGACAATATTAGCTAGGCTATTGCTAATGCCAGTAACCTACTTTAAAACGTGCTATATTGAAAGTACCCTCTTGTTTAATCATTACATTTCATTTACCTAATTAATTTGCAGTATAGCTAGTTTTTGTTAGTAAAGATCAAAATGGATCATAGAATTCACAACTTATGCCACTTGTACTTGAAAATGTTTGAGATATCTGAACAAAGTTTGCACTACTACTATTACCACTACTAAAAAGATCCCAATTATTTTAGTTTATTTCAAGTTCATATACATTTCATACATGTGTATATTTATGTGGACTAAAAGTTGATTAAACACTACAAGTGCTGGATTGGATTTACGACTCGCACTTTTTTAAATCAAGTAAATTTTAGTCAAAGTAATTTTTAAACTAAGTACCTTTTTCTTTTACTTGAGTAGATTTTTAGACGGGTACTTTTACTTGAGTAGAATTTAAACAACCTGATATTCGACATTTCCTCTAACCTTCATTAAAGAACACTCACACCTCTTTCAGAAAACCACACCATGTTGAACAAAATATTTATTTTTGACAATGACATGACTTCTGATGCTCCAAGAGGTGAGCATGGCGGTACAAAAAAATTGCCATAAAATAAAGACAAGAAGTTGGCAGTCATAAGTCCCACATTAAAACCCAGAAAACACCACAGCACTGACAGACACATGGAGGAGGAATGGGAATGTGAAGGGTAGAGTGTACCAGGACCGAACAGAAGGCTTTTGCATCCGAGGAGATGACAACATCATCCTGCTACCTGCTACATGTATAATCGCTCCAGTCAATGTGGTCCAAAAACCAAAAAGAAAATTCAGTACATAAAGTTAAAATCAATAGAATATCTGAGATTCAGCCCTGAGATTAAACACACGGACAAAATAATAGGAAAAATCCATAAACATAACAGTTCATCAGAAAAAGAAATCCATATTTGGTAAAACGCAAACATTTGTAATGAAAACATTGCAGTGACTGAGTCAGGTTTGTTTGATATGCCCGACGACCGCATAAAGTATAAAATACACAAACAAAGATGGCACATGTGTAAAAGGTGTGGTGTTCCAGGCTGAGGAGGGTTGTGCATGTGTGTTGTGTTCTGCTGTTGCTGGTGTGACTCTGAGCAGACTATGCCTTGAGCTGCCTCTGAGTGAACGTCCCTAATGCACTCACATACAGGTTTCACACGGCTCAACGCTGCCCCCGGTGGCACTGTGCACAAACACACAGACACGCTTCACCAACACTGACAACATGGACTTGAACGAACGCCTCTGACCTCCAACACCTGATTCGACAGGTACAAACGCCGGGTCTCGACCAGTACGCGGTCTACGCCAGGTCATCTGTGTGCACCTGTGTGGGAGGACGATTCAGAGGAACGACGCAGCAGGAAAACGCATGCAAGCTGCCTTCAGTCGCAGGATACACAGAGGAAGGTGATGTACATCCAATGATTTGTCGTTGCTCCGCAAGCTCACAAGAAACTGTAGTATATACCTCTTACACATCAGATAAGGCTTTTATTATAGGCCCAAGTCAGAAATGGGAGAAAAATGCAGTAATTCAGATCTTAATACTTGCATGGCCATTCCTATTGTAAACTTAAAAATTCCAACTTAAGCACACGCGTGATTGTTCCATCTAAAATCATACTTCAACCCATAAGGACCCAGTGTGACATTTGTAGCACTTCCCAAATTAATTTTTCTCTATATTTAATTGTCATCAAGTGGTTTACTGATATCTTAAGTTTTTTTTTTTCAGTGACAATCAGGTATTTTTCAACATTTAATTTACTAATCAAGTAGATGTTCATAAATAGTTTGAAGTTAAGATTATATATAAAATAGAGAAAACTGAAGAAAAAGTGACTTTTCCAGTTATAAACCCAGTGTGTTCATCCATCGTCATTGATCCAACTAAGAGTTTTACTGGTCAATCAATGTTGTAGATGATGGCGTTTCCATGGTAACTACAGAGCCTCAGACCATCCAAATGGGTCATATCTGATAACCATGAAAAGATGAATAACTATTTTGCACCAATTCTTTACATGTATTAGTGAATAAACAGGGATTAAAACAGTTTATATCAGGACATAATTTTGGTAGATGGTGGATATTTAGGTCTTTATGGGTTAAAAAAAAAAAAAAAGGTTAAAAATTGAGAAAATTATCGTTGGGAACTAACATTAAAGTAGTGCTGGGTCTTTATGGGTTAAGTTCCCATGAAAACATATTCAGTGTTTAGGGATTTGTACATGTGTGCTCATGTAAAATTTGTGTTGGGGTCTATTTTGTGGCCATTTCTTGATGCTGGCCAACTTCATTTCTAACCCAACTGTATGGGTGGCTTACATCCACGAAAATAACCTACATATTGATTTCTATGTAGAGGACTTGAATACTCTTCACTTTACATTGCCAGGGAAAACAGCACCAAATTTTTGAGGTGGATTAAAGGGGAGGGGGCATTCACTCAAAGAGGTGATTGACTGATTATGGTGGAATAGAGTCTGATGATGAATACATGAGGCCAGGATCCTTTTCCATTTAAGAGGGTAGATTATGTGCTCATTTCATCTAAATTTTGTATTCATAAGCTGTTTGTGCGTCTAAACCTGACTATTATCATGTTTGTGTTGAAGCTGCGTATGACTTTCATCACCAATTTTTCATCAAATCTGTAAAACCTGGTTCATATCCTAAGTATCACAAATCCGTAAATCTTTCTGTGTGATTACTTACCTCTCTTACTTCACTCACAGTGAACAATTTTCAAGTTTACTCCACCATAAACAAAGTCTGTGTGTTTCTAAACATGAGTGACAGTACTCGGGGCAGTTTCCGGAAATTTGTCACGGCATTGCTTTGCGGGTAGCGTAGCTCCACGCAGCCGTAAACTGCCAACCAAGCGAAAGCAAGCAGGTTCTCTATGTGTGGAACTACGCTTCCCACAATGCAATGCTGCGCCAAATTTCCAGAAATGCCAAAGTTACTGCCGGTTATGTTTGTAAACATGTGGACTTTGTCTATAGTTTAGTAAACTCCAAAATTGTTCACCGTAAGCGAAGAAATTAAGGTGCCTAATCACAGAAAGACTTACAGATTCGTCATATTTAAGCTATCGCTCAGGTTTTACAAATTTGATGAACATCATATGCAGCTTTAAGCGCCATTTAAAGTTCTTTTAACATTTATCTAATAATCGGGTCCTTTTTGTGCTCATCACTGAAGAGGCGGGGGTGGTAAAAACAAACAAAAAAAAAATTATGTCCTTTACATAGAAATCAAAATATAAGCTTTAATTGTGGATGTACGTAACCAATTGGCTTATGGCAAAAAATCATCAGCTCCATCACAAACGTCACGTAACCACATGAGCGTGTACAAATCTTACATATTGAACCTTTAAGGTTACTTAATACTACCTGACAGCAGGAGGAGGTTATTGCCGTACTTTAACGAGACGAGAAACCCCAGAAACAAGAGGTCACTCACCGATGACCCCTTGACAGAGCTCGCAACAAAACCCATTGCAGACACCGATGGATTTTTGGGTTTCCTCGTTTCTACAACACAACATGGGCAGGTTTAGAAGCTCTGAGGCTCAAGTGGGAGGAAAAAGTGCTTACAGCCAAATAAAAAAAAAAATAAAAAAAAATCACATGGTCTCATCCTGACAGTTAAACGCGGTTGTTTCCGAGTTTACAGACGAACCCTGTGAACCAGAAAAGCTACACAAGAGCCTGAAGAGGACGATAAAATACAGGGGAGGCAGTCGGCTGAAGTGAATACTGCCGCTAGAGAGCAGAGGACCACGCATGTCCAAAGTGCTTCCTGCTGAAAAAAACAAACACCCTCACACAGGGAGAATACATTCAAACTCACTGAACGGTTCCCTCATTAGCATCGACTGGACCATCATTAAGCGCGAGCATCACCTGGTGAACGTGACGCTGGCTTTTGTAAATGTAATGCAGTGGCCCGTGTGTTTCAAATAGATCCCTGTCCACTTGTGTTGAACAAACTAATCAGGTACCTTGTTCTGCGAGGAAAAAACTGAGTCACTTCTCGACTGTCCCGCCGTTCAATAAAACTGGCGTCTCCTCCACTGGCTTTGCGCGTTAACATTGAACTGCTTTTGCCAATAACTTAAACACAATCAAACCTCTTTGACAAGAAGCCAATAAGAAAAGTCCAGGAATAAATAAACCAAATATAATCAAATACTTACAAAATCTTTAAAAAATTAAATATATTTGATTGTTATTTATATTTTTTTTTATCCAGAAAAAAACTAATTCCTTATAAATAACTACAAAGTGATAACACAAATTCAGCATGTCACTTTAAGTGAAATCCGGCGGTGAAATTGGCGTTGGTAGTACCGAGGAGGTTCGGTGACTCCGCCCTCCCCGAGTCACTGTCCTGGGGTTAACAGTGCAGCTGAAGAGCAGAGGGTGAAGTTAAGGTTTACGGGTGCTAGCTGTCAGTCAGAAGATCCCTGGTCCACGGTTGCCATGGTTACCAGCGGGAGGGGACGGAGAGCCCCTGCAGGATGTTGATGTCTGAAAGGGTGAAACAAAGT
Source organism: Fowleria isostigma (assembly GCA_029814645.1). Lineage (NCBI taxonomy): Eukaryota > Metazoa > Chordata > Actinopteri > Kurtiformes > Apogonidae > Fowleria > Fowleria isostigma. The sequence continues at coordinate 24,868,819 of JAPTGZ010000012.1, forward strand.
CTGGATTAGGGACGGAACAATACGAAAATTTCACATCACGGTTATTATCGCGGTATTGACATGTGCTCAAAATGTTGTACACACATTGGAAAAAAAAAACAAAAATGACACACACACAATGTACTTTGTGGGCAGAAATATTGTTGACCTGAAATTAAAATGTAAAAATGCCAGAATATTTACTTTGTGTAAATCAAATGTGTATACACCAACATTAAAGTAATGTGGATGTAAGAAATATACAACCACATAAAACAAATATGTAGTTTAAGCATTTAAGTATTACCCTAAGTTTTCAAAGTGCAGTAATTGATTATGGTTTTCGTGATAACTACAATCGAGACGGTAATACTAACCAGCGGAACTTTTACCACAGTTTGTCGTTATAATCATTACATCCCTAGTTTTGATTTCAAGGTAATGAAAAACATTTATTCAGGCTGTACTTTCATCCCCTTGTGCTCATTTATTATAATTAGAATGAGCGCCAATCATGAAAGAATTTATCAAAAAAGTTTTTTAGGATAATGTCCACTTTTAGTTTAGTTTATCCTCTCACAGACTATGAGGAGTTGAGTGTTGGTTTTAATAACATATATAAAACAAAATAATAAATGAAGCTGACCTTTGGGACATAAAAAGATTATTGTCGCCACCCAATCAATACCAGAAACCTGATTTGTTCCACATATGTTGTTCAAGCACCTGTGTTTCTAAATAATTTTTATATGTACTTACATCTGAAATTATTTCAATCAATTAAATCAAACCATTAAATCAGTTGAGATTATCTACTGAACCATTTGAAGTTCACTCAAACACAGAAAAAAAGCTTTGTCATTAAAAACCTTAAAGATGTACAATATAGCTCATCTTCCAATCCAAGCCAACTTTATTTATAAAGCACTTTTAAGCAACTACAATGGACCAAAGTACTGTACAGAAAACAAATAAAACCAAAATAAAAGAATAAAATACACCGGGTATTGTAGCTAATCTTCCATTTCATAAACAGCATATAGAGTTGCAGAAAAAAATTAGACCATCAAAAGTCATCAAAAACAACGGTTATGCAATCAGGTACTCACTCCTGTGTGAATCATTTGACTAAAACAGAAAAGAAAACAGAGAATGTCTGTAAGCACTGTTTTTGTCAGTACAATGTCATAGATACTGATGTAAGAACTTCTGTGATTTTGGTTATGATCAAGAAAACCATGGAAAATGGATAAATATCAGCTCTTAAATTAAACTACTATGAGATATTTTTGTTGTTATTTTTGTTATGTTATATTTGTTCAATAAAATGTACCTTTAGTTGTACCAGCACTAAAATGAAAAAGAAATTGAAGAAAACTTAACTGTACATCAGACAGTCTTAGCAAAGCTAGAAACTGATTTTTTTTAAATCCAAGTGTAATCCTATATATAATAAATATGTATTTTCATCTACAACACATTTCTTTATATTTATTGGTGACAAGTAGTAAATGTATTATTGCATATGTGCAGAAATGGCTCTCTGGATAAAAAAGGCAGAAACTGTTATTGGATATAATTTTATCAAATTACACATGTGCATGTAATCTCCTAATTAACATGTAAATTCTTGAGTTTAATTATGTTACAGCAAATGAATCATAATCATGAAGTTCATTTTCAAGTCCAAGTAAACATTCCTGAGATATCATGTTCATAAGAATGAGATGAACAGACAACCTGAAAGTAAAACGACTCCTGTCCTAGATATCACTGACATGCACGGGCATAAAAATATAGTTTATCATTTATTTTTTACATGGTGTTAAATTCACTGCTGACTTCCATTGCTCTGTAGAAAGCCATTAGATGAACCCTGAAATCCATCTATAGTTACTCTCCACTATGTGGGTTTGACTGACAACACCCATTAAAGTCTGACACAAATCTATTTTCTTATGTTGGGTGAGTTCATTCATTTTAATCCCACAGCACATGTTCTTTGAATACACTGTATTTTTATCTCATAATAACAGTCACTGTGTCAAATCCGTAATTACAGTCACTCTTTCTTTCTGCGATGTGAAGCTTTCATCTAGAGTTAAAAAAAAAAAGATGTTAACAAGCAGGGAAAATGCTTAAAACCACAGATGGTTTTCACCATAACAGTGACTAAATAAGCAAAAAAATGATAAAACTCTAACTATTCAATAAGCTCAACTACTAATCCTCAAAATGTGTAAAAACAACAAATCGGTATATTAAACATTGAATATGTCTATATCTGGGTTGCATCCTCATGAGCAGGAGTCAACACCAGTCACTCTTTAGATATGGTTGTTATGGTAACAGGTAGAAAGATGGGAAATGATAAAGCTGGAGGAAATGTGTCTAAGGCTACGGTCAGACTGCAGACAAATGCGGCCCAAAAATGATTTTTTTTGCCCATACCTGTATCCGATCATTTAAAGACCATTTGAACAGCACGAATCTGACCCAGGCCACTTTCATATGTGATCTGAAAATGTATCTGATCGGATACATGCAATGCAACATAAATCTGAGCAGCCAGGTCGCATTTATTTGACCTTTACATCATTGAAATGCGACAAACGTCTTAATTGTGCATCCCAGGAGGAGCGGCGGGAACAATATATGCAATATATAACAATATATACTCCCATAAACGCAGTATGAGCCTGCGTGGTCACATATTGACCAATCGGTGGGGCCCCGCCCCTTTAGTAATGGTTGCTATGTCCAACAAGCCTTCAGAATCTCTACATAGATTTACATTGAAAATGCGATGTCTGAAACTCCCTTCAAAGTTGATTCTAATGGAATGGGCAGCTGTATGTTCAAGTGTCAGTGATGTTTTCTGGAGAAATAGCACCAAGATTTAATCAAGATTGAGGAAGAAGGGACTGAAATATACAGCTGAGAGCTACATCCACAGTATTAACTTCAGTGTGGATGGAAACAGAACACTGATGAAGGCTAAAGCAGACCAGTGTTCTAGCTAAGCATCCCTATCCATACACCGGCGATTTCAGTCTCATTAGAGAACAAATGACAAATACTATCTAAGCCAGGCGTGGGCAATCCTGGTCCTCGAGGGCTGGTGTCCTGCATGTTTTAGATATTTCCCTCTTCTAGCACACCTGGTTCAATTAATGATCAGCTCATCATCCAACTCTGCAGAAGCCTGATAACTACAGAATGACTTCCAGGTGTGTGGAAGAGGGAAATATCTTAAACATGCACGACTGCGGCCCTCGAGGACCAGGATTGCCTATCCCTGATCTAAGCTTAGGATGATAGGCTTAATGGTAGCTACTACGAACAATGCTAGCTCTAAGTCACATGGTTGACAGATGTCCGTAGTGGATGTGATCCAGTGCTGAATTCACCGCAGACATCTGTGTAGTTGAGTTTCAGTCTGTGATGGGTGGACGAGAACACCTCCTCCCAAATATTCAAGATATCTACTGTGGGAATTACAGGTTCCATAGGCTCACCACTTTACCATCTTGCTGAATGCAAATTGTTTGTCAGAAGTTTCGCTCCTTAGTAACGGTTGCTAACGTAAGATTGAACGAGGACAGTATAGAGGTGGAGTCTGATGATCTGTCAATTACATCAGGACCTCTTTTGCACATGCGGGTCACATCAGGGTCGTATTCTGTTCATACCCAAAACTGATAGAAGTCGCATTTAATGTGTAATATGAACGAGCACACACACACAAAAAAAAAAAATCAGATCTGAATAGCGCATTAAGATCTGGTGTCTGAATGTAGTCTTATTTAGGCACACCAAATTTTTTCCACTTCACAGTAACATACATGGCCAATTCAGCACTAAATCGAACTGCTCAATTCAAAGTGTGTGTCTCTTATTAATAATAACCACTGAACTGTATATGAGGTACATAAACATCACACCCTAAAGGCCATGTATCAGTACAGTGTGATTCCATAATGGTGGCATTGAACACACAAACTGTTGTGAAGTAAGAAAGCTGGAGTGAAGAGCTTGGTGCGAGTTATGCTGCCTGCTGAGCTGGGGCCACATCTGAAGGAAAAATACAAACCAGGGTGACTACAGCACAATGCAGCAGTTTGTCACAGGAAGCTGCTGTAGGTTTTACTACTGAGAGGCAACTGAGAGGCAACATTTTACTTTCAGCAAAAACCAACATTTGTCAACAGCAGCTCAAAGGCGAGACGGTGGAAAAACAGAGCCACCACTCGTATTTATTTATCTTAATGATTACTCCGTTTATTATTTCTCTGTGTCCGCTGCTGGACGATAGCTCAGATAATATCTTGTGCGATATGTAAATTTTGTCTTTAAAATAATGTAGCACTTAAATGACAGCTGAAACATTATCCAATAAGAGTGTACTGGGAAAGGAACAGGATCAACTATGTGCGCCCGTCTGGCAAAAGGTATAACTTTATAACATAACCCACTATTTATTAACTCATTCCCCCATAAATTATTACTAGTAACAACCCATATATATGTGACTAGGGCTACCCATGGAACATTTTGTTTTTCTAGTGTGTTGTTTCTTTTTCTACACAACAATTGTCGATACTTGAGCAAAATTTGGGGGAAAAAAAAAAAACAGTAAAAATGTATTATTATTATTACAGTTTTTTTTTTTTTTTTACCACAGTAATTTTTATTAAAGTTTTAAATAAAACAACAAAAAAATCCTCACATGAACAAGAGGATAAAATAAAAAAGTACAAATACAGGCACTTCTCTGTTTAAACTGGGTAATCTACACATGACGGTACATATTATAAAACATTCCGTACATAGGTTTTTTTAATTTAAAAAATTTAAAATGTAAAACTATTTTAAAAATTAAAAGATAAGAAAAAAGTAAAATAAAAAGTAAAGGAAAAAAATAAGATAAATTTTAAAACGCAAAAAATTAAGAAAATGTATTATTTAATCTTATTGCGGTCACCTCCACCTATCACACATTTGTTACATTTGAAAAAACAGTAATCTGTTCTAATGGTCGTCAAATCACATTTTTAGTTGCCAAAACTCATGTTTAAGGGTACAGGGGGATCATCAAATGTCATCTTTATGGGGGAAAAAGTTAAGGTCTGA
>JAPTGZ010000012.1:24881032-24891829 GCA_029814645.1 Fowleria isostigma
CATAGGTGTGAATGTGAGAGTGGTTGTTTGTCTCTATATGTCAGCCCTGTGATGAACTGGCGAAATGTCCAGGGTGTGCCCCGCCTTCGCCCTTAAGTAGCTGGGATAGGCTCCATGCGACCCCGTGACCCTAATGAGGATTAAGCGGGTTCAGAAAATGAATGAAGGCTGGGAGTCAAAAAGAAAAGCAACATCAGTTATTTGGAATTATTTGCGCTACACAAAGATTGATGTTCGACAGTATCTTGCACCTGTTGCCACCATGAGAGGTAACACAACTAAACTGTTTGACCATTTACATTGGTACTACACAGCTACTATATCGTACTGAGTATTTTTTCATATCACAATATTTATTGCTGGGTTAAAAAAAAAAAAATCGTAATGCAGTTTTTTCCAATTGTAATGAAGACTGACATACTTAGAACCTGTTAACTCTGCCCAAATGCATTAATTTTATCTCATGTACAAGGTATTTTCAATTACAGGTGCATAATACTACTTGTGCTTTAGCCAGTTTACCTGTTCAAGTACAAGTGACGCAAAAACAACACAAATGACATGTCTTAAAAAGGATAAGACCTCTTGTGGAGTGTGTTTCAATCGTCTGTTATTTCTAAGCCACTGTTCCAGAGCATTTTACTCAACTGTGAATTAAAAACAGATGATGCATTTTTTTTCTCCTCCTTGTTATTGTGACCAAAGACCGACATTTGGTGAGGATGTCCTTTTGTTCATTCTAGTTATTCACAATGGAAATAGTGTAACCAAAGAAGTCATATTGACATGAACTGAACGTCAATAGTTTCCACTGCAATAAAATCAGTGAAAACATACTCTCCATTTCAGACTCAAAGCAATTCTCAAAACCATAAATTATTTCCTCTCTTTTAACATTCTTGTCTACTGTCAAATAACTGCTATTGACAAGAATTGAAAGATAATTGTTTGCGGCTGTACACTGATATTAACTATGGATCAGAGCTACACTTTCAACTCAAAAAAGGCACCGGTTTCCCTGATTTGCTTCCATACTTTCCTATTAACACGGCAGACTGTCTTTGAACACCCTCTCATATCCAATCACCTCTTATCACATGACTTAAGTCCCATTCTCTGCTATCTCCATGACAACTGAGCAAATTCCACTTGCTGAGGAAGGGAGTAAAACTTAAAAAAAAAAAAAAGAGTAAAAGACACTAAGAGATACTATTAGTTGTGTTTTGTCTGCTTTCCAGAAGACAGTAAAACAGCCAAATATTAGAGTAAAATCTCCAAACAATTATCATGCTTTTTGGATAAAAATTAGAAAATTTGCAGCTTAACAGCCAAGCAAGAGTTTCATAAAGTAAAAATGGCAAATGGTATCACTGTCGCCTGCCTGCACAAGTTATGATGGGGATTTGGAGACTAGAAGTATCCTAGAGGCCAAGAATACAAGTAAACAGTAATACTTAATAGGATTTGACAAACATTTACATGCTGAATGCTCAGATAAAAGTATCAAATAAGACCCTAATGGCAGATGTGTTAAATAAACCAACCCTTACAATACTATTTTTTACTTTATTTTTTGCATTTTTTATATTTTCAGTGTATATATGGTTTACAATTTAAAGTTAATAAAATTCATCATTTGTTTATTCAGGTTCATTTTCTTTCTACATGCTTTTCTTATCTATTCTTTGAGGTCTCTGTTGATATAGCTGATATTTAGCATGTTGCGAAAAGTTAGCTGGCTATATATCCTGTAACATTTTCTTCATTACATTAAAAATGTCTTAGAATTGAGATTAGTTTCTTGTTTAGATTCAGTTTCCACACACATTTAAAACAATTTTCTCCAAGACTCAGCTCAGTACATACCAGCATATCAAATTAGGTTTGAGAAATTGTGCATGAAAAGTGGATTCAAGTCATTTCTGATATTATATCAAAATTATTGTGTTGATTTACCATCTCCTGGGCCACTTTGACAGCCTCCTCCAGCCCGTAGACTTTGCCCTTCACAAGGAACACTCCTGCCGACCAGATGCCACAGTCTTCATGGAGCCAGTACTCACAGGGCTCCAGAGGGACCACAGGTGGGCTGTACCAGTCCTCTACATCTGCACAGCTAGCGTCTGAGCGCGCCCGCTTCGCCGCAGGGCTGCCAGTGCCATCGGTCCACTGGTGGCTCTTGAGATGGCTCTTGAGGTGGTCTTTCAGCTTCAGCTGAGCTCCTTGCCTGAGAGACCACGAAGATGGTAGGACGGCACACTTCCTCCTCCGGCCTAGGGTACTGTAAGATGATGAGTCGGAGTCGCTGTAGTCATTATCTTTGAGTCCTGATGTGCTGGCTCGTGTTTTAGTGCTTGGTTGGTACCCTTCGGGGTAATAGGGGCCATGGAGGTCCCCCAGGTCCATGGCATTGGCCGACTGTCCACACAAGCAGCAGACAAGTGAGCGCAGGTGCTGACCGTGCGTGGATGGTCGGCCCAGCTGCAGACAGGAAGTGCTGGGAACAACTGCCGAAACAAAGCCACCGGAGTGACCCTGCGGCTGCTGGCCCTTCTTATGCTGCGTTCTCACTTGTTCGGGGTAGTTGATGATGGTGCACAGTGAAGTCGATGACTCTTTATTCTCCACGCGGATGAACGGTGAGAAGGCGTCAAACCTCGTTTCCCTTCTCTCCTCTTTGTAGTTCACATACTTCAGCTTGATCTCAGGCTCCTGAGGAGTAAACATACATGAAGGCTGTCCACCTGTGACCTTCTTTCTACGTCTCTTGGGGGTCCGAGATGCCTTTTTCTTGGCAGCAGGAGACGCTTTCCTCCTCGTCCCCTTGCCTTTGGCTGTGCCTTGGCTTTTCTTTGGAGATTTCGAAGGGGAAATTCTTGCCACAGGAACTTCCAGTGAATTTTTCGAGCGAGGAGAATTTTCTGGTTTCTTGTTGTTTTCATGAAGCCCAAACTGAAGACCTGATTCTGCTGTGGATTTCCTTCTTAATCTAACAGGGGTTGTCTGTGGTGAGTGTTCCTGCTGTGAGGCATCCTCAGGTTTTTCCTTTGACTGCCGTGGGCTCAGCTGTTTTGGAGACCTTAGAGAATTATTAATGATTTCAGAATCAGAGGTAGAGTCTTTGCAGCTGTCAGTCTTAAGATTATTAGTTTGGCCCCTTTTCAGCCGGGCTTTTTGTTTTAACTTTTTCTCTGAGAAAGAAGCTTTTGCTGTGATCTTCCGTTTTCCTTGAGTTGGAGTGCGGCGTTTCTGTGGACTTTTTGTGATAGAATCATTAGCTGTAGTTTGGGAAGCTTTCTTATTGGTTCGTATGCATCCTGACACTTTATACCGGCTGGTGTTAAAGTTCATAACAATAGTATTTACTCGTGTCCCTCTGCCAGAGCGCTCTGGCAGTCTCTTTTCCTTTAAAGTCCTCTGTAGTGCCCTTGCATTCCCATTTACATGAATTGTTTTCTTGAGATTTTCCTCCAAGACATCAGACATACAAGCATCCTCTGTCAAGTCAATGAGAGGTTGCAACACAGTTTTCCGTCTATGCTTATTTTTGTCACTTGAATGTAATATTGGAGTACTATCCCCAATTGTAGAGTTTGGCTCAATGGCCTCTTGTGTCCTCAAGCCATCATCCTCATCAGCTGTGTCTAGAAAAGAGTTGTCAGCGCTGGGAGAATTGGAGGCCTGTGGCAGAATGAACACATCTTCCACGTCATCCAGTGAGGTAGCAGAGGGGGACACAGGGTCCTCCAGAGGACTGATAAACTCCCTGCCCAGTGAACAAATGTCTCTAGAACCCTCATTACGACGAACAACCAACGTGTCCTGCTTCGTAGACATGAGAAAGAGCACGTCAGAATTGTCACTTTCTGTATTTTCCTTTGTGTCAGCGATGGGGGTCTCTGGTGGGGATTCAGCACACACTACTGAACTTGACCAGCTGTCACCTTCGCCATTCTGTAAACTATCAAGATTATGTTCCTCGTCATTTCCCAGATGCTCATCCACATCTGCACCATTGAACTCATTGAGCTTTGGTACATTGTTCTCTGGTCCTACCTGAGCCTGAGACAATGACTGAAAAAGTTCTGTCTGAACAGCAAGGTCCATAGGCCTGTCCACATGTTCCAAATAATGCTGGTTGAGTGCATAGCCAGTCTCCCCGAGCCCTTTTTCTGAGTCACTAGGTGAAGGGTGTAGGGAGAACTTGCTAATAGACTGTACGCCATACAAAGGCGAATGTCCGGACGGGGAGTCATGAGTGGTAAACACGTGAGACCTGCTCACGTAGGAGAGGGTGACTGTAGTGTGGGAGAAGGCATTGTCTGGTTGAATTTGATCTGCTGGTTGGATGTTTGATGAGCCTGTTTCTGAGAAGGGTAATCCAGTGCTGCTGCTGGCAGAGTTGGGGTACCAGCTGGGGCTCTTGACCATTTTTACGGCATCGAGAGATGTGGCATTGAGGACACATTCCTCACTTTTCCTTGTCAGGTCAATCACAGTGGGGAGGCTGGAGGTGGAGAGGTCTTGAGGTTGTAGATCATCTAAGCTGCCAGGTGGCTGCTCCATAACAACTAAGGATGGACAGTTAAAAAGAGACAAAGTTATAAGTGTGTATTTTTTTAACAAAGTTCTTTCGGGCTACTAGGATTGTATCTTAAAAGTGAATTGTCGTATATATTTATGTATCATGTATGTTGTTACACATGTTTACAACCAATGTCTCCATGTATACTTCTCAATTACCGTATACTTCTCTATGCATATAGTTTGTGTAAAGTCATCAACATATAAAATGTTTATAGCAAATTCTTTATATGTATATCTGTCTAAATATAATAAAATGTATATAACAGGTACTGTACATGGAGTGCACAAGCTACAAAAAGACTTATTCATGGAATTTGAAGACACAGAAAACTGCTATATCCAATTAAATTACATTCAGCATCATAGAGGTACTTTATTAATACCAAACTGGGAAATTGGGTTATAACAGCAGCAACATGACGGGAAAAACAACAATAGAATATAATATATACAGTATATACAGTAAGAGTAATCATGTGTGAATTGGTGTGTTATATGGTAGTTAAAAGTTTCTTTTTTGATTATTTCTAAGTATAAAGTTAATCAATGTGCTTGTACTGCTTTTGGACATTATGATTGATAACTGCTAGAAAACTGACGTATGCTTGAATGTAATTAACGTTGGGGGACATGCCAGGAAAACCCTCACCTGACAATTAATGTTTTGGCATATTTCCAATAAATCTTTAAATACCCCTTGTCGTTAACGGCAAGCAGAGACGATTAATAAATAATGTATTTCGAGACAGCCGGCTTACCATTTGCCATCTACATGACAGGTCATTGCTGATAACGATACTTAGCCACAGCTAACGTTAGCTAGCTAGCTAGGCCTGGTTAGCTCCGATAATGTCCCGTACGTCAAACTCCATATAATTTCCGACTGTTTAACGAAATTTGTCTTCTAACGCCAAGTTGTACAGCACTGTATATATTAATATATCCCCTATTGATTAATGACAACAAAAACTTAAATTCGGCGCTGTTTAAAGCCTAAAGAAAACAATAGTTTTGACCAAATGAGAACTTTAAGGTCTTGGTGATCCACACAAGTAATCGTTATTGCTCATTACGGCTCTGAGCAACTTCATCACAGAATTAACGGCCGAGGCGGATGTGCAAATGTTAAATTTTATTAATATTACTGCGGGTTTTTTGTGTTATGTGAACTCCGAATTGTAGAGGAGACTTCAACGATCCAAATTGGTGTTCTCAGTATTTTTGCTCCATGTCCTAAATCGATGGAAAGCGATGTTTTACCAGTTTAAAGTTTGGGTTTAATGGAGTGTGGCAACACGTTCTCCCAGTTGAAGGGAACGGTGAGCATCGGGGCAAGGCCCGGCTGGATGAAACAAAGACAGAGCGGAGGTAACGCTGCGCTCCGCCGCTGCTCAAAACTTACCCGGACAGGAGGAATCGTAGCGTTTTAAGATTTAGATTAAAAAATCAATCCGGCCGTCATCACTTTCAACAAGAACCCATCTTATATGTCCAATCCAAATAAAAGTACTAGGGGAGAAAGCCCCAAATTAAATAAAGATCCACACACTTTCCAGGAACACACTATTCTGATAGCAGCGCTGTGAAGTTGTTTAGATTACCATCTCACTTCCGGAATCTCTCTTCACAATAAAACCATTACAGGGACTTCCAAATTGACTTTTTTTATTTTAAGAAACTTGATATAAATGAACACTAATATTACACAACAATTAAACTAAATATTAAAACATTTCTAAACAGGCAATGTGACTAGATTTTTAAACAGGCATCCCATAGGTCAACCATTCTCATTAGCCGGTGGTCCTGGGTGTCGAGCGTTGGCTCTTCAGAAAGTTTAAAAACCTTCAAACTAGGCGGGCACAAGGTGTAGGGACACACCGGACATGTTAAAATGTATTATTTATTTAGGATGTATTTCAACTGGCCTATTCATGGTGACTTGACAAATACACTCAACACTACAGCAGTGGAACACTTGTCAATCAGCTGTGGAGGAATGAAGCATCATGGGAACGACTGATTCTCGACTACTATGTGGCCCAACCCTCTGATGGTAATAATAAGAGTATTCTTTAATCAGGGGTCTCAAACTCATGCCAGTTCAGGAGATATAAACTCTATCAGCATCATTTCAGCTACAAGCCTGTAACTATGTTTGCCTGTGTTGTCCCTGTCAAATAAATAATATACATACAACCCAATATCACCTGAGGTGGATCATTAAAATAATAATAATATATAAGGTTAATTCCAAAATTTGTATAACTTATTTGTTTTAGAGTGAAAAAACGTTAAAAAAAATTTTTTTTACATATTTTTATATTTTAAAATGTTTACATCTATAAGCTACGTTTAAAAAGTACAGAAAAACAGGAATAACCACTTCATGGAGATGTGTTAAAAAAATATGGTTAAAAAAAAAACTTAATTACAATTTAATAACAATAACAAGCAAATGATTTACACCCAAACACATTACTACAGATCAATGTGTTGGCTGATACGGATTCATGAATATACAAGAGAAAAGCTGTAGAATAGCTATCCAGTCTAGTGACTATTATGCATGAAAGGGTTAAATAGACTCATAAATAGTACTCCTAGGTTTACTGAATGACTTGTTTTGCTTAATTCTAGTGACCTGATTCTGACTCCCCGTGGGATTACTAACCTATTGATTTATTCCACCCCTGAGCTGCATACAACATTGACTTGGTCCGTCAGCGTGACCGACACACAGACACTTTATGAACCAGGGTCAATAAAAGGCCACCCTCAAATGTGTACTTATGTCAAGAGTCACGGACACGTTTGGAATGTTCTGGATCAGGGTCAGACAACATGCTCCAGAAAAACATGTGGCAGCTCCAAATTGCGTTGCAGGAGAAATTGGCCAGCATTCCACAGGCCACTATGGACAACAACCTCCTGAACTCAGAGAAGTACCGCTTTACAAGATGTCAGGGGTGGACACACTCGAGACTGAGGGCTGTGAACTGTGTACACATTTTTAAATCATGTTTCTGTTGCTTGAATATTGAGGCAAGATTAGAATTAAATATTTCCTGATTGATAAAAAATAATTTGAAACAGAAAATTACTTTGTGCATTTATATTTTTGTTCAGTGTGCATGCACCAGAAACTGCTATTATATCATTATACATCAATTATTTTTTAATTATTTTTTTAAACTTGCTCAAAACTGCCAAAAATTCAATCATTGTGGGGATTTTAACCCTTTAAGTGCCAGTTTATTATTAGTTTCTTTTAGTTTTTGGACACCTTTGTGGCCAAAAGTGCTTCATTAATACCAGATGTTTTAATCTGACTGCCATTGCAGTATGCATTCTCTAATATCAACATTTAATCTTGAAGAATAGTGATATTTGACATTTTTACTGTATTCCACTAGATTCAAACATTTTCCTCTTGAAATTTTGCATTGTTATGGAGCTGTATGACCACCCAGGGCCCTAAGAGTGATGTGGATGTGTGTGTGCGGCAGTGTTACCAGATGGGAAATGACAAATTATCACACCAGAAGCTTAAAATTATTGTATTTTGAGGAAAATTATCCTACATATCTGATTTGTCATTGCCCAGGACTATCTGCTTCAGTAAAACATGACCATAGACTGTGTATCGTAGAGCTTAAAATGCACTTTTTACCTTTCGATAAACAGCGCTGTTGGAAAAAAAGCTTCAAGCTGAGCTGCTGACATATTAACGCTGGTGATCCACTAGTAACCATCGCGTACTCCGCACCGCACTGCTCCCGTTCATTTCTATGGGATGTGTCCAGATGCAGGAAGACGCCTCCGCAAAGCATTGTGGGAACGCAGCCTGTACAAATTGATGGGTCCGTCGCATGAAAAAAGTTGAGCAAAGCCCAACTTGATGCAAATGAGCATGTCTAATGCGACGCAGGAATCCAACAGCAGAGCAACGACGCCTGGAGGCCCATCATGACGTAGGACAAATATGCTGCATTTTCCAGGTGTAGCACCAACTGTAGTACTTTGATGCATGAAACTTGCTTTATAAATGCAATTCATCATTATTATTATTATTATTATTATTATTATCATTATTAATAAGATGAACGTCGAAACAATAATATTAGCAGTGTCGTTCCCCTTGCTTGTATGACGGTACAGTTGAGTCCTAAACTGTTGGTGTGGATGGTGGGAGTTCTGTACAGAAATAAAGTGTTGAACTGATTCGACCGGTGGAACAGAGGGCTGTTACAACCACTTCCCCTCACCGTCAGTTCATGATTAAAATTATTGCTCAAATGATACCAAGCTGTTTTGTAGACGTGACTTTCCCTCCATCATTTCGAAATCAAACATTGAAATGCTCTGCCGCTTAGCCACGCCCACCTAAAACCGGCAAGTGTCCTGGTGGAGGGCAGCGGTGTGGATGGGTGGAATTCGCGACTCTTGCTAGTGGATCACCAACGTAAGAAACATTTGTTTATGTTTTGTGTTGCCATGCTACGTCGTGTGTCGCCCGTGCTACATCATGCATCACTAGAGCAACATCGCACCCTTGATTGGCTTTGAAAGGGTCAAATTATCGAACATTATGGTAGTTTTTTGGAATTATTAATTGTACATCATACAGAGGACGAAATTGTATTATTGTACGTCTGGCAACCGTGATGTGCATTCAAAATAATTTTTAAATCAACTTGTGATTCATCAATGTGAACATTTATTGTGCAAACTCTTCAAGGAGAATTAGCCAAGTCGCTCATATGCATGTTTCAAATTCTATAGATGTTTATAATCCATTCATATATACATGTAGGTGTTTGTTGTAGAGTTCGGTCATTACTGAAACAAGTTTGCATGGGTATTTTTTTTAGATTTGATTGGGAGAATTGTGTGATTACGTTTTTCTTTTATTAAATCAGATCCTGGTCTGTCACATTTTATCAGGTTGGTCAGGAGGATGAAGCAGAACAAGAACTGAACCATGGTGGTCTTTGTCCGTTAGGATGCATCACCGAGGGTCCTCACAGTTGCACACGGTCGCATCTATGCTCTAAATGTAAGCTAAGTAAGTTAAATTATACCCATGCTCCACTGCAGAAAATATAATTGAGATAAAACCAAAAAAAAAAAAAAAGTGAAAGAAAAAGTGTCAAACACTGAACAGAGACAGACATGGATACGGCATGTTGTTTGTTCTGCTTGTGTTCATGTAGTACATTTTGTGTCATATGCTACGTCGCGCGATCGAATAACTTGCTGTTAAATGTAAAGACACCAGTTTTAATGTAAAAGTGACCTTAATTTCCACTTTTCACTGTTATTCGATGTTTTAAGTATATTAATGAAGTATGGTATAGTATGTCAGATCTAACATTTTAGATAGGAGTCAAATATAGTGTAGTGGACTAAATGGATATGGGCATTTAAAACTTTAAAATAATGGTACATAATATCAATTTAAAATAAATACTTCTCAACATTGGCAATTTACATTATTAGTCAAACGGCTTCGTATTGGAGACCAACAGCACAGTTACACAGCAAACCCAATATAATACTGAGACATAGATTTAGGCAGTGAGCCTCTAAGGTGTATAGTT
Organism: Fowleria isostigma; assembly: GCA_029814645.1. Classification (NCBI taxonomy): domain Eukaryota; kingdom Metazoa; phylum Chordata; class Actinopteri; order Kurtiformes; family Apogonidae; genus Fowleria; species Fowleria isostigma. Next base: position 24,891,223 of record JAPTGZ010000012.1, read on the forward strand.
AATTTTTGAAAGGCTCAGCCAAAAAAATAGAGATAATTACTGTACCTTACCTTTTTTTTTTTCACTTATCTGGGTCCGGAGTGCGGGAGCTGTGCTAATTTTGAATATGATAAACTTTTGTTGATGTTTTGTGTTGCCATGTTACATTGTGTGTCATACGGTATGTCGTGCACTCATTGGCTGTAAAGAGACATGTGACACAAGGCACAACATCAGGCGCTGTGCAGGCTGTTCGAATAGCATGTATGGAAGGGGTCAAATTATTGTACATTATGGGATGTTTTGAATTATTGATCGTACAGAGGGTGAAATTATCGTACAAATACTATAATTATCGCAACCCTGTGTGAGTACCCAAGTGTCTCGGCTACTTCCAGTATCTGTGGTAGTTCGTCAAGCACAAAAAGGCACATTGTTTTTGGTTTGTTTCAGCTTAGATCAGTGGTTCTCAAACTTTTTACAGTGGAGTACCCCTGAAATATACTTTTTTTTTTATCTAAGTACTCCCAATTCTTGTTTCAGCATTTTTGATTGAAAAAATAAGGCAAAATTTGTGCCTTTACCAAAGATGTCTTTAAATTTTCAAAACTTGGTAAATATACAACAT
>JAPTGZ010000012.1:24901091-24913646 GCA_029814645.1 Fowleria isostigma
TTCTATTGAAAATTAATTTTAAAAAATCAGTTAAAAAGAGTAATAAAACTAAAAGGTTTTACTAAAGCTGTTTGAGAATAAAAATACTTAAGCATTTGCAAAAGATGACTGAAAGGTTAAAAATACATTACTAATTAAAACAAAAATTAATGGACATTTCCTAAGTATAATAGCTAAAGAAGTCCTGATGGGATAGTATTATGTGAATTAAAGTATTTCTCACTCTTTGGGCGGCTTGAAGTTCGTCTTTCAGGGAGTTGATTTCCTGTTTTAGATACTGGACCTCTGACTCCTTCACCCTCAGCATCACCTACAAAAAAACAGAGGTCGACAATGTCACAAACTGAAAAAAATGAGCAGCTTCTTCCTACGTTTCTAATATTCTTGAAGGGGTCATTTTTTTAAACCCACTTTTATTAATATTTAGTTCATTTGTGTATTTGGACCCTAACAGTTCATAAAGTTTTAATCTGAACCCTCCAGGTGCTGCAGAGCTATCTGTATATTCATTATGGCAAAAATCGAGTGGATTTCTACAACCCATTTTAATTCCTTCTTAATTTGTTACATCTATAACTAGTTACATCACGACATTTGTACATATAAGGTCCAGACTTCCGATGAACATTTCTCTGAGTATGACATAATTGTTTGTCAGCAGCAGCGGTTGTAGTCCAGACTGAATATATGTCCAAACTTTGAGTCAAGGTTATTATTGTTAATGAAATGACCAAAACTGGAATTGAAAAAAACAAAAACAAAAAAAAACCCCAAAACATATATGTTAACTGAAATAAATAAAAACTAATTAAAAGAAAAAACACTAACTGAAACTGTGTTGTGTGCTTACAAAACAAACTAAAACGTATAAAAATACAGATACAGTTCTCTTTGTTTTCGTTTTTTTCAATGTCAGATTGATATGAAATTGTTTATTTCACTCAAGCAATTTTATTTGGGGGCACCTTCATGGTCTGTCACTTCTAGTCACTTGTTTTGAGTCAAACTTCCTGTCCTCACTCCACCTGGAAATATAAAGACTAAAGCAGCAGAGTCCTGGGGTTTATATGAATACGATGGCAAAGAAGATATGAAAAAACTAAAACTAAGCCTTTAGAAAAAACTAAAACTAACAACAACTAGCAAACCTGCTCTAAAAATAATTAAAACTAACTGAATTAGAGAAAAATAAGTCAAAACTAAATAAAACTAAACTATAATGACAAATCCAAAACTACTATTATAACCTTACTTTGAGCCAATTACATAAAATGTTCATTTAGTTTGTATTAATGAACACAAGTCAGATCAGCACGGTCAACAACCTGGAGGGGGTGGGGTGTGAAGTGGCTCATTTGCATTTAAAGGGCCGGTGCTCAAAACAACTTTTCTCGTGTTATTACTTAAAAACAGGGTTAAAGATGGATGGACATGTGGAATTGAATTAATGAAGAATTCAGACCCAAACATAGCATTTACAGTATATATAGACCACAAGGAAATGTTTTAAAATGCATAATTCTATTAAAAAAAACAAAATATCCCTCCTTTAAGATGAGCCTGAGGAGAATCAGCTGCTTTGACTCTCATTATACCAGCAAGTCTGTACTAGTGTTCACCAGACAGGATTTTAATGCCTTTTCAATTCTGCTTCTTTGGAGCCAAAACTTATCAAAACATGTTTTACAAATGCCCTACGACCATTGAAAACAACATCCATTAGCTTGTCATTAGTGCTGATTAGTCAGAGTGCATTAAATCATCAGTGCATCAAATACCAGGAGAGGTGACACTGACGATGTGTAGTTGGAAAATAAAAACTGACGATGCAGATTCAGGGGTTTGTGTGCATCAAGGCTTCCACAATGTAAAGTTAAGCTGTGATTTTGTTATTGGTAATGCTACATAAATTCAAAACAACTGGTGTATATCCACAGTTGTTACAGGCTCATTACACACAGCATCAACAGCCATGGTTGATGATCACTGTCTCCAAAAGTCATTTCTCAGTTTTACGTCCATATGCAATAAAATAATTTGATATAGGTGACCTAAAGCCTGATATGTGTAGTAATTGAAACACGATGGATTAGAAATACAGTGGCGGAAAAAATTATTAGACCATCAAACGTCATCAAGAACAATAATTATGCAATTAAGTACCAACTCCTGTGTGTATCATGAGACTAAAACAGACAAAAAAAAAAACATGGAATGTCTAAAAGCACTGTTTTTGTCAGTATAGATATTAAGAACTGATGTGATTTTGGTTATTATCAAAAAAACCATGGAAAATGGACAGATATCAGCTCTGAAATTAAACTCTTATGAGCTATTTTTGTTGTTATCATTATATTTGTCCCAACAAATGTACCTTTAGCTGTACCAGGCATTAAAATGAACAAGAAATTGAAGAAAACATAAGATGGTCTACTTGTGAACTGTTCACACTAAATGGTTCAAATTTTCACGCATGATTCTTTGATATAATAAGGCTCTGTACACAGAAAGAGAGCTTTGTATGTGACATATTTGCAGATTTATGGCATGCGAAATATAGCTTACTTCCTTAACAGCTTGAATAAAACAGTTTTCTTCACAGCATTAACGTCATATTTGGTACATATATCAATTAGACCATGCTCTTTTCACTGATATAATTTGTTCTCTAGTACTCCTTGTCAGATTTTTGCTATAAGCACTGAAAATACAGACATGACAAGCATTTTTCTATTTTTAGGGGCCTACATATAAAAAAAAGTATAATTTTTGTCACAAATATAACATGTTCTCCTGATAATACTATACCAAGTCTCATATTAAAAAGAATCAGACATCTGGTGCTGTTAAATCTGGAGATATAGAGCTACCATGGACACACACACATTCCAGGAAGTCATATTTTACATACCGCAAATCTGCAAATATGTCACATACAAAGCGCTCCCTCTGTGTACCCCAGCCTTATTATATCAACGAATCGTGTGTGAACATTTGAACCATTTAGTGTGAACAGTTCAAAAGTTATCAGCCTTCAAAAAATATGGATGTTTTACTATAACACTTTTTTTCCATGCTAATCAAAAATCTTCAAAACTAGTGGAGATATTGGCCTAAAATTTAGCCCAGCTGTTATTAGTAACAAGGACATCAAAATAAAAAATATGAACAAAATCTGAGATGGTCAGGTGGGAACTTTCTCTAAAATCTGGTGATTTGGTACAGAATTACTCATCTGATAGACACATTGTATTTGCTACATAAATTATATGACATTATTTTCCATTCGAAAATCACACCTTCATTTGTTCATTTTTAAAAACCTACAACTATTTGGAGGAAAATCAGGTAATTTCTACAGTTAATTGAGTGATTGTATAGATGTTCACAAAAGCTCAGAGTGAATACAGAGATTCCTGTATCAAACAGGAAACTGAAGAAAATAACTTATCAATTACCAAAATTAAATTGTTTTTTACAAGTGAGTCAATGTTGCAGAAAATGATGGTGTTTGCATGTTCAGAATGGAGTCCCTGAACATTCAAATGGGTCATATGTGATGACGGTAAACTCAAACTCATTTAACCTGAATTATTTACGTATATTGACAGGATCAGCAGCAATTCTTTGATTTTTTTTTTTTTTACATATTTGCACATGAAATAAACTCCATATTGCCATTTCCTTGTCTCTTACTTCTAACTCGTAGAGCTCTTTTCCCTGTATGGTGGTGTTTGTGTCTCCCACGCCATCCTCTGACGTCATTGATCGCATCTTGGTGATTTCTGCTGCGAGTCGGTTGTTGAGCTCCTAAAAATACCACAAAGTTAAACAGAGGTAATAGAAGAGAACTGTGCTCTGTGCTCTGTGTGTGTGTGTGTGTGTGTGTGTGTGTACCTGGTTGTGTGCGTTGAGCTCCTGGTTCTCTCTCTGACATTGCCTGAGGGCCTGCCTCTCGGCCTCCAGCGCCTGGGCCAGGTGGGCGTTTTCCAGGCACTTCTGGGAATACTGCTCCGACAACACCTCGATCTCCCGCTGGAACGAACACAGCTCCTCCCTGGAACACAGCAGCGCAGACACTGAAACATCTGGGTGAACCTCGGACACATTCAGACTCTGGTGCATTTATTCTCATTATGAGGTAGACCTGCTGTGAGCCAGGACAGGAGACCATAACATTTATGAAATCAGTGCCATTACTGAAACATTTTAACCCTTTAACAATGGCAACCTGTCTGGTGATGCATTTTGCACTTCACAGCATTTAAATTACTTCAACTCCTGAGATCCTGAGCTTTCCAACACTACATAACACTTTACTGCAGCCATGTGGGACTATTACAAGTTGAAAGGAACACTTTCAGAGACTTCCACACACTAAAAAACACCTGGAAATAACAAAAAAAATATGAATCTATAATATGGATACTGAATGTTCAAGATCAAAAAGCATGTTTGAGCAGATGTAAGAAAGTTGAAAGTTTATTTTGTGATCTCAAAAAGTTTTGTTATTGACATTTATAGCTGTTTCTGATAATAAATATGCTTAAAACTTTAAGTCTTCTTTGTTTCCTTTTTACTAAAACACATCCTCATCCTCACTGGTTCGTCCAACTAATATCTCTATGTATATTTCTATAGGTATGTATACTTCTCAATGTATACTTCGCGATGCATATTGTTTATGTAAAATTCTCTATGTATATAGTATTTACAGCATATTCTTTGTGTATATCTGTGTACATATATAATATATTGTATGTCATATAATGAAATGCATATAATAATTATTGTACATGGAGTGCAAAAGCTTGAAATAAGCAATAAAATGAAGAAATCCTGAAAACCAAGATGCAAAAGAATTGGCAAAAAATACATTTTCTAACACTTTTATTGCAAAGAAAATACGAAGACACCTATTTGTCCTGTTATAACAAACAGATTAAAAAACCACTTTGTTTCTGACAGCCATCACCACCCTCAACTCTCACATGTAACGATCACAGCCATCAATACAATGTACAATCTGCAACATATGTACCACTGTCACTGCTACCTCAAACATAACTACCTCAACATTCATCTCATGCAATACAATCATTCCCACATGTAATATATTTCCATCTGTGAATATTAATGACCTTGCACACTGTAATTATTCTGTATATAATCAAGCATCCAGTGCTATAAATTCTTACATTTTTTGTATATTTAATTGTCCTTTTATCTTCATATTGTACAGAAAGCTAACTGCACTGTCTTGTAGGACTTAATGTTGTACATATTTTGCACCTTATATTTTATATATAGTCACCTGTTACACTGAAAAAAGAAGCTCTCTAATCTTGTACACTTAGTAAAATGACAATAAAAGGCATTCTATTCTATTTTATTCTATTCTATTTTATTTTACTGTTATTTTACTCTGTTCTATCCTATAATACAGTCTGAAAAGGGTTAATTCATTCTTCAACTCATAAAGGGCCTCTGTTCAGTCAGTAACAGATTAGCATAAACCTGAGAGCTGAAGTTCACATCTGCACTTCCAAATGTCTCTGAGTGAAAAGTTCTAGCACGCTGAAGACCTGCAGGTGAGCGTTGCCTGAGTAACTCCAAACAAGTCGCAGCAGATCATGACTGACAGCTGCAAAACCTGACACTACAGCATCTCATCAGCGCTCAGAGCAGATTAAACTGTTCAACTGTAAGAAAAAAAAAACAAAAACGAATACTGCATCTGTCATCGTACGTTAAGATTTATTTTTTTACTCAGGTCGGTCTGTGTGAGACCAGGATTAAGTGACAAAGAACTGTTTCAAACGTTACATCTCAGGAGTGTAATGAGTGTGTTAATACAAATCTTGTGAAAGCCCGAAACGTAAAACTTACTCATGCTGTCTGCGAATCTCCTCCATGTCTGCGTTCTCTGCGTTGTTGTTCGCCTTACGAGCCTTGTCCAGCTCCTTCTCCAGCTCTGTCCGGTGGGCGTTTTTCATGGCTTCGATGGCTACAAGAACACACAGACTGCTTTTACAGGTTTCTACAAGTTAAATTTAAGAGTTTTTAAGACTACTTAGAACAGAATTTGGTGCCTGTTTGACAGCTGTTCCCCTCCACTCATGCAACTGGGTCGAGAATGAGCTTTCCTCCAATCAGACATTATCAAATTGGCACTTCTTTATGTTTACTTTTCACATGCGAGCCATCCCTTAAAGTTCCTAAAGTCAGCTCATGTGCACGTGTGCTGGGCTGAATGTTCCACAAGCATTTCTTACCGGGGGCTGCATAGTTGGCGACAATCAGTTCCTAATTTCAATATAAATTGTCAGGTTGGAATGGGTGGAACCGAGTAGAATAACGCTACTTTCTTTGCAGTTTGGACATTTTCCAGACACATTTAAACACAATACAGCCAACAAGTTTACAGCAACATAACTGAACACAGCTATTATATCAAATTTATTACCATTTAAAAACTTTTTTAGGGGTCTCAAACATGTGGCTCAGGGGCCAAAACTAGCCCGTTAAAGGGTGCAATCTGGCTAGCAGGATGAATTTAGTAAAACACAAAAGTTACACAAATTAGCAGTCAAGGATGTTAAAATAATTGAATGTCAATTTGATCTAAATAAAATAAAATACTATCATAATAAACTGTAAATAATGAAAACTGCTAATTTTTCTCTTTGTTTTAGTGTAAAAAAACAGTAAGATTACACAAAAAAATTTACATTTACAGACTAGCCTTTTATAACAATATTCTGCCTTTTTTTTTTAAATGTTTTGGGTATCTGTAGATCCACTGTGATCTGTAAGTTGTAAAAAAAAACATGTGGAAACGAAAAGCTGTGGCAAAAAATAAGGGTATAAATTGTTAAAATTGCACTTTTTAAAAATAAATTTAATTTTTGTTCATTGTTGTTCATGTTTTCGCATTTTTTAAAGGGTAGTTTCACTCTAAAACATATGTTTTGGAACTGACATTATTCTTATGTTACTATATTAATGATCCGGCTCACTTTAGGTCATATTGGGCTGTATGTGACCCCTGAACTAACATGACTTGGACACCCTTGTACTAAATACATACTTGTAGATTCAAGACATTTAAGACTTTTTAAAACCCCATGGGAACCCTGTTGTGCTTCCGAACATCATCACTATGGAGTCGAAGCCGTTTGCATCGGTGACGGTTCTTACCGGCGATGGTGGCCGCCGTCTCCTCCGCCAACAGTCTCTCCTTCTCCTCCTGCAGATTCTCCAGCTCTCTCTGGTGTTTCCTTTGCAGCTCGTCGATCACCTTCTGATGGGACTCCTCCATGGCGGCGAAGCCCCGCTCACATGTCGCCTAGGAAACGGGAGGAGGATGAGGGGCAGCTGTGAGTTTGCGTGTCAATCGGACACAGACCCAAAGGTTCTCCTGAGCACTGTATCTGAACAGGACAGAACCCAAGGCCTCTGAAATAAAAGCCAGAGCATGCTGAAGGCCTGCTCAGTTCAATTCCAGAAAGCTACAGCCTGTTAGCCATGAGCAAGTCGAGCCTGTGTGAGTATAAAACAGGGTTAAGAGGAATGACAGGATACATGATACGCTGAAGGGATGCACGGACAATGACAGAGACAGGGTGAGAAAGAACATGTAATTAATTGTAATTAACAGCATCCACAAGTAGAAAAGAATGACAGAATAAACTTCTACTGGCATATAGAACAAGCTCAGTTCATGTGTTGAATACTGAAAACAATCCTAGTTTGACTAGAATACAGCAGTGACATAAATGGCACTTTACGGAGATGATTAACCCACGTTTTATCATAAGCTATGGCCTGATGTCACTTTGGATTCTCATTATCTTTCTTTTTTTTCCTTCGGTTGCTGATAAATTGAGAAGCAGTCAGATTAGACTTTCCTGTATTTTTATGACGAACATTACCATATTTTTCGGACTATAAGTCACACTTTTTTTTTTTCATAGTTTGGCTGGTCCTGCGACTTATACTCCAGTGCGACTTATTTATGTTAAAATATATAACTTGACATGTTCTTAAAGGCTCTGTTAGGGGAATTGGGAATCAATGGTGTTTATCCGGGACAAAGACTACGCGACACATAAGCACTAGCGACAACTGCCATAACTCTAGCCAGGACATGCATTTGTATTGGAGATAATGAATCAACAGCAGATCTTCTTTACAACTCTGTGTTTTTTTCAAAACAACAACTTACAGGATGCAAAGCAATGAGGTCATGTATGTGAGTGAGTGAATGTTGAGAACACCAAAGTACACAGTGGTGTTGTTGGGTTTATTGCTAATGTTAGCTGACGGAGCTAGGCGGGAGAATGCTCATCTTAGCTGATGGGACTCCAGCTGTTGTGTGTGGGTCAGTGGGTGACAATTGGACCAGCGGGTCCCCATTGTTGGAGGATATATTTCCTACGGGACAGGCGAGCAACATCTGGACGGTATTGCAGCAGAGGTGGCGGCTTGGACAAAAAATGGCAAAGCTAGGGGGAGCTCTAGTGGCTGTGTACCAAAAAAACAAACGGGACCGGGACCAGGAAGAGATAAGGTAACCTGGCTCCCACATACATACAATTACCCAGTACACCGCAGGCTTAAAAAACAGTCAAACATTATAAAAATTTTCCCGTGAGCAGCGGTATAAAGTCAGACCATGACTGAAAAGATGCTAAAAATAAAACAGATTACCAATGTCAAAGAGCTAGCCATGCAGCTAATGCATTAGCGTTTACTAAATGTGTGACTGATACCAACAGACACTGCAGTCAAATCCCTTGTTCCAGTTCATATGAATAAAGAACAGAATTATTCTGTACCTGTGTAGATGACGAGGGACAACTCCACATTTGTTTTCATTTTTAAGTCCTTTATTCTCTCCATCGCTTAAATCAATGCCGACGCTTATCGGTGTTTTAGTCTGTGCTCTCTCATTCTCCCGTTTATTTTTCTTCTGTCCTTTTTTCCCCCCAAAAAATGCGACTTATACTCTGGTGCGACTTATATATGTTTTTTTTCCTTCTTCATGATCCATTTTTTTGACTGGTGCGAGAGCAACTTATAGTACAAAAAATACAGTACGTTATGATATCTGTTTAACACCATTTAAGCTTCCTCTCGAATAAAACATTAAAGAAAATCTGAAATTTAGGAGAAAATTTAACTGTCATAGTCCTGATAATATAATAATTATAGCTGTGATTTTCAGCCTTGGGGTCACGACCCCAACACCAGGTTGTTGATCATGCTGCTCTGTCCCATTCAGCCACTTGTGTTCAATAATACAACTGAACATTTCAGATAATCGGCTCGAAGTTTGGACATATTTTCAGTATGGACTACAACTGCTGCTGCTGACAAACAATTATGGTGTACTCAGAGAAATGTTCATCGGAAGTCTTGACCTTATATATGCACATGTTGTAATGTAACTAGTTGTAGACATAACAAATGAAGAAAAACTTACAATGGGTTGTAGACATCAACTTAATTTTGGCCAAAATTAATATAGAGATAGCTCTGCAGCAACTGGAGGTTCAAATTCAAACTTCATGAACTATTAGGGTTCAAACACACAAATAAAAGAACCAAAGACTAATAAAAGTGGGTTTAGCAAAATATGACCCCTGTAAGCTGAAGCTGTCCTGCAAGTACTATCAAACAGAGTGGAGATAATCAAAAGCACCTTTCAAAGGAAGTCTAATCTTTTTAGCATGATGTGGGGAAAAAGATAATTGAATAAACCTCATCCATACACACTTCTGTCCATGTGCGTTTTCAATATGGCACAACTTTCCACCAGACAGGTTTTCAATGCTCTAAACACTAGTCCTGCTTCCGCCACCTATTCACCCCCACTAATCTGAGTACTCAGTGAGTGCCGGTGTCCTCGCTGTTTCTCTGCTTTGGTCTGGCTGTAGCCAAACAGAGGAAACAGATCTCAGCCTGTTTTCACAGGGATAAAACCCCCTGAGAGCCCAGAGTAAAGCTGTGAGAGGCTCAGCTCGTCTCCCCCGCAGAGCAAATGTAAACTTCCTGCTCTGACATCACAGCTAGTGCCAGCTTTATTTAGAGGAGCGTCTGCCGAGCATCTTGTGTGTAAATATATTCTAGGTCACAGCAGGGATATGGATGAGCATCAGGTACTGCCTAAACTTATCTGCAGGGAACATATCTCAAAAGTTACAAAACCACCACTCTGCGTCAACACACCGGCTGTCCACGTGAACAGACTGCATCAACTTAGATCAGGTTTGGTAAATAAATGTTAATCCTCTAAATTAGTCGTGGAAAAGTTATTAGACCATCAAAAGTCATCAACACAATGGTTATGCAATCAATTACTAACTCCTGTGTGTATCATGTGACTAAAACTGACAGAAAAAATAAAAGGAATGTCTAAAAGCACTGTTTTTGTCAGTACAATGCCATCGATATTGATGTAAAAACTTATGTGATTTTGTTTATTATCAAGAAAAACCATAAAAAATGAATAGAAATCAACTCTTAAATTAAAATTTTATGATCTATTTTTGTTGTTATCATTATATTTGTCCAAACAAATGTACCTTAGGTTGTACCAGGCATTAAAATGAACAAGAAACTGAAGAAAGCAGAGGGTGGTCTAATCATTTTTTCCACAACTGTATATCACTAAAACTGTCTATATTCATCCACGGGAATTGTTTACTGTAATTATTATAATGTATGTGTTTAGAATTTACACTAATTATATCTTTACAGCCTTTACATACTGGAAACTTTTCTTTTAGTCTTCTAGTATTTTTCTTTTTTCCAACAGTTTAAGCCATGAGTACTTTATCATGAGCCGATATTTCAGAGTGGAAAAAGTCACAGTTCATTTTTCTGAGCTTTTGAAGCGCAATTTTCCTTGTGTACATCATGTGATGACAATACTGACAGTAGGGTTGTGAAGATGTGATGATGTTTCAATTAATTGCGATCTTAAACATCACGATTAGGTAATCATCAAGTCTGTTGAAAACCATCTGTAGACTAAAGAGTGAAAGCAAAGACAAGCCAATATCCACTTTCCTGCAAGTAACGTAACCGAAGCACTGCATTCAACATTCCACCAGTAAAAATGACAGAGAAGGAACAAACTACACCTACGTCTATGAATTTAGTAGCATCCAGTGTTGAGGCTCTAGACTAAAACCAAGTAAATACCCATCATCCTCTGTACCACAGTCCTACTGAACATAGTCTGATGGTGGTTTAAGCCTTTTGGAGGTGAATGAATAAAATTAAATATTATAGATGTACTTTTCATACAGAAAAATCACAACAATGTTTGGATTTCTTATTCCATTTTATATTTGAGTGTATGATCCACACTTTTATTCATTAACCGTTAAATATAAAACCTGAACTGAAGCTGTTCGGTGTAAACATTATAGCACATTTTTAACTAAAAAAACTGAAGCCTCCATTCACTTTTATGTGTTTACAGGACATTTTGACTGATCCAATCTGCCACGCCCACCTATATACAAGAAGCTAAGGTCACAATTTAATACAGACAAACATCAAAAGTGACTAGAGTCAATGTTTGGTTTGTCCACTCTGGGCTACTGTAGAAACACAATGGCGACTCCAAGGTGAAGGATCCGTTTTCTCTGTAGATTTAAATGGCTGATAATGTTATTTCAGGCAATTACATACAAGTGAAAATGTAATTATGAATAATTTATTACATTAGATCAACATAAATTGTACACACTGCACATTCAATTTATTAATAATTATATCTAACTATATATCTATCAATATATATATATTTTTTATCTTCTGCTACACTAGTACACCCTATAAAGGATGTGCTCTCATGTCCAGGTTACAAGTTCTCATGACTTAATTTAAGGCTGTAAGTGATTTTACATGATCCAGCTTGCACTTCAAGTCACCTATACTCCAGTATTTGAACCAATTCTCAATGTATTTTTAATTTCCTAGCTATTTAAAAATATTATGATGACCTGTCATTCATTCAGGATCATATATCAAATTTTATATTCTTTGCAGACGCCCTATGATACACAAGGAATAATCTTAAATAAATGCATTTATTCATGTTTCAATTAACTTTGCTAAATAATGTAACTGTCAATGACTTTTGTAAATTGTAAAGTTTTCTGAAATTGTTAACTATGGATATATATCATAAAACCCTTGGATTTGAGAGATATGCCAAAGATTTAGTATTGGATTTTGGTATTGGATTTTTGTTACCAATAAAAACACAGAATTACCAATAACTTAATTCTTGATTAATTCAGTTAATTTTAATCGCAAAAACATTACCAAAACATTGCTGCCACAGACTTTTTCCTTGACTAAAACCTGAAGATTATAATATTGGGAACTGTCCAGAAGCAGGTCAGTGGAGTATTTATTTTATTTCCTTTTATCTCCATTGTGCTTTAGAGACCTCTGCAAATATTCATTCATTCATTCATTTTCTTAACCCGCTTAATCCTCATTAGGGTCACGGGGGTCGCATGGAGCCTATCC
>JAPTGZ010000012.1:24913746-24926092 GCA_029814645.1 Fowleria isostigma
CCCCGTGCATGGTGCGGGGATCGAACTAGGGACCTTCTTGCTGTGAGGCGTGAGCGCTAACCACTACACCACCGTGCTGCCCTCTGCAAATAAAGCCAATAATATCTGAAAATACTACGAGGGCCAAGTGACTTTTTTTTTTTGTTCCAGCTGCGTTCTAACACTTAACTGTGATAAGCACTGTTCCAACTGTGCTTGAAATGGCTACTTTCATTATTAGATAAAATGTCCATGACTCTGTGTTCACTCATTATCTTCCGACTGGATCGTGTGACCTTCATCAACAAATAGAGCTGTTGACTCAGTTGTCATTCACTTGCCAAAGGAATGCCTTATTTTCATCATAACTATCTCTACTTTGGTCACATCATGTCAAATGAACCAACATTTGACTGTGACATACAAATGAGAGAAAGATTAAAATTACTGAGATTTTAATTTGTCTAACAATAGCAGTATTATGTCAAGTGTTAATTAAAGAAAAAGGTTAGTACAAAAAGCTGAATGGAAAACAGATTAGAACCTAAATACAGTTGAACGTATCTAAATGCTAACCACCTAGTCTGTTTCTAAATATTGACGCTTAAATATGTTAAAAGGCTCAACTGTTGGCCATCAACATTTCAAAATGCACCACAGCTGAGTCAAAGGGTTACATTAATAAGCAAATTACACTAACACCAGAGGAACTCATTTCACAGAATATTGGTAGTGAAGCCTCCCAAAAGCTTCTTGTATATTATTTCATCGAATCAAGTCAAATATCTCAGGTATTTCAATTTCAATGAATGGTGGAGCTAAAACAAAATGGGTTCCTCAGTGTGGAACTACTACACTGCTCATGTTAATATCAACCTAGGATGGTTAGTTTTCATGCAACACAGAAGAAAACTGGTTTACGGAACCAAGAGCGAGAGTAGGGTGAGCAAGGTTAGGAAGGCAGGGGGACGGGGAGAGAAGGGGATCTGGGAATGCCACAAAGGAACACAAGGCATCACAGATGAGGACGGCAAGGACAAGTAGCGCTTCCACCTTCAGGTTTTCCAGGTCTTTCTCGTATTTCAGCCGGAGAGTCGTTATGTCACCCTGCTCTTCGCGCCGCCTCATCTCTTCGGTCATGACTGAGACTTGGTTCACCAGCTCTTGGATGCTCTCCTTCAGGGTCGGTGTTTGGGCCGAAGTGAGATGCAACGGTGCGTCCTCAGTCCTGTTGGGATTTGCTGGACTCATCATACTTCTGAGCTCTTCCATTTCCCGGTCGAACTTCTCCATCAGGTTAGTCCTTTCCATCTCATGCTTTGTCTTCAGGTCCTCCATGCAGTTTGTTAATGAGTCAATTTCCTTTATGTTTTCTTCTGAGCAGAGACGTAATGTCTCGCTGCCCGTTGCGATTTCCTGCCTCAACTTTTCTTTTTCCTGTTCATAGACATCTTTGACTTCCTGAAGCTCCTTTTTGTGCCTTGCTATTATGTCATGAAGTTCAATGGTTTTATCCACAGAGTCTATGGGCTGGCCTTCAATCTGAATTGAAGTTTGCAGCTCCGATTTCAGAGATAGTTCAGACAACTGCTTCTGAAGATCTTCTAATTTGGACTCGAGATCTTTGGCAACCTCTCTCAGTTTGGGACAGTTTGCACATTCCGAGCTACTGATCTGAGCTTCTGCTTGTTTTATCTTTTTCTCATGCTCAACCGTAAGTCTGATTGTTACGTAAGACAAATATGTTTCTTTAAGGGCATCGAGCAGATGTTCAGAGGGCTGGTTCAGCTGTCTCCCGAACGTGGAGCTTGCTAGAGCCAATGACAAAAGCTTCTCATCTTTGTCCAACTTCAACCTGGAAACAATCTGTTTCCACAAATCTGACTTTGCTTCCAAGGTCTCTCTTAATTCTTTGAGAATGAACACATTTGCTTCATTGTCAAGCCAGCTGTACATGGATGAAAAATCGAGCTTTGATGATACCTCAGTCTCAACTTCACTTTCTGCTTGTTGACAGATTCTTCTAATCAAGACAATCAATTGTCTCTGTGCCATCATCTGTTCTGCCAAACCTCTTACACAGCTATGTCTTTTTTCCTCTGGCGTTACTCTCATGGTACCTAGCAGCTGGCTCCAGAACTCACCCTCTAATATCAACATCTTGTCTTTTTGGCTCACAAAGACTGGATCTTCTTTTGACAAACTAAGGTAATCTGTATCAAGTAAAGTGCTTTTCAAGTCCCCTAGCATCTTCTCTATATTATTATCTACCTTCCCTAATGTCTCTAAAACTTGATTAATTGCTTCAGATTTCTTTTCAAACTCTTCTACAACTTGCTCTGTAAGTCCTTTATCAGCAACCTGCTCATCTCCTGCCTGAAAACTCTCGCTAACATGCTCTGACTTTTCAACTCTACCTGTTTGTTTTTCTAACTTCTCTCGTAGCATTCTTATTTCATTTTCTGCTTCTGTTAGTCTCTCTCTGCTGACTTTCTCAGATTCCTGGCTCAGTCTGATTAGTTCACTGTTCTGGGCCTCAAGTTCATCACAGCGCTTTTCTGTTGCCTCAAGTTTTGCTTCTGTCTCAAATAACTTCCCATGAGATGCTTCCAGTAGCTCATGGAGTTGCTCTTTTTCAGGATGTAACTCCTCATCTTCGAAGTCTGCAGGGAAGCCCAGACCTTTCAGTGTGGCCTCTTTCAACTGTAGCTTTTTCTCAGTGTCTTTCAGGGAATTGCCAAGCTCCTCTAATGTCACCAGAGCTTCATGGAGCCTCAGGGATTTCTCATTCAGCTCCCTCTCATAGTATTCCCTGTCTATGGCATTGGCCTGGTTTTCAGCCAGTTCTGCCTTTAACATTTTTAGCTCTTCCATGACAAGATGATGCTGTTTCCCGCCCTGCTGGCTGATCAGCTCGGCTTTCAGTCTGTCTATTTCTCTGTCAGCCTCAGTCAGCTGGTTCATTATCTCTTGACATCGTTGTTTCAACGCCCCATTTTCACTGGTTAAAAGTTCAACCTTCTGAGAGAGCATTCCAATTGTCATCTCATTTGTCTCTGAATGGTTCTCAATCTTAGAGAAGGGACTGTAAGGCGTTTTAAGACTTTCAAGATTTTGCCTCTGTACCTTCCCAACCATGTCCTCCATGGTTAGAAGACGAGCTTCGTATGCCCGAATGCTTTCTCCCGCTCTCGCTAAACTCTTGTTTATAGTTTCATTGGCTATTTCTTGTTGGCATTTCCAGCTTTCCAAAAGCTTCTGGAGTTGATGTCTCTCTGCTGATTCTTGATTACAACTATGAGATCTTAGCAAATTTTCCAGTTCCTTTGTAGTCAAAGTTTTGCCAGTTATCAAGTCTTCTAGTTCCTGAATTGCATCTGTGCTGTCCTGGAGCAAGAAGCTAACTGTTTTTAGGACAGGTTCAGGGGGAGGGCCTTCAAGAATAGATGCTTTCTGGGTGTCAGAAAAGTAGGGTTCCTTGATGGACAGGTGAGAAAGCGAGAGGCCAAGCTGTGCCTGCATATTGCGCTTTTTCAGCTCTTGCAGCTTCAGGAGCTCTTTGGTCTCCTGGTACTTCTTTGTTAAACTCTGTGCTTGAGAACTAACCAGTTCTGGCCTCTTCGTCTGGGGCGTCACATCTGCCTCCAGACCCAAAGGGTGCTCCAGCTTGGAAAAGGGGACCAGACAGTTGGTTAACACACAGCAGGGGAGACACAAGCTTGCTAATAATTCTGAGCATCATCTACCAATTACACTTCTACTTTCTATTAAAAAGTGACATTACAGTTAGCATTCCCACATTATCATCTCAAATTATAATATGTAAATGAACAATGATTCACAATACTTCAAAATTCCTGGTGGTTAAATGATGTGAAGTAAAAGCAAAGGAAAGTGTTAAATGGCCAGTTGTTAGTAAATCAAAACAGAGCATGCACATTAACTGGTTAACAGTTACTTCATGTCATAAGTAATGCAATATTAGTTTCAGCTGGATGGTTTACTTAAGAATGGAAGGAAACCAGATGCTACAAACACATTTGTGCAGTTCTCTGCTCCAAGTTCATGTCTTGCACCAAAGCAACTCCTTTCTAAGTGGAGACAGTGAATCCAACTACATTGTGCAAAATTATTTTCATTTCTTTTATTTCAGGTCACTGAAATGATATTTCTAAAACAAAATAAATAAATAAATAATAAAAACAAAACAAAACAAAAAAACAACACAAAACTGCAAACATTATGTGATGAGGAATCACAGCAGTGTCTACCCTAAAATCATTCATATACATACTGAATCATCTCTCACTCTGGCAAACCCATCCATACACTGATATACTAGAACAGATTTTCATCAAAGTCATACATTTATGCCGAGACAAAGCTGATAATATCTGTTAAAAGAGCAAACAAATGGATGGTCTGTATAGAAGTTAATAGAAGATGAATCTGATGTCCATGCACATAATGAGAAAACGAGCTGAGAAGTTATTATTTATATGTTGAGACAAACATTTAATCAATTAAAGCTTTTGCACCAGCAACTGGGGAGGATATATCACTCAAAAATTAAAAGTAAAATTTAAAAAAAAATTAACAAATACATCTACATATAGGTAGATATATAAAAGTGTGGTACGGATAATTCCCGTCAATTTATATGTTAATGAAAAACTATTTTCTTTAAATAAATCAATTAGCACATTTTGAAGAAATGGAGTTTGTCTGCCTGCTGATTTAATTAACTTAATACCTGGCAATAAAATATATTATTGTAATAACACAGTCACACAATGTGCAACACTGTTGACTTTATTCAACATGTTACCATGTGACATACCATACCACATGAAATACAAATGTTAGAGATTTTTTCTTGCGATCATACATGAATTGAGGAAAGATGTTTTTTACTATATGAAATACACTTTTCAGTACATGTTTAATCCAAATTAGTATTTGGGTTGGTTAACATTAATTTTATAGTTTCCATTTTTAATTTAGAGTGAAATAATCCTCTTATAGTCACATGAGTAACTACAAAAATTGGAGTTGACTGGTTCATAATTAATACAATTCTCTAGCATGCTAAATAACTGCTAGCATGAGTTCAGACCTATGAAACAGAAAGGAGGGATTAACTAGTAGAAGCCAATGTAGTAATAAGGTCTTTACGTTTTTCACATGCACCGAACTCATGCAGAGGCACATATCTGTAGCCATTTTGTTGCTTTTAAGTCAGTTTGATGTTTTCTTATATTATAATACAACATGCAGAAGATGTTATAAAATGGAGAAGAAGGTACGGCTCAGAAATGGGCATGGAATTTACAACGGGACCTACTCTGACGGCAGAGAACCCTGTTGGATGCCAAGTAAACTAAGAACTTACCGGAGAGATGTAACCTGTCCGGATGTCCTGCTCTCTCTCCAGGGCCGTTCGCAGCTGGAGCTCCAGCTCCTGTTTATGCTTGTTGGAGTCCAAGAGCTGCTGGTGACAGCTCTCCAATTGTGCCTTTAGGTCCTCTATCTGAGTGGTGTAAAAAGATAAACATTTGTTGAATTAAATATACTTGGTTTAACTTTTGCTTCTGCATTAAGGTTATTGCATAATCCTCAAAAACAGAGAAATGTGTTTGTTTTCTTGAGGTGGCAAGAACAAGACCAAGGTTCATTTTGGTCAGAACATTTCATACTTCACAAAAAACTCAAGTATAGAACTCCTGGGAAGGACTTGGCGTTTCTGCTTGTCTCAGTCAGACCAGAGCCTTTCTGTGTTGAGTTTAACATGCTGTGAGAGTTTCCTTCAGGTACTTTGGTTCCCTTGCCATTAAAAACTGGTTTATATCTCTGTGTTTGAAGTGCAACAGTACTACAGGAACTTATACACACTGTCTCTGATCGTGTCAAAAAATTCAGTCCTATTGGGTAGATATTTTACAGTATGAAGAAAAGATTCTCTGAGTGTCTTTGAAACTGGACTTTTTATCTCTACTCTTGGAACATCATTGTCGACACTAGCTTGAAAAGGCTTTGATATCCTCGCATATGTTGCAAGAAAAAATATATTCATGTTTTGGATAAATTATAAACCTCTCACTAAAAAGACTTGGAATAAAATCTTTATGGAATGCTTTTCAATGGGATATTTGACTTGTTTACACCATTCCTCAAAGGGGCAGTTTATGAAAATTTGGACTCCATATTTTCATTTTACTCATCAGTCACTTCTATGCTTTCAAACATCATTGATTGAAAGCTGTGCTGTACTGAGCCTTTTGTTGTTTTAACAATGTAATAAAATTCAATAAACAGAATTGGAAAAAAACAAAACAAAACAAAAAACCTAGCTTATATAGCTTAATTCTCCTGTTGGTGCCTCTGACCACATTGCTGATGAAGATTTGGAGTTTGTCCTGGAGCGCCGTCAGTGGCAGCTCACTGCTCCTTCAGAAGAGGTTCAGAAACGGTCAATCCAAACAGTCCCATAAATATAATTCTAGGAATCCTAAATGACAATTCAGTTAACCTGGTAAATACAATTATCCTTTTGGGAAAAATCTTTATTTTCAAAAGTCAGAGTTGGGGAGATCTTTGTTTGGCATACTACGTTTTGAAATCTTGTTGCTCTGTTGCTTTGTAACATGTGCAATGACAAAAAAGCTTCATTCATTCATTCATTTTAGAATAAAAATATCAGCACTTTATTACAGGAAAAAAAATGATAGCCACAAACAAAAAGAAGTTAGAAGTGCACTGTCAAAAGTGGGAGGTATTTGGTTGGGACTGAAGTCAGCTGAGACCAATTCTTGGAGGGAGGATGAGGAAGATTGAACCTGTTGGGATACGTTTTGTTTTTTTTTTTGGTTTGTTTTGTTTTAATGCAAAATTATTTCAGGGTTTTTTATGATTTCAAGGTACCTTTGTTTCTATATATTGTCTAATTAATGTGTGTTTTGTTTATTGTCCCGTCTTCTTCCTCTGTCTTTTGTCTGTTTTTTAAATTTTTGTTTTGGTTCATTTGTCTGTTGACTTCGGACATGTGTATATATATATACATATATACGTATATGTGTGTGTATGTATGTATGTATATATGTGTGTATGGGAATAACATTAAAAGAAAAAATTTAAAAAAAACATCATTCATTTCTCGCAGCCCTGTGAGGGACAACAAAGGTTTCTGTTCTTGCATGTAATAACCTTTGGTCTTCAGCAGTCATCTGTGTAACACTCAGTACAAGAAATGTACGTACCCCTTGCTTGTAATTCTCCAGTAGCTGCTCCAACTCCGCGGGCTCTCTGGCTGGCTGAGTGGAGGGCAGAGGCACCCTCCTCTCATCTCGTATCGGTGTCTTCTCTACTTGTCGCCAGTGTTGTTCAATCACCTCCTCCACTCTCTGCTGCCTCTCCAGAGAGATGGGACTCCCTGATTCGGGCCCCGAATGTCCGGCTTCCTCTGCACTCCCTCCATCTTTAACAGGAGTGTTCTCTCCCGTCGAGCCAGTCACAGACTCGTACCTCTTCCGCCTCTCCTCCCTCCTCCGATTGCGTTCCAGATCTCCCATGTCCACCTGTAGGCTCTCGGCCTCCTGCGCCCGTTGCTGAGCCAGAGCCTGGGCGATGGGCCTAAACTCTGCCCAGTCAAAAGTCTTTGAGCGGCCCTCTCGCCTTCGCTCACGCGCCCGGCTCTTTACGACGGTCTGAGTGGATTCTCTGTCCGCAGATGAGGCCTCAGAGGAGGGAGAGTCCTGTGTAACATCTGGCCTCACTAGACCCTCCAGGGCAGAGAAGGCGCCGTGATCCTCAGTTGAGCTGAAAAGCAGAAAGAAACTTTCAGATTCGGTTCAATGTGTTAACTGTCCATGTTCTGAATAAAATTCAATATGATGTTTTCAGGTACAGAGTACAGATAAGTAAAATATTAGCATAGTAATAAATGCATGTCTTTATATAATGTGCTTTCCAGAGACATTAAAGTATTGCTTTTTTTCTCTTTCTTCCATTTCATATACAGTGACAGAAAAAAGAGCCATCTATTAGATGTATAATGTTATTAACAGAGCAATATTTGGACTATCAAGGCTCATCAGAGCGACCACATAAAGCAAATAAAAGACCAGGAGAAAATTCTCTATTTCCAGAGAGAATCTACTGTTTTTTTATATGACATTACTGCACTGGCTTCATTTTCAAGCCACGGTTCTGCTCTTTTCCTGTTAGTCATGTCTTTGTTGTTAGAGAGAGGAGAAAAAGGCATGTTCTTAGTGCAAATATACACAGGAAATACAGGTAAGAAAGTATCTCAGGCATAATGTGTGCACAACAGTGTGATAACAGCGCTCAGGTTCTAAACCACCAGGGCATACACTGCATCAGCAGAGTGTCTGAAAAACACTTTCACTGCAGGCAGTAGTTGACAAACACCACTCCAGTTTACTTCTGTTAAGTCATTCAAAGGAGCTGATGTCAGACGGATATAATAGATCATCTTTAAATTTAATAATGGCTGTGTGAGCGACCGACAAAAAGTCAAAGTCAGCTTTATTGTCAGTTTTTTGCCATATGTGCATTACATACAGAAAACTGAAATTACAAGACTCAAAGGCCCCACAATGCAAAATAAGCATAGAAGAAATATATAATATCAAAAAAATATCAAAAATAGAACAGAATATAACTATAACCTATAGACACTAAACATTAAACTCTAAACAATATAACTATACATAGACAACACCAATAAACAGCAGGGGGTTGGGGAAATAAATACACAATAAAGGTGCATCTGAAGTAAAACAGATGAGGTATTGATCGCAGAAGTTACTGGTTTAAAGCAAAATATAAATGTACGATAAAGTGGCTGAAGCAGTCCAACTCAACTGATAAATTCAGCAGCTAGTTAACACAGAGCAGTTATTCATTACAGCTGATCAATGTGTTGAGGAAACTGTAACAACCTTGCAACATCAGGAGCAGTTGAAGGTCTGACGTTCTTCATGACCGCCTGGATCCAGTTCCTGCGTATGCCAGCTGTCATGGCTGACAGAGTGTGCAATCCCTCCTGAGTCTAAACAGGGAAAAGCACCATAAAACATATGCTGAGAAGCCAGAGGTATTTGAAGAAACACCTTTTAAATGAACATTTTGTCTCTTATGAGAAGGTGGACATTCACTAATTCAGTCTTACATGGATCTGGAAGCCATAGTTGCGTTGAGCCTGGTATTCGGTGACGTTGTAACAGGTAGAAAGGTCAATCTCCCCATCCAAGTCAGAGGCCTGAAGAGATACGACAATGATTATAAAACAACTTTCCAAAATAAAAACACACACAAAGACTGGCACATTTCACAAATAATCTCACCTCTTCTGCAATTGAGTCCTTGTAGTATCGCAAGCTGTGATCTGTCAGCACAAACCAGTATTTCTTCCACTAAAAAAGGAAAAGCAGAGAGTTAACTCACACAAAGAAGTGGAGAAGTGGTCCAGTCGAGCACTAGCACCTACTCTACGATGCTGCCGTGTGTGTTTTTCGGCATATCATGTACTCATGTATTTTAAAGCCTCCAGGTTCATGGTTGTCTTTTAAGTCTTCTCCATTGAAGACACAACATCAAAGTGGCCACAGCTCTGTAAAGGCCACAGAGCTCTACAGACGTTCAGGACTGCTTCACGTGGACACTCCAGATGCTGTTTGAACTGGCTTTTTGATGACTTCATTACTACTTTTCAGACTGACACTGGCTACCTTTGGCTGGTTAAATGAGTTTTAGCAGTGGAGAAATAATACTTGTGCCAATGGATCTGCTTAGTGTTAGCTTAGCATAGTTTCTCACATTGGTCTTTTGTTTTATGACATCATTTATGACATCTTCTGTTCTTGGACTGTTAGCTTGTTTTAGTCATTTCCCCATGTAAATGATTATTGTTTGAGTTGTGTTCTCTTTTCTGAACTGGTTTTGTTGAGCTTTTAGCTGACCGTCTTCTGGTTGTGTGGATGTATTATGTGTATATCATATTATGTGTATCTCATGTAGCATTACCATGGCAACACAGACAGAACAAAACCAGGAATGTTTTAAAATTTACAGAAATGACTGAGTTTTATTTTTTCTGACTATACTATACAGACCACTAAACTATGAGGAATTTACTGACATTAATGGCCAGTGTTTATCTGACGTTTTATAACAGTCTGTTTGATGATGCGACCGTTCAGCTGTGGCCTCTGTCTGCATTCACTTATCAATGTATGCAACAACTTTTACAGTAGTATTCTACCAAGTTTTGTGCGAATTCTCTACCACACCATGTGTAGTGCTCAACTATGTGCATCTGTGTCTGGTAGAACTTTTCAAGCTTTTTATTACTAAAATGTAAATACTGAAAAAATAAATAAATAAAAAAAAATTCAGAGGATTAACATTTTTCCACTGCAGATGCATTCACAAAGTTGTTATCTTATCTACTATTTATGGTCCCTTGTATGGTATTATTTATGTTTTTATCTTGTTTATAACAGGTTTTATTGGCATGTTTAGTGATATCTAATGACTTTATTTATCTTAGTCTGTTTTTTAATCTTTTTACTTTAGTCTGTTTAACCATGTTCAGTACGCTGTTGGAGTATCTCTCCATGTCTTTTGTCTGTACTGTTCTTAAATTGTCTTAAATATGTGTTCTCTGTTTTTAATGTTTTTATGTTTAACGTTGTATGTTTGAGTTGTCCTCTCCAGACTGCAAAACAAATCTACCTATGGGTATCAATAAAGTCACCTTGAACCTTGTACTACAACACAAGTCTGTGACAATAATCAGTCAATGCACATTTTCTCAAAATGTCTAATAACTTCAAAATGTTTATCAGTTTATCGCTAAACTATGTCAACCTTTTTGTTATTGTCATTGTTTATTCATTTGTTAATAACTTCATTAAAAAACTACATTGTGATGCCGCTGTGTTTTATACATCACAATCAGGTTTTCAGTACGTATCGAACTCTTACTTGGTTTATGGTTACTTGTCAATCTCTTTGATTACTAATGATCAACATGAACAGTCCCTTATAATCAGCCCATTTATATGGAATATGTTCAACTACCTGTCCTTGTTCATCCAGCTTCACCATCCATCCTTTCTTGAAGTTCAGTAAATCAGGCTGAAAAAAACACAAAAACAAATACCTGTGTCATAATTTATCAGATACTTCTACAAAGCACTACATGCAGTATGACTCCAGGGGTGATTAAAACAAATGCTGGACATGTTTTATTTTCCACAGAGTATCACCACTTACCTAATAAGACAGCAGACATTATAGGTTCTCCAAATAAAGTGAAATAAAATGTTTCCTGAAATATCTTTTCTTAACAATCGTAGTTTATCAAAATATCAAACACATGCTCGGTCAGTCAGCGGAAGGGAGAAGTTGACCCGACCAACGAATTAGAGACAAAATGTTTTAAGAAACATTACTGGTGGCCAGGGGCAACTTCTGCCAGTTTTGTCGTCTGTGCTTTACTAGTGCTCGGTACTGATTCCACACAGTGGGGGGAAAAAAAACACACTCACACACACGTGAATGGTGACCTCAGGAAGCAGTGGAAGGTTGTGATATACTTTCACACACAAACACCTGTCTCACTGGTCCAACATACACACATGTAAAAGCAATGATAAACAGACCGGGTGCACTGAACACACACAGGGAGCAGGAGGAGAGGTTTAACCTGGACAGCAGAGGGGGAGGAGGGGGCTGCACTGCCCCCTGCAGCACCGAGGTTGGGTCTACAACATCCACACCACAGCCAAGAAACATTAAGAGAAAGGCAGTTTACTCCACAGAGGAAATCACTCATCACGTTTGCATCCACACTTTGTCAAAGGAAATAACCCATCATGCTACCAATACAGGCCTTTGTTAATGTCGTTTGGATAACGCAGTGAAGTAGAGAAGAATTACGGGAGTTGTTTTCACCACTGACATTATATTCAAGCAGATATTATGCTAACAGATAAGGGGATATAATCCCAGATGAGCCTCCATTTTATCAAATGCATCATGTCATGTCATTCAGTAAACACTGACACTAATATTGGGATACAAGACCAGTGACAGGCAAACGAATGAAGCGGACATTAATATGAATAAACAGTTTAAAACATTTGATATTAAGCAAGTATATAAAATGTATAGTACTGGCCTCCTTATAGATATTTTCAAGCTCATTTCTACATATGTTGGTTAATGTTTTTACCTTATTTTTAACCAGGAAGTCCCATTGAGACCCGAAATCTCTTTTGCAAGGGAGACCTGGACCTATTAGTGCATGTCTTTGGATGGTGGGAGGAAACCGGAGTACCCG